>OY978525.1:86041670-86304170 GCA_963854835.1 Megamerina dolium
TTTCTTTGTTTCATCTTAAGGATAATATCAAGTTAAGCTCAAGTTCCGATTACCCGACTTTTACAGTGTTTTTCAAGCTGAGATTATGGCTATAAAGGAGGCGGCAACGTGGCTTCGCTGTAATATAATAAATTCCGCTTAGCTCTTAACGAGTTAGCGGAGCACTACAATGTACACATTGTATGGGTACCGGGGCATAGGGACATTCCAGGGAATTGTAAGGCAGATGAGTTTGGGCACTAGGTTGCCAGAGATCTATCCATCTCATCAAGCAGGAATTCCGCTTACAACATGCAAGCTTCTTATCACACAACATTACGTCACCATAGCCAACAGAAGATGGCGGGATGAGAGCTCTTGTGCTACTACTAGGAAAGTCTGGCCAACTCTTGACAATAGAAGAACTCGTTCACTGTTGTCAATGAGTAGGAAAACCATCAGTAATGTAGTCGCCGTACTCACGGCCCACTGGCTTGTGGGTAGGCATGCTGCAAGGCTCGGTTAACCGGCCAACGATTTTTGTCGCAGCTGCCAGGACGAGGAAGAGGAGGAAAGTGTTCACCACTTCCTCTGTAAATGCCCCGCCTTGGCACGCAGAAGGCACATTCTACTGGGGAGTGCCTTTTTTACAGATACCACTGAGCTTGCACCCATGAATATCAGAGACATTGTTCTATTCATTAGGAAATTCCAATGGTTCCGCTTAACAGAGGAAATAGGATAGTAAGCATCAGTGATGCATGGTGACACAATGGGCCAATTATTTGGCCGCATAACCTAACCTAACCTTGCGATAGTTCATTGTATCAATAGTATACTGCATAGTAGAGAGGAAAAAACTTTCGGAATGACCAAACTTCGCCATAATACATTTCTGTACGTCATGCCTGCTAAAAATGATTACTACTGGTAGCCGAGCGGATTAAGATCGTGGTTCTCTGATGCCTAATAGTCAGTACCAATAAACTGGGGCACATGATTTTCAACTCACTGTTGACATATTTTGTTTATTTTGGAACACTCTTTCGTTCGACGGTAGTCACTTCTTACACAACCTCGCAGAGCTGGCTCACTCTCAGCTGGAGACTATTTACAGCTTATTTCCAGTTCGCGTTAGTTCCCTAGGTAAAAGGGGTAGTCCACCTGCGGCATCAAAGTGGACAACCGAATCAACCTAACCTAAGCTTAGTTCAATGGCTCCATTATATTTATTAATATGTCTCGCTGATAGTTTTTTGTCGCTGTTTGTACATAATTTTCATGCAAATGTGAAATTGTGACGGTGTTCAATTATCGTCACCAGTTCACTGTTTATTCAAATGCTCCTAAACTGGAAAATTTGTTTTGTCTGTAAACAGGATTTTTGAATTAAGGCTCTTTATCGTGTCCTGCAATTGTTCTCCGGGCTCTCCGGGCCCAGATGACATCTTACACCCCACCGGTATGCTTTACTGTTGGGATTAAATTGTTCTCTTTTAGCTCCTCATTGGCCTTTTTCACCAATTTTCCTCTTCGATCCAATCTTTTGTAAATATGTTATACTTTGACTTGTCGCTAAACACTATATATGGTATTCTAAAAATGAAGATGTGATACCCATCATTGTATAGATGTTCCTTAATATTTGTGGATGAATTTCTATTGCGCGTTCTTGTGCTACCTTCACTGTTGAAATTTGCTGGTTTTCTCCAACAGCAGCAACGATGTTGTATTCGTAAGATATTTGGACTTCCCGATTTATGCTTTCTTTGCCGATTGTCGTTGTATATGATAACAGATACCGTCTTGCTGAAAATAAAGGTCGTCCACGTCCATAGCATCAATATCAGGCCAAAAAAAGTCAGCCAACATCGTTCGGTAACGCCTCTTGACACTTTTTGTTGTAATACCCTGTATATTAGAGTGGAATTCAATAATTTCGCCTTTTTCTAGTAAAGATACATTTTCGAAATTCGATTAAAGAATCAGTTTACGGATGTCTAACGAAATTTCCTTAACGCAACACATACATCTTTTTTGCCTATTTATCACTCCATCTTTTCACTCTCACTGAATTCATGCAGGATTTTACAAAAATAACAATTAAATATCGCATTAAATACAAAATATAGATTTTACGATAAGTTTTAGTTATGGAATAAATGTGTACGTAAACTTTATTGATTGACTGTATGTCTATACCGACAAAAATTACTATTGTTAAATACATATTCGTGACTGTACATTAGAGCGGTTAAAATTTGTGTGGCGAAAAACGATGCCGATGCCGATTACCATTTTATACCGTTAAATCGTATAGCAAAAACTAATCCAGCATTTGTTCTAAGTATATTTGAAATAGAAGATAAGAGTTGATACGCTCTAATGTACATAGCAGTAAGTATAAATGTCCTCTTTAAGTCTCATTTAACGTAGATGCTTTTTGAGTTACCTTAATATTGTATTTATGCCTGCATGCATCATTATTATACCTTTGGATACTATTCGATGTATACCATAGAATGCATTACCTCTTATGGATTCGTATCCGTAATATGAAAATTTAATTCGAGAAGAACAAGTTTCGTTCTTCTTCCCGTATTCTAGTAACACCGTATTATGTTTCTAAAGTATCAAACGATAGAAAAATACGACAAAGAGACACATTCCCTTTATGCAACGGATAACCTAATGCATTTTACTAGTAGATTTCACCTTAAACTACATACTTTATAATAATTTAGGGTATGTTTATGTACTGTATACATTTATTTTATTTAATGAGCTTTACTCTGTTTCACATCATTATCATCATCATTAGGTTATTTTCGTGTGACATAAAATTCACACAAGGACGACCTGAAATTAGAGTGTTGATCATAATGGATCTAGGTATATTATTAATATACGTTGGTACGTATATGTACTTGTTAGCAAGATGTCTTCAAATTTGATATACTCGTAGAAGAAAATCTTGACTTGTTGACTTTAGGTAGCCTACTTTTTGGGTTGATAAGATATTTTGCACGTATCCACACTTTTATATCTGTGTGCAAATACAACATTTGAAGCATATATAAACTGGGTTGAGATGACTCATTAACATTTCGCCAACGTACATACAGATGGGTGTGTACATATAGCCATAAATGAATACACACACACACACAATAATAACAACATATTTTAATTGACACATTTTAATTGACATACTCAACGACAGCAACAGCAGTTGTATAATAAACGTGTGATAATGAGTTGTTATTGTTGTTAAATAAAATACAACATATTTGTTTTCATATGTACGGTAATAATTTCTAGCGCAATTTAACAATAAAATATTATTTAAGTGTGTGTCATTTATTTTATTTTGAGTACTTACACTTGATAATTTTTTCAAAATAATTGAGAATATTTAATTTCGTTTTATTCTCGTAAATGTTGATTTCATCTACTCAGTCTAAATAAAATAAATATAATGATAGTAAGATATTTACATAAAACCTGCATACCAACTTAATTGCATTAATATGATATGCACTAACAATACAGTAAAATAAGTGTACTAGTTACTTCAAAATAATACTAAAATTTGCCGTTAAAATGTATGTAGAACCAATTGTCTTAAGTATAAGCTCAAGGAAATTCCTTTGAATGTACTGTCTGTAGTTTTATAAATCTTCTTTGGGTCTATTTGTAAATATTCGCCCGTGTTAGGATTCTGCAGAGAAAACGAACCAAATTTGTCCCTTACAAAACTGCGTGTAATTCATCAGGAAACTTGTCGGTATTGCTTTGTTCATTAAATTATTGAAAATAAGTCTAAATAAATGTTATTATTATGAACCCTTTTCGGCTAAGAGGATTATGATTGATATCTTCAGTATAATGAGCTATTTAATATGCTTAGCTTTCATTACATTATTACAAATATTAGCTCTTATTTGTTTGTTTTTCCTATTATTAGATCACAAATTACTTGGTATTTACACCGATGAGTGTAAAATGAATAATGGAAATGAATAACTACATTTATCCAAGACAGGATACTATGTAAAAATGGCTTCTTGGACAGGCAATTGATAGTTTTCAAAGAAGTACTAATTCGATTAACGCTTGTTTTCATTTTTATGCATGTTAGAGTATGTTAATTTTATTTAGATTTGTCTGTAATCAGATGAGCAAAGCTAATAGATATACAAAAGTTTATGTATTCTTGATCAACGTCGCCAAAATAATACTGATGATACAGGGTGATTTATTAGCAACTTTCTTTTTGGCAACATGTTACTGTCAAACATATTCAGTTTGGTCTATAGTATAACCACGCATCGACTTACAAACGAACAACTCCTGCAGATTATTGAATTTTATTATCAAAATTCATGCTCGGTTAAGAAAGTGCATCGTTCATATCTTCCATATTATGGTCAGTGTGGGCGACCTTCTGAGGCGGCTATTCGGAATTTTGTGACTAAATTTCGCACTAATACGCACGCATACGTAGAGTACGAACAGAGGAAAATATCGCAGCTGTATCCGCCAGTGTTGTTGATGACCGTGAATTATCGATTCGACGCCATTCGCAGCAATTGGGCCTCTGTTACTCCTCTACGTGAAAAATTTTGTGGAAGGATTTGGGTGTAGAACCTTTTAAAATACAGCTGGTGCAAGAATTGAAGCCGCACGACCTACCACAATGGCTAACTTTTAGTGAGTGGACGCTGGCAAAGTTGGATGAAGATCCACTTTTTTAACGGAAAATTGTGTTGAGCGACGAAGCAGCCAGAAGCATTGCAAGAACTGCCAATGCATCCTGAAAAATGCATTGCTGGTGTGGATTATGAGCCGGTGGCATTATTGAACCGTACTTTTTTGCCCAAAATTGAAGAGCTGAACTTGGCTGACATTCGGTCTCAACAAGACGGTATCACATGCCACACAGCACGCGAAACAATGTTCAATTTAGAGGCGTGTTCGGCGAACAATTTATTCCACGTTTGGGGTCGGTCAATTTTTCGCTTAGATCGTGATATTGAACGTCTTTAGACTATCTTTTGTGGGGCCATGTTAAGGCTCATGTCTATAGCGACAAGCCCGCTACGTTTGACCTACTGGAAGCCAATATTGAAGAATTTATTCGTGAGATACCGGCCGATGTATTGGAGAGAGTATGCCAAAATTGGACCCAGCGTATGAACCATTTGATTCGCAGCGGTGGTCAACATTTACATGAAATGGTCTTTAAACATTGAATTATATAGATCGTTGAATCGACTCAAACAAAGCTTTCATACATTTCTCTAAATATTATGTGTTTTTTTTTTTAATAAAATCCGAAGGCTCTGAAAAAATAACCCTGTAGATTGTGGCACACGCTGTTAACCTTTTTTTCGGTTATTTCTGCTATATACGGGTAGGGAGACTAGACCTATACATCGTCGTCATTACTACGAAACATAAATAAGATCATGTGGCACCGCCTTCGATCTGGGGAACGGAACTGAGCTTCTCGGAAGACGTCAGATACTTGGGTCTTGTCTTAGACAAAAGGCTAGAATGTGTTGTACTCAGGCAAACAGTCCATAGTTTAAAATTGGGTCGCTGTCTGGTGGACTTCACTAGACAAAGCTATTTATAGAAATTCTATTTAAAGGTTGACTGCTCTGTTTATCACGAGAACACTAAGGACCACATCCACAAAATCCCTAATTATTGTACGTTGCTACATTTGAATACACTCGATATTCACGATGAACAAGCACTGCGTTCCACCGATGCATTTTACACCGATGGATCAAAGTTAGAATGTCGGGTAGCAGGAAAGACCGTCTGTGATGCGCGCTGAGTAAAGGTTAATAAATCACTGAATCGTTTTTCAGGCTATAGTTCTAGGTATTAACAAGGTAACCACATGCCTACTATACTTGTGCCATACAGATAGCCAAGCAGCACTTAAGTCACTCGAATCAATTTCTTTGAATTCAACTGTAAACCGT
Source organism: Megamerina dolium (assembly GCA_963854835.1). Classification (NCBI taxonomy): domain Eukaryota; kingdom Metazoa; phylum Arthropoda; class Insecta; order Diptera; family Megamerinidae; genus Megamerina; species Megamerina dolium. Next base: position 86,047,649 of record OY978525.1, read on the forward strand.
AACCATAAGTTTAAGTTTTAATAAGGAGAGCAGTTGTATCATTACAAGTAGTATTTGGTCTGATCTGGACCAAAAAGGACATACTGTTAACATCTTTGTAGGCATGCTGTAATACAATTTAACGCATGTATCTTTAAATCAAATCCCACAGTTAAGATAAAAAAGAATTGACTGGTGCCTAAATGCTCTCAGGGAAAACTATCAATTAAGGGTGATCATTTGAAACTTTTTTATCGATCTACTTTACGAGGCGTTGTTTCTTCGATTGTCCAGCCTGCAAAAAGGCAGCTGAGAAATTACAGCTCCTATAAACAGTCATGGAATTTTTAAATACATTCAACCGCTACGATCTGCTCTATAATGTCGTTATATGCCTCTTGAATCAAAGTATGAGATAGCTATTTAATGAACGTGAATACATATTTTAGGTACTGAATGCTAACTCAAAAGTGCATGTAAACATTGTTCCCTGGCAGTTGAATTTCCATAGTTGTTTAAAATATCACGAAAATATTTATGAACTCGATCTATGATCCATGGATATTATGTAAATATATAAAGTGCTGCATCTGGGGAGGAATAAAATAAAGAAAAATAAGTAATATAACAAAATTTGTTTGTGTTCATATATTACAGATCCATTCTTGAATTGGTATTTGATGACATCTGTCAGAAAGAAAAACCGTTGAATTTATTCTCAAGTATGTACGATTGCAATTAGTAGATCTATCCAGGTGACACTTAAAGTAATACCTAAGTAATTTGCATATTTTACTTACTTGTATTTTAACGGTTTACATCACCGCACTTCAGGAAATGCGATGGACGGGAGAGGGTTGCTCTAAAAGAGCATCCTGTGATATCTAATAGAGTTGACATGGGGAGAGGCCCAAATTCGGATGTGGATTTGTTGTCAGTAGGAGACTACGACATCTTGTCTCGCAGTTCGTACGTGTGGCAACTTTTTTTAACATCAGACTAATATATGTCTACGTTCCGACGGATGATAAGGACGATGCGACCAAAGAGAACTTCTTTCAGCGACGAAGTTTATGACCGCTGCCTCTGCCACGATATCAAAATCGGGCTTGGCGATTTCAATGCCAGGGTGGGCAAGGAAAGTACCTTTGGTCCAAATGTCGGAACTGTCAGAGGCTGGTCGATTTCGTCGAAGCATTAAACATGGATATTAGTAGTACCAGATCTCAGCATCTCAACATCAATAAAGCCACGAAAAACTAAATTGATCGCGTGATGATTGACGATAGGAACGCTTCACTGTCTGATGGACCTGAAAACGATCCGCGATGCCAACATCTACTCAGATCATTACCTTGTTGCCGCTAAGATGCAAAGGCGTTTATGTGTCGCAAAGAACAAACGGAGTCCCAGACAGAGGAAAGCTTTTACCACTCGATTATCTGATTTGCTTATGCAAAACACTCACCCACTTGATGATACGTGCGTACAGTGGACACACATATTCCACTCCATGACTACTGCTGCTGAGGAGGTAATCGGTTTCTACCGGCCTCTGAAGAATGAGTGGTATGATCAGGAGTGTCGCGACGCTACCGCAAAGAAAGACGCCACTGCAGAAAAACCCTGCGTGCAGGCGCAACGCGAGCTGTTAAGGAGCGGTACAGAGAGAAAAGGATGCGGAGAGAGGTGTTTTCAGGCGGAAGGAAATAGAGATGTACGGCGACTGGGATGAGATTCCAAAATTCTTCGAGAAGAGCAAGCGCCTGAGTGGCGGTTTAAATCCCGGAGCATCCTCCTGCCGTGACGGAAATGGGAATCTGGTTACGGATGTCCAGAGCGTACTGAGTTTATGGAGGGAAAACTTCTCCAAGCTACTCAATGGCGATGTTAAGATCAATACCGCCAGTGGAGGAGATTGCCGGAACTCCCCAATTGCGGATGATGGTGTTGACGTTTCACCACCCGACTATGATCAGGTTAATATAGCGATAATGGGGCTGAAGAACAACAAAGCTGCATTCTCAGAGTTGGAAAGAGAGTCGCGTCGAATGGGTTTCAGGATGAACGAGGGCAAGACGAAATACCTAGTATCAACAAACAAAGAGTCCCAGCATCTTGGACAGCCCTTCACTATTGATAACCACGATTTTGAAGTAGTGAACTCTTGTTGACAGGTGCTACTTTGGGTAAGCAACTGATAAGTCGTGCCCTTGCTCGAGAAATGAAAACCACACTTACAAGTCTCTCATTACGCCTGTCCTCACGTATGGTGCCGAAGCTTCAACAATTTCCACCTCCGATGAGAGAATGCTCGGAGTGTTCGATAGAAAAGCTCTACGCAAGATCTTTGGACCTATTTGCGTTGGTGGCGTTACAACCATGAGCTGTATGAGCTGTATGCCGATATTGACATAGTAAAGCGCATTAAAATTCAGCAGTTGCTCTGGCTGGGTCATGTCGAGCTAGTGGAAGCACACGCTCCGGCTAATAAGGTGTTTTATTCGGAACCCGCTGGTGGACGACGCAGAAGAGGAACACCTAACCTCCGGTGGAAAGATCAAGTACTGCAGAACTTGTCAGTACTTGGAATTTCTAACTGGCGCCAAATAGTGAAGGAAAGAGCTGGCTGGGGAAGCATGCTAGATTTGGCCTAAATCCTTTTTCGATGGCTTATGTGGCCATTATAAGTAAGTAAGTAAGTAAGTATTTTAACGATTTACTAATGAGTTGCGAACAAAGGCAAAATGCCATTCATGATTGACATTGTTAACAGCTTCAACCAACAAAAACATGCCCTTGATATTGTGTTTTAATTAAAATTTCAAGTGTTGTCATTAAGATTCGAAATACCAAATAATGGTGCAATCGTAATAATGCGTGCCCATTAAATATTAAACAACAAATTCAGATAATTAAAATCTTCCTCAATACTCTTAGTATAAAATACTTGTACATAATACAATACAATAGCGAAAATGTCATTAAAAAGAAATGAAAAAAAAACAGCAAAAACAATCCTTAATGCTTGAAATGATTTCCTTTTGCATTGTAGTTGCCTTAAATGTAGATTAACGGTATCCGAGTAACATTATACGTATGTGCTATTGCAGAGGAAGAGTATGAGAATCTGGTAAATATTTTTTATCAAAGTGAATTGTTGAAATTCAGAATAAAACCAGAAAATACGCACACATGCTCATACTCATACCGAAGATAAAATTCATATGTCAGACAACTTTGTCGATCACCCCGCCAACCATTCGCTGACATGTGTATTGTCGTGCGCGGTTATATCAACATTGATTTGTATTTACATACACAGAAATGTACATGTATACCAATGCATAAGGCATAATATTTGGACGATATACATATGTATGTATATTTGAGTATTCAATGACATGGATTGGTACATAGTATTACAATATCCAAATTAATTTCGACATCTGATGAAAGCAAAAAGAATGCATGGCATTCACATGTATGTATACAACGGAGGAAGATTTAAATGAAATTAATGCTATTGCATGCTTATGTCTTTTTTGTTTGTATGTTTTATTTATCTTACAATACATAATAATTAATTTAATAAATATATTCAAGTATTTTTACAAGTATATAAGAATTCGTAAATTTTAAAATTACTTCACCCATTACCACAATGACTAAAATGCAGTAATGGGGAGTATTAATTTAAATTTGAAAATTTTAGAGTACATGAACTTTTAATGTGAAATCCACGAATCGAAAAAATTTGTTTATCTCCATATAATGTGAAGTGATGTGGGCGAGCAGTATCATGCAGGAGAACATATTTGTCGTGTCTGGCGTTGCAGTAGGCACGTTTTTCTTTGAATTATGGGCTCGGCGACAGCTATATTGTTCGGCAGAGAAAATCAGCATTGGCTTCGTTCAATTTGAGCAACTCATAATACGCGATACCCACCATATACACAGAATGTGAATATTTGGCTTGGCTGTTGATGTTCCGCATTTCCATCACAAGTGCCTATACTGTGCAAAAAATCCTTTTATTTATAAAGGATCGGCGCTCGACATGCCTCGGCTTTAGTTGTCTTGGAATCTAATTTCCTGCCTTTTGCATTTTGCAACATTTTCGGAATAAAAAAAAATATGATGATGCTGAAACAAAGTTAATAATAATCCATGGTAATGTTTACATCTTAGTTTAGTGGTGGTGCCATCTTTTGAAATTTGGTAAAATAATTGCTTCGGGCTTAACTTTAAATACATATATGACTGGGACTTATGAGCACGCTAACTGATTAATGAATGCCCCTACTACGAATTGCAGCTCAAATAAGTGACGTTGACAGAGACGCAATTGCTAATAAAGAGTTCAGTTGCCTAGGCGCATTAAAACCAAATCAGTCGTTTACTTCGGTTACCATCTATACTACGAATTTGAAGTGGCGGCTGCTTCGCTGGCGACTAAGACTAAGTTGAGTTGCCATTCATAATGTGAGTATAAGTCTGCGCCTTGCCACAACTGGGCAGCTGCTTACACTATAATGTATTATGCTATTTTCTGCTTCTCTTGTTCGACTGGAATGCTGTAAGTGCTCTGTATAAATCGCTTAGGTCTTCCAGTCATTAGTAGCAGAACGTGATTGTACTCTTTCCAATAACGCACTATGACTTACTTAAGGTCTTACTAACTTGCCATGAAAAATCTTTGTGTGAGATAATTCGATTTACAACATTGAATATTTTCGTGTTTTGGTTTGCCCATGCATGTTAAAATGTACACATATATAGTATCTTATATAATACTCATAATATTTAATCATTCTTAATATCATATTTAATACACAAACACACGCAGACTTTTAATTATTGCATATAATTTTTAGAATATAAAAATAAATGAAATTCTCTTGTTACCATTCTGTGTTGCCATTTATGTATGTTAGTATGGTTTTATGCTACAAACATACACTATATAAGCACAGGATGATTTTTTAAGAGCCTTTGGAATAAACTGTTCACCGAACTCGCCTCTCAATTGGGCCATTGCTCCGCGTACTGTGTGGCACGTGGCACCGTCTTGTTGAAGCCACATGTCAGCCAAGTCAGCTCTTCCATTTTGGGCAAACAAAAGCTTGTAATCATCGCACGGAGCGCTCGCCATTCACAGTAATGTTCCCGCCTTTGTCGTCTTTGAAAAAGTATGGTCCAATTACGCCACCCGCCCATAACCCACACCAAACAGTTCATTTTTCGGGGTACATTGGCAGTTCCTGCAATGCTTCTGACTTCTCTTCACGCCAAATACGGCATTTTTGATTGTTCACGTATCCATTCGACCAGAAATGAGCTTCGTCGCTGAACACAATTTTCCGATGAAAAAGTGAATCTTCATCCAAATTTGCCAGCGCCCATTCAACAAAAGTTAGTCGTTTTGGTAGGTCGTGTGGTATCAATTCTTGCACCAGTTGTATTTTAAAAGGTCTTACACCCAAATCATTCCGGTAAATTTTCCATGTAGTGGAATAACAACAACCCAATTGCTCCGAACGGTGCCGAATCGATAATTCACTGTCATCAACAACACTGGCGGATGCTGTTGCGATATTTTCCTCTGTCCTCACTCTTGCTAGTTTAATGTCCAATAATGCAAATTTGGTGCGAAATTTCGCCCAAACTGACTATAAAATGAAAGAAGTGCACGATGCACTTTCTTAACCGAGCATGAATTTTGATAATAAAATTTAATAATCTGCAAGCATTGTTTGTTTGTAAATCGATTTATGGTTAAATTATAGACCAAATTGAACATGTTTGACAGTAACATGTTACACGAAAACAGCTGAGCTGCCAAAAACTGTGTTGCCAAAAAATCACCCTGTACATGTACGATATGTATTGTACAATGTCTCAATATTGGCCAACAATTGTTAAAAATGAATGATAAAAAAATATTAAAATAAAGAAGTTTGTATAATGCAAGATACGTTGAATATTTTAATTAATCAAAGGCATTATTATGCAATAATTTTATCAACCGAACAACCTTTTACATGGCGTAGAAATGGAGACAAGGAAATGCAGATGTTCTGCACATAGGTCTACAGTAGGTCCAAATGTTATTCTAAATAAATTTCAAAAGAATTAAAAGTGATGTACGCTTCTTTTATAAATTCGCTAATCCATTTTTTTCTGTGGATTAGTAATATGAAAATCAATTTACAATCAAAATGGCACATTCCAACTGCAAGATATTAAAAGCGTTGCAAAAGCCTTCTGATGAATTTATGTGTTTATAAGCAAAATCATAACGGGATTATTGACAGGGCACTGCAGGCTGAATTATCACCTAACGAAACTGGGAATCTTCTCAGATAAAACTTGCCGACATTGCAGGGAGGAGCACGAAACTGCAAAACATGTGTTGGGAACGTGCCCAGCACTTAAGCACACAAGAAAGAAAAACTTCGCCGAATTTATAATACCGGAAAATCTGCTGATGTCCATTAGGGTAGGATCTATACTAAATTTCCTTATGGATGTTGGACTTGGAGAAATACTCCAGTCCATGATGTGATGCACAATAGCCGTAGGGCCGCAGTGGAAAACAACCATCTAATAATAATAATAATATTGCAAACACGTATTAATTGGTTTATTAAAAAAATTTCAACTTATCTATCAAGTGGGTATGTCAACGGCCGACCGTATAAACAATTCTTTACGCCTATAATTTGTACTCAGTTTAATTGAACTCTAATAATTTTTGCTGTTATTGACAACTTCTCAAATGGGAAGGTGCCTCTGTTTCTCTTATCCTAAGTAAATATTCGTAAAAGAACATATACATATTGTAATAAGTTTACATATATACGATAAAAAAGCTCAAAGTTGAATCTCGAATACAAAGTGCTATTATATAAAGCAATCCTGAAGCCAATCTGGACTTATGGTATACAGTTATGGGGCACCGCATCTCTCTCAAATAGCGAAAAATTGCAGCGAATACAATCCAAGTGCCTGCGAATTATTGCAAACGCGCCTTGGTATATGAGGAACGTTAACATCCATCGAGATTTGAATTTACCCACAATTTCTGAGGAAGTAGCAAAGTTCTGCAGAAGCTACATTCAAAAATTACACAATCATCCGAATCCCTTTGCTAGGCAATTGTTGCTGAGCACTGGCCATCGGCGACTAAAAAGAAATGACATATTGAATACGCTGTGTAATTGCTAAACCTCGCGACTCAACAAATTGTGATGGAACATAGGGAATATCACATAATTTTAAGTTTATTTGCAAGATTTGAATACTTATTGTGAGTTTCTACGAATGGTAAAAAGATTCAATATATTCTTAAAAAAAAGAAAAAACCAAAACAAAAGAAATATACGATATATATATATATATATATATATATATATATATATATATATATATATATATATATATATATATATATATATATATATATATATATATATATATATGTGTACATATATATACAATATGGGAATGTGATTAAAAAGGAATGTATATTCATTTTATAGAAATCTACATCATCCACTTCCGTCCTTTTAATAAGAATAGATTCCAAGGTAAACTACTTTATTTGCGTCTAGACATTAAAGCTGGTAATTTACGTTGGAATCTATCTAATTATGTAATACCATCACATCACCAAATTAAGAGCATACTTTACAATTTGATTATCATATATTGAATGTACCATACAATATTTGCGGAGAAGTAACAAAGGTAATTTAATAAAATAATAAAAGAAACTAAACTAAACAGCTTGATGAAAATCTTCAAAGCATAGTAATGTTATACACATATAATATAAATATTTACACATCTTTGTAGTGAAAATATACGAGTATAAAACATAATATACATGTAGAAGTATATGAATTGTGCATGTCCTTGAGTATATACGAACTTACATTTAACAAGTTTTATATTATCTGAAATATAATATGAAGTTTTATGCACTTAGCTAAGTGACTTGGTATATGTATATTTATTGTAAATTATCTAAATGTAACTTTAGCTTCTCTGCTCCTTTTGTGTTGTAACAAATTCGTTCCTTTATTATATATAAAGGACACTCTCTCTCTCCCTCTCCCTCTCTCTCTCTCTCTCTCACACACTGTCTTTTTCTCTCCCCTTTAAACCCCCTTGAATTTGCCTTCAATAATATGTGCAACTATAATTCGTGTAGTGTCTTATACTCTAATATGTATGTAGATACAATGTTATACATAATTAAATGTGGTAATTATTTTTGAGAATACGAAAATCAGTTTTAAATGTTCCAAATACCACGAGACTATGAAATTCCAATTTAATTGCAACACAAATACACTTTATACATGTAAACTGTTAATACAAACTATTCAGTTTTTCGTCATACATGTAAAGTTGATTAATATCGACATTACTTCGGTATACAAATAATACTTCAAGAAACATTTGTTAATCATTTGCAAGGTTAGCAGCATCCATAGACAAGGATTGTCCGTAGAATGACAAAAACCGATGTTTTCCCCTAACGGCATTCATTTGATTGTTAAGCAACATTATATTAAAAAATCAATTTCGATAAAATTCCAATTCTAGTTTTTTCCAACGTTCTTAATGACTTAAAGTTAAATATACCCTGCATGAGTACATTTATTTCGGTCAGACGAAATAAACAAATTTGAAATAATTTGAATTGAACATATAAACGTAGCATAGTTTTCAACCATCTTTAATATAGTCGACTGTGACAAACCCAAATTTCAAATAATTTTACTTGTACATCCTTCAATTTGAATTTGCGTGACATGGCTGTCTAATAACTCCTACGAATATAAATCCACCTATTAGCGCGTTGCCAAAAAATAAACCACTCTCGATTTGCATGCAATTATCACATTTTCTAAAGTAAATTCTTAGTATCTATTTGCTAAGTAGAATTCTTCGAAGTTCACATGAGCACTTGCACATATTTGCTATTAATATTTATAATTTTTATTTTATACGAATGTGCAATAAGTATTTAGTTCATTTTGAAAAAAATTACATTACAGTTGAAGGACGTCGGAGATATATACTTTCTTTTTTTTTTTTTTTTAATGAAGCACTTGCATAAAACTGTACTGAAATTCAAAATAAGCATTAAACTGCTACGTCGTACATCTCCCACTTAATACTTTTTTATTCCAATTTTCTATACGAAATGAATGCTTGTACGAGGGCGGATTGATAATGAAGCTATCTCAGTAGGTTAGGTTAGGTTAGAGCGGCCGCCCTCTCTAATGAGAGAGAGCGCACATAGGCCAGAATTAGGCCCGTTGTGATACCGTCACACGGATTTTTCCTTCACCTAGCTACTCACTGAACCAACCGGAACGTTGAATGAATTTAAGGAGATTGACAATATCGATCTGGGATAGTTGGGCTAGGTCACTCAAATGGTAGTGTCCTAGAATTTTTTTTTTGGTTTTTACATAAGGCGGGGCAGGTACATAGCAGATGTGAGATCGTCTCAAGTTCCTCCTCATTTCTGCAGCTTCTGCAGAAGTCATGAGTGAGGTTGCCAAACCTAATCTCACAGCATGAGGACCTATGAGGCAGTGACCAGTGACCACTTCCACATAGGTCGAGATGTCTACCCTATTAAGATCGGCAAGTTTTCGTGAACGTTTCTTGCTGAGTAGGGGCCACAGCAATTTCGCCGTCCTACAGATGGGTGTATCCGTCCATCTTTTCTGGAAGACGTTAGTGGTGATAACCTCCAAATTAAGCTTGCACGTGGCTATGTTGATCCCTAACCGAGAATTCTCCTGGGTTAGAGGCTCAATTCTACCCTGTCTTGCAAGCTCGTCGGCTATGCAGTTTCCTCGTATACCCCTGTGTCCGGGTACCCAACACAGGAGAATATTGTGCTGCTCAGCCATCTCGTTAAGAGATTTGCGGCAGTCAAGAATGGTCTTCGATTTCACGTGAAATGAGTCTAGGGCCTTCATTGCAGCTTGGCTATCGCTCAAGATGCAGATGTCTCTGCGGGAGACAAAGCTCTGTTTGATCCAAGTAAGTGCATTGTGAATCGCTTTAACTTCTGCCTGAAACACACTACAGTGGTCAGGCAGGCGGAAAGAAATATTAAGGTTGAATGATTCGGAATACACACCTGCTCCCACCCTTCCATTAAGCTTAGAGACATCAGTAAAGATGAGAGTATAATTTTGCATGAATCCTTCCGCCTCCCAGGCGAACCTATCAGGGAAGGAGGTTAGGAATTTCCTTTCAAAGGCATATGTCGGCTTGATATAATCAAGTGAAGTTTCAATACTAAAATTATCCAGTATGCTTGCATGTCCGAAAGACTTTGATGTCCATTGGTGCAAGCCGGTAAGGCGTAAAGCAGAATTGGCCGCCAGCTGCTTACCAAGTAAGTCAAGCGGAGTAAGATGCAGAAGCATTTCTAGTGCTAACATTGGAGTTGTTCTCAGTGCTCCCGTTATTAAAATACAAGCTGCTCTTTGTATTTTTTCAAGGGGCCTGACATGGTAGGACTTAGTAAGTGTAGTCCACCAGGTCAGTACCCGATACAGGAGGACTGGCCTGATAACCGCCTTATAGATCCAACAAACAATTTTCGGTTGCATTCCCCACTTTTCCCCTATTGCTTTTTTACAGGCATAGAGTGCAGTGCTGGCTTTTTCAACCCCACAAGTGATGTTTTTCTTCCAGTTTAGTTTTCGGTCTAGGACTATTCCTAGATAGCGAGTTTCTTCTCGCAGAATTAATGGGACCCCCCCTAGAGTGGGAACGTTTAAGGGTGGTGTTTTATGCTTTGTGGAGAACAAAATCAGCTCATTTTTTTGTGGGTTCGCATTTAAGCCCCTATCCTTAGCCCATTTTCATAACATATGAAGATTTATTTGAATAATGTCCCTTAGTATTTCCGTAAATTTTCCAGCCACCAACAAGACAACGTCATCGGCATAAGCAATCACTCCGCACCCCTTCCTCTCTATTTCCCGTAGTAGTTCGTTAACTACCAAGTTCCATAGAACAGGGGAGAGCACGCCACCTTGTGGGGTTCCTCTAAGTAGGAAAAAACGTTTTTTTTTTTTTTTAAAACCATTTATTTCTCAACATAGTCTCCTTTTACTTCGACACACTTAGTAAGACGATATTCCAATTTTTTTATACCGTCTGAATAATACGATTTCGGGTACTCCTCAAAATACGCGTTAGATTCGGTAATCACTTCTTCGTTTGAGCTGAATCTTTTACCTGCGAGCCATTCTTTCAATTTCAAAAACAGGAAAAAGTCATTAGGAGCTAAATATGGACTATAAGGTGGATGATCAACCAATTCGAAGTGTATTTCACGTAATTTTAGCATCGTATCTAATGCTGAGTGAACCGGTGCGTTGTCTTGAAAAAAGAGCAATTTTTCTTCTTTAAATGTGGTCGTTTTTTCCTGATTACATCATTCAATTGATCCAATAATGCACGATAATACTTTCTTGTGATTGTAGATACTTTTTCAAGATAATCGATAAGCAATATTCCGAGTGCATCCCAAAATACATTGGCCATCACCTTGCCAGCCGATTTCACTGCCTTCGCCTTCTTCGGAGCACTCCCACCGGCTTCCACCCATTGTTTCGATTGATTTTTGGTTTCAGGTGTGTACTGGTGGACCCACGTTTCATCAGCAGTTATTAATTGATGCCAAAAATCAACAGGATTACGCTTTATCATGTCCAAACACCGCTGTGAAGTGGTCTCTCGAACTCGTTTTTGTTCGACACTGAGCAAACGCGGCACCCATCTTGCCGATAGCTTTTTCTTATGCAAATGTTCATGCAAAATGTTGAACACACGTTCATATGAGATGTGTACCATTTCAACAATCTCACGCAACTTGACTCGGCGATCATTCATAACGATACCGAGGATTTTCTTGATATTTTCTTGAGTAACCACCTCTTTTGGCCTTCCTGTTGATGGTATTGTTGCAGTGCTTGTTCGGCCGCGTTTAAATTCAGCAATCCAATATTTTACCATGTAATCTGACGGAGCAGACTCACCGTAATATTTATCGAACTTTTCTTTTTCGTACTTAGGTAGCTTCTTTATCAATCCGCCCTCGTATCTAAAATACGAATATGCATAATGCAAAATCTATGGTTGAAGTGATTTGAATGTAACTTTAATAGAGTACAGAATAAATCATAATAGAATAAATAAAAATGTCATAACTTTATAAAATGTATAGATATTTTTCAAATAATTTAATCTAGTTTGACAGACTTGACTGGATGCCATTTTTACAATTGCAAACCATAAAATACTATATAATAAATGATAGAGGTGAGATGATAGCATAACAATAACATTTGTATTTATATGTACCTATACATGTGAGATCTTGTTGTTGCAGAAAGAAACAGTTACACTGAGAATTCAATTAAATTATAGAAAGTGTTTATTTGAGTAAATAGTGTTAAGCTAGAATATATAGTGAGAAAGAAATTAGCGTCCACGTCTGTAGTTATCAGCCACCGATTGACAACTGACTTGTAGAAGTTTTTTTGGTCTACTGCATACCACATACATATACTATATATCTCTACGAATATAACGAAAATAACACCAGCAACAACGGTTGAACTTATATGGAGATTAATATGTCTGTATCTATATTACATATTATGCCTTTGGTCAGTGCGATTTTTGCTTCCCGACGCTTGATAACACATTTTGGACTTTCCATCTAGTGGTATCTTCTCTATTGATTCCATGATTTGATACAATCAGAATAATTTATGTTTTGATTCGCAACTGAATATGATGTCAGTTAAAACTTTATTTTATATATTTCTAAACTTTTTCAAGTAATTTTACGGTTTTATATTTATATCTTGAGTGCATAGGAGGAGATTCGGTTTGTAAATTGGCTTGGTCGTCATATAATGAAAATGTCAAGACTCAGGTATTAGTTTCCAGTTAGAAGTTAGGATATATCATTTCTTAGATATGTATAAATAGTGTGGTATCAGGGTACCAAGTATCAGATCGGTGACACAAATCGCTTCTCTTCACCTTCAGAGACCAAAGCGTGGGTAGCGGGGTTGTATTGTGTGCTACAAATGTAACATTGAATCATTTTTACAAAGTGAATTGCAGGGCTGCAAAACGATTTGAGGAATGTATTAATTTCAATGAAAATAATCTATAAATGATTACGGAAATACTTACAAGACACTAGAGGTTGTATTATCACTTAAAGAAAGTGAGAATCGTTTCTAATGAAAGTTGTCGATATTACAGAGAGGAGGCTGAAACTGCGAAATATGTACAATATTGTAAACGTGCCCAACACTAATGCCCGACAGCATGAAATATTGCAGGGAATTTTTAAATCCCACAATCTGTTGAAAACCTGTAGGATCTATATTAAACTTTCTATTGCATATTAGACTAAGAGACTCCAAGTCTATGAAGGAGGCACAATAGATCCATTAGGACGCAGTGCATACAATTTTGATTATAACTCAACTTTAATGTTTTTTCGTTGTTATAGTCCACCATTAATTTCAGGACTCGTCCGGTAGTGTCGTGCTTTTCCTAGTTTATACCGGACCAGAAACAATGACAGAGCGTTAAAGAGTCGTTCATTTTAGGTGTTTTTCGTTTCCACAATCTCTACTTTTTGGGGCGGAGATACGCCCTAAATTTCAACCTCCTGCAAACGATTTTTGGGCAGATATCAAGACATTTGCAAATTTTCGTATGGTTTTGAAATCATATTGTATGGAAGCCCTCTTAAGGGCTGAATATAGGGAGTGAACAAATCACACAAGAATAATAATTTGTTTTATATTTTAATGTTTAATGCATATAAGTATGTTGTATTGGCTTTTAATTATATTATAATGGTTTTAATCTTCTTGTGACATCCTTGGTATATTTCATACGCGAAAAATATGCTAGAACACATACCTAGGAGATCTTGCAATTTTCTAAAATTAAAAAAAAAATTATTATTTCTTTAATTTTAACCGGATCCACCATCGAAAGGTTAATACATGTATGGTACAATACATATGTGAAAGATATATTTACATACTTGATATACAGTGAAATTCCTCATAACTGGACCCTCACCGACGCAGTCTTTTTGTCCGGTTATGCGAGCTGTCTGGTTAAGATGGGGACCAAAAAGTGTTATGTTTAAATTGCCTCCAAGTAATCAGAAATTGTCGTTTATTTATACATATTACATATTATCTACATACACTTATAGATAAAGTACATACGGTGTACAAGTCTTTCCGTTTCCGTTGGTTGAAAAAATGTTGTAATCTTTGTATGCTTAAACATTGATTGTTTTAATTTGAAATCTTCGTTTCCATAATAACTCTCGATATGTCGAACAACTACAAAGTCATTTTTCGCAATTTGTTTCAAACGCGCAACAATTTTTAAGGCTTCATCGTACGATGTTATGGGCTCACTTATGTCTTCATTAGATTGTTCTTCGGAATCACTTAAGTCCATAATATCGCTTTGTTCTTCAAATTGAATTTCTACGTTGTTGTATTTAGTGTGTTATAACTAGATATTTTCACCTATTTGGAGAAAACCGTCAAAATCATTCGCCAAATCAAGTTCTTCCTGAATTTTAGCATAGATTGGGATTGAAATCAGGAAGACTCTAAGGAATTTCCGATAATCCTGCTTTACGGAAGCAGTTTTGGATTGTTGTTGCAAGCAATTGTTTCAAAATTAAGCGTCTATAAAAAACTTGAAAATTTCGGATTTTCCCTTGATCCAGGGGTTGACTTACTGCCGTTGTCTTTGGAGGCAGAAAAAAAATGTTTATATTGGTTAAGTTTAATTCTCTTGGGTGAGATGCTGCGTTATCCAAAAACAAGAGAATTGTTCGATTATGGGCTCTCATTTTTCTATTGAGCTGTTGATCACTGATTACTTCTCGAGTCATCCACGCTTTTTTATTCGATTTCCAGTCAACTGGCAGTCCCGTGATATGAACATGTTTGAATGCTCGAGGGCTGGCTGCCTTACCTATAACCAAAAGCTCTTTCTCTACAGCCATGTTTGCACAAAATAAAATTGCGAATCTATCAATTTTTCGGATTTAAGACCGAGAGTTTTGTCAGGTAATACGCGAAAGAAAAGTCCGCTTTCATCCGCATTGTAGATGTATTGAGGCTTGTATCTACTCTACAGAAATGGCAGCTTTGCCTTGAACTGTGCGACATCCTCCAGGTTTACATCCGCAGCTTCAACAGATATGCACTTGAAAGCAATATGATTTCTTGTGCGCCACCTGTTTAACCATCCACCTGAAGCATTAAAATACTAGATTTGACTGCTATTTCCATTGCTTTTGCCTTTACAATAGGGCCAGACGTAGGAATTTGTTGACTTCTAGCCTTAGCGAACCCATCAAAACACATTCTGTCTATTTCAGAGACACCTTCTTTAAGAAAACTTCGCTTTTGATGTGCATTAACTTCAGACTCCCATTTAGAACGAAATGCTTCTTGATTTTAACTGATTTCTGCAGCTTGTGTTTTGCTAATCTTGAATTTTTGAAAACAAAATTTTATTTCTATGGGAATTAAACTTTACCTTTTTGCAACTTCACGCACAGACAATTTATCCTTTTCAAACACGATGATAATTTCCATTTTTCCTTTAATGGACAGTACTTTTTTTCATTCATTCATTCATTTGCAACGAACGAACATTAATAAAATGAGAAAGCTATACTCTATTTATCGGATACGCCATATATGTGTGCATACATGTTAAAAGGGGAATCACCGATTTCGTTTTCATCAACACAAATAGAATTTGTATTATGGGCAATGTTGTCAAATTTTAAATTTCAAAGCACTGGTTTGATTAAAATGGTAAATATAGTGTCCGCGTTCGGTTATTAGAGCGTACGGTTTTTAGAAAGGTATTTGTATGAAAAACTTAATGAAAAAGCTCTGTCCACGAAATTTGACCGGTTGTGGGCTGTCCGGCAAAAAGTATCAGAAATATCGTTGATAAATTCTTTTATTGACTATATGTATATGGGTCGAATTAACATTCGATGTCATATTTACGCGTATCGTATGCATATATACAAGTATTATATGAAAGTTGGTAATGTTTGAAGTATCGATCAAATATAACGAAGTAAACAGGTTAAAATATGCACTGAATTGCAATAGCAACCATAGCAAACCAGGTTGTGCATAGTAAAAATATGTAAATAAGTATATATTGCTTCGAAATATACACTTAGCAGAAAAAGTGTACATACACGAATTAAACAATTCTTCCTTGCACTAAATACCAAGAAGGAAACAATTTTTCTCAAAAGAAGTTATTTTTTATTTAAAAGTTAGAGTATTATGTTTATTCTAAGCCCAAATACATTAAATTCTAATGTACAGAAAAATGATGAGAAATAAAAGAATTCAAAAGCACCTGTTAATTGGTCACAAAAAGTCTACGTACAGAAACGAAAACGGGACTTCCCCGCTCTTTTGCTCGATCGTTCGTGCCATCAAAAGTTTTTTTTCACAAGTTCTATATTTAATACGTATCGTGGTTCTATTTTGTGCTTTGAATAATCTGTTTCAAGAAGTTTAATAAAGATTCAAAAAGAAAGGAAATTGGAGTTGACGAACGGAAAATTATAATAAAATTATGGAAAGAAGTCCAAACTTTCCGTGAAATTGCTAAAACCCTTGGGTGAGCACACCCCACAATTCAAACGGTGATGAATAATTTCAAAAAACTGGAACTTTCGTGTCGCAACCGCGTTCAGGACGACCTCCTATTCTGACCCAACGAGAAAAAAGATGTGTTTGCGGCTTGTTCAGGATAATCCTCGACTGACCGCAATGAAAATTGCTCAAAATGTTAAGGAACAGTTTAATAAAACCATGCATAACGACACCGTGCGCAAAATATTAAAAAAGCTAACTACCGTGGCTACGTAGCGCGAGGGAAGCCGTTTATTTCGCTCATAAGCCGACAAAAACAAATTTCTTTTGTCAAACCATATATAAATAAGTCGCCAGAGTTCTGGGAGAAGGTGCTATTCTCAGATGAGAGCAAGTTTGTGTCGGAAACCAAGCACAGCCCTTCATGCGCAAAATCTTGTGGTCACGGTTAAACATGGCGGAGGTTGTATTATGGCGTGGGGATGTATGGCTGCCAATGGTGTTCATTAAGTCAATTATGGATCAGAGAGGTTATTTAAATATTTTAAAAGAAAATTTGAAGCAGAGTGCTGAAAATCTCGGCCTGGGTTCTGGCTGGCACTTTCAACAGGATAACGACCAGAAGCATACTGCCCATAATGTGAAGCTTTGGATATTATATAATGTCCCGCATCAATGCAAGACCCCTGCACAATCACCTGACCTTAATCCTATTGAACATTTGTGGTATTTTCTTGAGCGCAGGATAAGGCAGCACACCATCACCTCCAAGCAAATGCTTAAAAATGTGATTTTAGATGAGTGGCACAAAATTTCAACGGAGGACACTTCCAAGTTAGTCAGGTCTATGCCAAACCGATTGCAAGAAGTCCAAAAACGGAAAGGCTACCCAACCAGCTACTAATCTTTTCAAAAACCCACAAAAAACAATAATTTATCATATAATCTTATCTTTGTACGTAGACTTTTTCTGACCAATTAACAGGTGCTTTTGAATTCTTTTATTTCTCATCATTTTTCTGTACATTATAATTTAAGGTATTTAGGCTTAAAGTGTACATAATACTCTAACATTTAAATAAAAAATAATTTCTTTTGAGAAAAATTATTTCCTTATTGGTGTTTCGTGCAGCGAAGAATTGTTTACTTCTTGTACGTACACTTTTCTGCTAAGTGTATGTGCATGGTTATTGTTGTTTTGTAATCTATGTATATGTGAAGCCAGGACTACCAGAAAAATCAATTTGAAGCGACAAATGCATCGCGCTTAAAATCGCTATCAGCATAAAAATGAAAATATTATTGCGTTCATTGCACATCTATATACCGGTGTGTATCTGCGTATATTGATGAATGTGTAAACAGATATATATGTGCGAGCATGTAATTTGTGAATTGTGTGCATGATGAAAAAAAAACAAGACCGGAAATTAACATAAATTTGTGATAAATTTTGGTAACAAATGATTTGTTGCCATAATGTTATTCCATATAAGGGCATTCAACATACGCATTTGGTTGTGGTGTATATTCCATTTATTTGTATGTTTATGTTCATTTGTATATGGATATGTATATTATATACATATATGTTTTGTGTTGTTTTGCTCTTCTTTCTTTATGCATACGAGCAAACAATTATCTGCATATGCACACATACTTATAACGAAACCTACAAACCTATATACATGGCATATGTATGTATATTTATATTCGAACGGATACACGTTGATAGAGATGCACACATAGAGATATGTAAAGTGATTTATATTGTGAAAGAAACTCACACCAACAGAAGCAACGCAACGCAAAACAACACAACAACAAAACCACTACATTTGATTAATTGCGGTGTGTTGGTAGGAAGTAGTGTGTGTTTTGTTGATTCTATGTAAATGCGTGCGCGCATATATGTATATTTATATTCTTATCTCTGCTTGTGTGCGCTCAGATTTATCAGCATATGCATACTATATGTTATATATACGTATTGTATATTTTAGCGTTTTTGATTGTACATATCGGACATATAACAAAAGACTAACTAAAACTCTACTTCGCCCTCTATCACAATACCGTAGGAGTGATGTATGTATAACAAATTGAAAAAAACAAAAACGAGAATGCATTTATATGTACATATAGTATACACTAGGGTGGATGACAATATCTTTCCAAAGATTGCTACATCGAATAACTAATCGAGTAAAGTAGTTTAGTTTTTTTGTGTGTTGCCATTTCGCAATAGATTTCAGACCTAGGTTTTATTGACATTTTTAATCAGAATCTACCATATTTCTTAGTAAATTCGTTCATATTTTTTCTATGTTGGTATATAATTCGACCCGCCCTTGTCCATATATGTACATGCAATATTTATGTAAATTCTCAGAAGCAAATACAAATGCAGGCACATACACACACACACACACACCAATAACAAAACAATAAAAAACAAGTTAAATTTTTTATGTTGACGGAAGAAATCATAAAATTTTTTTTATCTTTGTGAAACAAACTCAAAAAAATGCTTAGAAAATAAAACCAAACAGAAAAAACAGGAAAGGGCAAAAAATATTAGCAATTTTACAGCTCGAACACATAAACTCTCTGACGCATTCGAAGCCATATAGACATTGGCGGCCAAAGGAGGAATTAAACGTGATTTTTCAAGTAAATAAAATTTCATTTAATGTAATTGAAGAACATTCTAAGTGGTAATTTTTCGGTTGCATATGAATTTTAGACAACTACAAACATCTCTCCTCTCACCTTTCTGGCCGTTGTCAGAGGATTCGTTCTGAAGATTGATGTGTCGACAAGTGAACACACTCTAAAGGACTAAACTTATGCTTCTCTGAAAAATGCTATTGAGATCCGTATAACAGAATACCAAAGTAAATGTATATAAAAAGAAGGGGCTTCATACAATACAACGTTCGGCATATGGACATAATGGCGTTTAGAAGGTAAATCCAAAATATTCCAGTTTGGAGGATCCTCGACCACAAGACGTATATGAATGGGAGAATAGGAGTGTTACGGATTGATAGCTCATGCCAATAACGTTGTTTTATTGGTTACTGGATAATAAGAAAGGTACCCATTTTGTTCTCCAAAAAATACAAAACACCGCCCATATCCTTTCCCACTTTACGGGGGTTCAGTAATTATGAAAGAAGAAAACCGATATGTAGGAGTGCTCCTATGTCAGAAATTGAATTGGAAGCAGTCACCATGGTACGTATATGCCTATAAAAGAGCTATAGAGAAAAAGGGCGAATGCAATCTAACCTTGCTTCTTGGACATATGATGCAGTTATCAGCCCAATCCTCTTATACGTCGAATTATCTTGATAGACTGTACTAAACAAATGTTTACATCCTAAGCTCCTTGGAAAAATACAAAAAAGGCTAACATTCTAATTACAGGATCAGCGATAACAACACTAACCGTGATTTTTCTACCATCAGTGGTTGATATGAGCAATCTTCTGCAATTCATTTTTCCGATGGGCTCGATGAGCAAATAAAGTATAATCCCGCTCTTATATTGAAGATGATGGTCACACTTTCTAATAGAACCTCACATAACTTTGTTTGCTGTTTACATGCCACGAAGGATATGCACTATTCGGCACAAGTCGTATTAACTATGACCTTTGCTATAAGATACATATGAGAGAGGCGCATATAGCGATCATGATAAAACGGATTTTGATATGCACTATCACGGATTATGTGAGGTTCCGTAGACAATGAGTGAGTTTGAAAGTGATGATAAAAACATGAAATAGAACTAAGTTAAATGGTATTTTGAAGTTCTCAAAATAATTTTTTTAATTAAAGGCTCAACATTTCAACATCAACAACATTTCATCATAATCAATATATTCAGCATTTCACATTTACATTTAAAGTATAGAATGAAATAAAGAACTGCGATTAGTTGATGAGGAAAATGAGAAAGTTTTTATATTCATAACTTTGACGTTTTTGGGTTATTTCACCGACATAATATACCCTTGGATATGTCTTTATGACCACTTACTTTTTTCCAAGATCACATTTGGATAGTCGACTGAGCAACTCAGAGTGACATTTTCTGTTCATAGAATTCAATCCTAAAAATTACAGAAACAGACAAAAATCAAACATGCTTTTTTCAGGGTGAGCCAAACAAAAATTTCAGAGGTGCTTACATGATATGCTTTCAGTTAAGACGTATACACTTACTTACTTATTTATTTACATATATACTTAATTAGACTAAAGTAGCACTTACTTATTTATTTATTTACGTACTTAGCTCAAAGTAGCACCTGTTAGCAAGAGTGACCCTTTGTAATATCTCCAAGCTGACGTCAATGCTGGTGTTAATGCTGGTTCCAAGAGAGACAAAGCCCTTCGCTACTTCAAACCCGTAGTTATCAATAGTGACGTGCTGTCCAAGACGCCGGGACTCTTTGTTTGTTGACGCTAGGTACTTCGTCTTCTTCGACTTTGACTTTCTTCCCAACTCTGAGAATGCTGTACTTACCGCTGTCGTGTTCATGTAGATTATGTCAATGTCATTGGCATACGCTAACAACATCACACTTTTATTGAAAATAAAAGTGTGCTCGTATTATTTTCTCTGCAATAAGATTGAAGAACTCGTACAACAACGAATCACCTTGTCTGAAACCCCGCTTAGCATCAAATGGCGGTGAAGGGTCCTTCCTAATTATACAGTATCATTCCGCAAAGAAGAATGAGCTTCGCAGGAATATCGAACTCAGACATTGTTGTGTAGAGGTAATCCCTTGCAGGACTGTCGAAAGTGGCTTTATAATTAACATATGAATAGACTATGTATATCTGTTCTTCTTAGGTCTTCTCCAGGATTTGACGACGCAGTGTGAAAATCTGGTCGATGGTAAATTTCGCAGGTCTGAAGTCACACTAATATGATTCAATCAGGTTGTTAAATGGGGGGTTAGAGATAAGCAGATTCGGAAAAGCGATTTTTTTTTCATTTTCCAAGACAACGAGATTGCTGTCGGGAACGTACTTTATGGACCTGGGATCGATGATTCAGTGTAAGTTACAACAAAAAATTGTTTTCTCGCTTTTTGAGAAAAAAAAAAAAACTTCAAACGTGTTATTCTGAAAACCAATTTTTCGAAGTCCGTGAACACGATCCTGCAAAATCTACTCGATCGATTCTTTTCAAACTCGAAACATACTTTCTTGGTGTAAAAGGTGTTCGAAACGGCGTCATTCAATAATGTGAAAAGTGTTCCCTCCGCAAGCTCAGTACACTCTGGACATCTGTAACCAAATTCCCATTTCTGCCACAATAGGAAGAGGCTCAGGCATTTAAACCGCCGCACAGACGCTCGATATTCTCGAAAAATTTGTGAGTCTCATTGCTGTTTCTACTCATCTCTATCTCCTTGCACTCGCGTCTTTCTTGCTCACTCTTCTTGGGCCTAAAAAGACGGCTCTCGGTGCTCCTCTTCTCTCTGTACCGCTTCTTAACAGCTCGCGTAGCACCTGCACCTGCGCGACACTCTGGATCATATCACTCATTCCTATTTTAGTGAAGGCTGTATTTTCTGACAGTTAGACCAAAGGTACCTTCAAAGGTACATAAATGTCGGAGACAGCGTTCATAAACTACTTCTAGGCGCTGAAAGAAGCTCTCGTCGGCCGCATCATTCTCCAGTCCATCACATTTCCAGAAGTGTGGTGATGTCAGCCTTATATTTGTCGAAGACACCAACTAGCTGGATAAAGTCACCTTCCCTATAGAGGAACCGAACATTCCAGTTGCATATCTGTAAATCGTGGTGCTTATGTCGTCTGCGGCGGTCATCAACAAAAGGGATAGTTTTTATTTGAGGCATACTCAAATTATGCATTGGGGGAGAGTTTGTATGTGGTGGGTCTCAAGCCCAACTCATAACCTCTAAATGAGGAGATTTTCGCCACTCACTTTAGCCGTCTTCCAGCAGCTGCAAGGAAGACTTTGAATGGTGGTCTCCACGGGGAGGACACCCATTAAAAATGAGCAAGTCCACTGAGTTGACTTGCAATGAGTTCAACAAACATTACGCTAGCCCCACCACGTTGAGGCAATTAGACACGTTACCTTGCAAAAACACCACCAGAACACCTTATTTATGAATTAGATATCTTAAATTTAAAAACCAACTTCTTTTATGGGAGAAATCTAAGCCAAAATTAGAACTTATGGAGAATGTGAAGTAGTAAAATTCATCAATCGCGTATAGTTATGAAAAAAAAAGACATTGATGGATCGAAATGTTCATATTTTATACTAGAAGCAAATAATTTTTTTGTATTTTGACATTTTCAATGTAGCAATTTCCTTATCATATTATCATATCGGGTGTAGCATATCCGCCTACTACACTTTAACATTCAATTTGTTATCTTTACATGTGTTTAAAATAATAATTTAACTAAAAAACAGATGTTACCTAGAACAGCAAACAATAAATTGACAACAAAATGATATATAAAAATGATGTTTAAAAAATATACCAGGTGTACAAGCTTAAATCCGCTGGTTTTCGGTAAAAAAAAAACGCCTTTTTTTCATAGAAAGCCAAAAATTAATTTATTCAAAGTATTTGCCCTCACTAGCTATACATTTTTCCCATCTCTCGGGCAATTTATGTATACCATGCCAAAAAAATTCCTCATTTTTCGAGGCAAACCACTCGTCAATCCATTTTCCGACGTCTTCAGACGAATCGAAGTGCTGTTCGGCGAGCGCGTGACCCATCGACGAAAACAGGCCAGGTCTAGTGAATAAGCGGGATGAGGTAGCACCTCCCAATTGAGTGTGTGCTAGTAGTTTTGGACCAGTTTTGACGTGTGTGATGGGGCGTTGTCGTGGAGAAAAATCAGCTTCTCATGTCTTTGTTCATAACCAGGCCTCTTTTCACCCAAAGCACGGCGCAATTTCACTAGTTGTTGGTGGTAGCGGTGAGCATTGACAGTTTCACCAGGTTTCAACAGCTCGTAGTAGATGACACCTTGCTGATCCCACTAATCGCACAGCATCGTCTTGCGTCCAAAGCGATTTGGTCTTGGAGAAGAAGTTGCTGGTTGGCCGGGATCGAACCATGATTTTTTTCGTTTAGGATTCTCAAAGTATATCCACTTTTTATTGCAAGTCACCACAAGATGCAGGAACGACTTTCTTTTTGTTCTAGCAAGCAAGATTTTGAATGTGTTTTGGCGTCGCTCCATCTGCCTATCGTTCAATTCATGGCGTGCCCATTTTCCAAATTTTTGAACCTTCCCCATGGTAAACGTATGGAAATGGCTTGTTGAGTAACACCTAACTGTTCGGTAAGAATTTTTTGCGACTGGGTGTCGTCCTCATCCAAAAGAGCCTGCAAATCATGGTCCTCAACTTGTCTGGGTCTATTTTAACGCTTCAGTCTCTGCAAGTGGTTTCCGATAGCGCACTGTCACCATAGGCCTCCACAAGCATTCGATGCGACTCAGCAGCAGATTTCTTCAAATTGAAGCAAAAAAGTAGAGCCTCCCGCTTCCTGCTCTTTTTCTGGCACGAAACTAGACATGATTATACGAGGAAAAATGTATGTTGTTGTATAAAATCACTGATGATGTTTACTAATTGATGTAAACAGATGTCGAACTCATAAAAGAAAGGATCCACAGTCGATAATAGCTCAATATGCTCACTAACGCCATCTACGAGCAAAAGCTTGTACACCTGGTAAATAACTATGAATGCATATACAGTAAGTAAGTAAGTAAGTAAGTAAGCATATACAATATACATCAACACATTTGTCATATCTACATACATATACATACATTGTCAAAATATCTTATAAAGCAGCAATTTACATTTGATTTGAATATTAAATTGGGCAAAAGTTAATATAATGAAAATTTATTTGATTTGCTAAAAGATGTGGTAATGAACGGAAAAACATATTTTTCTACAATTTATATATATTGGTGTTCGAAAACAAATTGTCGGTGGATGGCTCTAAAATGTAACATCTCTGGTAATATTAATTGTGTCTGGCTACATTTAAAAGGTTCATTTTGTTAGATACGTTTAATAATGAATGAAAATTCGGAACATTATCGTCATATTTTGCTCTTCTATTATTGAAAAGGTAAGAATGCGTCGCGAGCTGCTGACAAATTTTGTGAGGTTTACTGAGATGATGCTGTAACTAGAAAAACAACAGCGATGTGGTTTGGTTGTTTTCAGCGTAAGCAGCGTGGACGTTGCTAGGGAACTAGGCACTCATCACCAAACAGTTATCAACCATTTAAAGAAAGCTGAATACACAAAAAAGCTCGATGTCTGGGTGCCACATGGATTAACAGTGAAATTTATGAATTTAATGGACCGAATTTCCATTAGCAATTCACTGCTAAAACGGAACGAAATCGAACAATTTCTGAAGCTAATTATTACTGGCGATGAAAAGTGGATCACAACGGCGGCAAAGCCAGTTGTTTATTATTGTTTACTATGAGCTTCTATATCATGATCAAACAATTGATTCTCAGAGATTAGATCTACCGTCAACAATTAACGAGATTGAAGCAAGCAATTCAATTAAAACGGCCAGAATTGATGAACAGAAAAGGCGTTGTGTTCCATCATGACAACGCCAGACTACACACATCTTTGATGATGCATCCACCATATAGTCCGGACCTTGTACCTTTGGTTCATCAAAAAATCAATCAATAAGACACATTTTTGGTTTAATAAAGCTCGTTTCAAAACAAGAAACAAGTGTTTCATATATACAAACAATAAATATGAAAAGTGTTTATTGAAGTTAGAATAAGAGAAATAGCATACAGAAAATATGGAAACAAAACAAATATTGATTCGAAAGAAAAAAGAAGTATAATAATAGTAATAACAATAATATCTAACAATCATGATGATGATCGTATATGCGTGTAGTGTACCTAATATGTATGTATGTACAAAATTGGACATTTTAAAAATAGTTTATTCCAAGAATATTTGATTGACATGACAACTCTACTGTGACGTATTTATCACATATTCATCTATGTATGTACGTATCTTCAAGTATGATGAAATTATGAGTGAAATTTAATTTAAAATACAAGTCATTCTAACTACATTCATTGGTAATGATGACATTATACTACGTAAGTACATACATACATTCAAAAATTGAGCTCGTTGTTGCCATCATTCATACGCCCATCGATGTATGTACCACATAAACATGCTTATAAATATGTAAAGCCCTCACCACTAAACATTGCTAAAAAGAAATGAAGGCACTAAGCTCAAAAGTCCTCTAAAGTAATTGTATGATATTTATAAGTACAATGGTTTGTGAGAGTATGAGTGCATCAGTCTATAAATTGTCAATAGAAATATCTATGCGCGCGTGTGTGTAATACATATACATATAAATATGTGTGTATATATGTATTTACTAGGTTTTATATATATGATGCTCTGCTTTAGCGACAATATGGCGCCAAAGTCAATTTAGTTTAATAAGAAATACATACTAAATATACATAAATAAAACTGATGGAATAACATACATACAATATTTGTGGAAATGAAACATAGTTAAGTGACATACAGAAAGAATGAGATGAAAGAAAATGTCAAAGAAGCAGAAAAAGTGCTAAATTAGTTTTGAGCTGAGGCACGCACTTAATTCCGCAGAGAATGATGAAGAGAGAGAGAGAGAGATAGAGAGTATGAGAAAGAGGCCCGTATGACCATAGGCATACTGAATAAAATTGCACACTCCCTTGTGGCACATCTTTCATCCGAATTATTATAATTTGTTTTTTTTTTTTGTAGTTTTTCGTCATCCTCTTGAATATAAAATGTGTTGTTTTACTTTTCTCTATTCAACCAATTTTTGAATTTGTTACAAATGGTAGTTTTTAGAAAATATCATAGTTTCTAGTAGAACAAAATTATCAAATGATTAACATTTTGTTTTTATATGCTTACGACTTACGAACAAATGAGTCCAATGACTGGATCGAAAATGACATAGGTTTGAAAGTCTAATAATATTGTTGATTTTGACAGAATCTCAATAAAAAATGGTGGTAAATGACTGCGTACAAATGACAAATAAATTTAAAAATGATTCCTTAATTATCTTATTAAATGCTCGAATTTGGAATTAAAGTTTTCGCTCTTACACTCATGCGAGTATACTGGTAGAATACATATTTCATGAAATTATATGCCCATTTATTGTTAACCTTTTCTGTTCTTCTTCGTCATCAATGTAATCGAATTTTGCCAATAACAATCAGGAATTATCAAAATTCCATCAATTGAAAATTTATTGATACATTCAACTAAACGTATGTTATGTAGTTACAAAATACATTTGAAAGAAAATATTGATAAGCATGGGTAATACTCGATTCGATTTCATTCTCGATGATTAATGGCCACTTGAGAATATTGCTGCCTTCCTATCTAGCAGCAAGTAGATACGTATCTATATGTAATTTCCACAGAAACACTCTTGCTCACCGTCTCATTCTGTAGCTTTCTCCTTTTCTCTCTACCACATCAACATCTCAATGTATGTGAATCGCAAAATTGAAAAGATTCTTAACTAAAGCTAAAAGGAACAAATGATTAAATAAAATTTATACAACAACCATCAAATTTGCACATACGAGTACTTATATATGAGCTAGTAAACCGACCATAAACCCTGTTGCTACAATTCATATGTACGGTATATTTTTTTTTTTTTAGTTTGGAAGATAACATAACCTTTAACTGCTTGCTCAATCAATCTAATTTCTTTCATTGTTTTCATTATTCTCTCTTTTACTCCATCATTGTAGATATACATAGGGATGTATGTATATGTATATGGATATGTATATTTTGTATCTTTGCCAACTCATTTTTCGATATGGATTTTTGGCTTTTTCATTATTTTCTTGTTTTTTTTTTTTTTTTTTTTTTTTGCATTATTTGCTTTTTAGGAATAGACAAGTAAGAATACGATGGAAAGTAAATGAGTATGATGATTGATTAGTAAATACATTTAATGTCAAGTACAATATTCGAACGTTGTCCCATTAATTTCAAGGCCAAGTAAATAGAGAAATTTGTGGTAATTCATTTAATATATTATGCTCATGTTCGTAGTAATAGGATAAGAAAAAAGTAAATGTAATATATCAAAAACAATGCAGGTACTCCATATGAAATCTCATCTGATAAATATACAAATGCGTTCGAGTATCTGTGGCAGGGATTCTAGCTGTGGAACTATATATTTGTACATCAGAAAAATAGAGAGACGTTTTTAAAAGCTAATATCACAAGTTGACAAACTGCCCAAGATTATTTTACGCTTGTGAGTTAGAGAAAACCAAATTCGAGAATAAAAATTGAGAACCATAAGAAAATTCCTTAAATTCCTTAAATTATTAAACATTATATTAAATATCATATTAATACTGCTACTGAGAAGGAGAAGATATACCATTGGACACTTTAGTAAAATTCAATGAAGCCTCCTAATTAAGCATTTCTAAAAAAAAAGTAAATATTCGACACTTGAAGCCCCAAAGGGCTCTTTGACAGCGTTTCTCTTCCATTACTATTGTGCGCGCTACATTTTGGCCAGTATTAGAAGGGACCTACTTATTTTATTCCGAACGGTGTTGGCCTCAATCCCCGGCTGAAGCATAACAAATAAAGCATAAAAAATTGCCAATTGCTTACCGATAGGAGGGTGCAATTTGAAAGAAAAATTTTTCGATATTACATTTGTTACGCTTCAACCGGGGATTGAGGCCAACACCGTTCGGAATAAAATATATATATATAAATATACATATATATACATATATATTTATATATATATATATATATATATATATATATATATATATATATATATATATATTTTAGGGATTAGCCGAATCAGACCACTTATATGGGTCCCTTTTCGTCCCTCAAATCGTGTGTAAATTATTTGTTCGGTTGCAGAATTCTTCTACTTCATTCCTCATAATAACATCACGCGTTATTTCAAGCATGTCTTTGTGGAGTATGTTCCACATTTCGAGTTCATCAATAAATTGGCGACCCGGTATGGACATCCTCCTGCTTGCCAATGCAGGACACTGGCACACTATGTGCGCCGCTGTCTCTGCCTCTTCCATGCATAATCTGCAAATATCAGCATCCTCCCCATCAACAAGACCCATCTTGCTGAGGTGGTACCTGAAATTGCCATACTTACTTACTTATGTGGCCATAACAACCGAATATCGATTTAGGCCGAAAATAACATGCTTCGCCAGCCATCTCTGTTCTTCGCTAGCTGGCGCCAGTTAGAAATTCCAAGCGCCGTCAGGTTCTCCAGTACTTGGTCTTTCCACCGGAGGTTTGGTCTTCCTCTTTTGCGTCGTCCTCCAGCGGGTTCCGAATATAACACCTTCTTAGCTGGAGCGTGTTCTTCCATTCGCTCGACATGACCTAGCCAGCGCAGCCGCTGGATTTTGATGCGCTTTACTATGTCAATATCGGCATACAGCTCGTACAGCTCATGGTTGTACCTTATTCGGTACTCGCCACCAACGCAAATAGGTCCAAAGATCTTGCGTAGGACTTTTCTCTCGAAAACTCCAAGTATTCGCTCATCCGAGGTGGAAATTGTCCAGGCTTCAGCGCCATATGTTAGGACAGGCATGATGAGAGACTTGTAGAGTGTAGTTTTCGTTCTTCGAGAGAGGGCTCGACTTCTCAATTGCTTACCCAGCCCAAAGTAACACCTGTTAGCAAGAGTTATCCTACGCATGATCTCCAAGCTGACGTCATTACTGCTGTTAATGCTGGTTCCAAGATAGACAAAGTCCCTTACTACTTCAAAAGCGTAGTTGTCAACAGTGACGTGCTGTCCAAGACGCCGGGACTCTTTGTTTGTTGACACTAGATACTTCGTCTTGCCCTCGTTCACCGTGAGACCCATCCGACGCGACTCTCTTTCCAACTCTGAGAATGCTGCACTGACTGCTCGCGTGTTCATGCCGATTATGTCAATATCGTCGGCATACGCTAACAGCATGACACTTTTGTTGAAGATAGTGCCATTATGTCGTAGATCAGCAGCTCGTATTATTTTCTCCATAATAAGATTGAAGAAGTCGCACGATAACGAATCACCTTGTCTGAAACCCCGTTCGGTATTAAACGGTGCGGAGAGGTCCTTCCCAATTTTCACTGGAGTTATGCAGTTATGGAGTGTCATTCTACAAAGTCGAATGAGCTTTGCAGGAATACCGAACTCAGACATTGTTGCGTAGAGGTAATCCCTTACCGGACTGTCGAAAGCGGCTTTATAATCAACA
This sequence comes from Megamerina dolium, assembly GCA_963854835.1. Lineage (NCBI taxonomy): Eukaryota > Metazoa > Arthropoda > Insecta > Diptera > Megamerinidae > Megamerina > Megamerina dolium. The sequence continues at coordinate 86,077,804 of OY978525.1, forward strand.
AATAGGTGGTGTGTGTCGATCTGTTTTTCTTGGGTCTTCTCCAGGATTTGGCGCAGTGTGAAAATCTGGTCGATGGTGGATTTACCAGGTCTGAAGCCACACTGATAAGGTCCAATCAGGTTGCTGAGCATAGGCTTCAATCTTTCACACAGTACGCTCGATAGAACCTTGTACGCGATGCTCAGGAGACTTATTCCACGGTAGTTGGCGCAAATTGTGGGGTCTCCTTTTTTATGTACAGGACAGAGAACACTGAGCCTCCAATCATCAGGCATGCTTTCATCCGACCATATTCTGCTTATGAGCTGGTGCATGCGGGTGAGCAGCTCATCGCCTCCGGTCTTAAACAACTCGGCAGGCAGGCCATCAGCACCTGCAGCTTTGTTGTTCTTCAGCCTTAAAATGGCCGTTTCAACCTCGTCATAGTCGGGTGGTGGAACATCAACACCATCATCTGTAATTGGGGTTATCGGGCATTCTCCTCCACTGGCGGAATTGTTTGTAGCATCGCCATTCAGTAACGTGGAGAAGTGTTCCCTCCATAGGCTCAGTACACTCTGGACATCCGTAACCAGATTCCCATTTCCATCACGACAAGAAGAGGCTCCGGAATTTAAACCTCCACTCAGGCGCTTGATCTTTTCAAAGAATTTTCGAGTCTCATTCTTGTCGGTGCACATCTCTATCTCCTCACACTCGCGTCTTTCCAACTCCCTCTTCTTGCGCCTGAAAAGACGTCTCTCTGCACTCCTTTTCTCTCTATACCGCTCCTTAACAGCTCGCGTTACGCCTGCACGCAGGGTTTTTCTGTAGGCGGCGTCTTTCTCTGCGGTAGCGTCGCGACACTCCTGATCATACCACTCATTCCTCAGAGGCCGGTAGTAACCGATTACCTCCTCGGCAGCAGTAGTCATGGAGTGGGATATATGTGTCCACCGTGCGCATGTATCATCAAGTGGGGGAGTGTTCTGCATAAGCAGATCCGATAGTCGAGTGGAAAATGCATCTGCTGTCTCTGGTGATTGCAGCTTACTGACGTCGAGCTTTCTCTGTGTGGGACTTCTCTTGTTATTTGCGACACATAGGCGTGTGCGCACCTTAGCTGCAACAAGGTAGTGATCCGAGTCGATGTTGGCACCACGGATCGATTTCACGTCCATCACACTGGAAGCATGCCTTCCGTCAATCAACACATGATCAATTTGGTTTCTTGTACGATGATCTGGAGACAGCCATGTCGCTTTGTGGATGTCGAGATGCTGGAATCTGGTACCACCAATTACCATGTTTCGTGCTGCGGCGAAGTCGATCAGCCTCATTCCGTTATCGGAGGTGTTTTGGTGGAGGCTGAATTTTCCGACAGTTGGACCAAAGGTACCTTCCTTGCCCACCCTGGCATTAAAGTCGCCAAGCACGATTTTGATATCGTGGCGGGGGCAGCGGTCATAAGCTTCTTCGAGGCGCTGAAAGAAGCTCTCCTTGGTCACATTGTCCTTCTCATCCGTCGGAGCGTGGGCACATATAAGGCTGATGTTGAAAAATTTTGCCTTGATGCGGATTGTGGCCAGCCGTTCGTTCACAGGCGTGAACTGTGAGACAAGATGTCGTAGTCTCTTGCTGACCAAAAATCCACATCCTAATTCGTGCCTTTCAGCATGGCAACTGTAGTAGATGTCACAGGACGCTCTTTTGGAGCAGCCCTGTCCTGTCCATCGCATTTCCTGGAGAGCGGTGATGTCAGCTCTGTATTTTTCGAGGACATCAACCAGCTGGATAGAGGCACCCTCCCTATAAAGGGATCGGACATTCCAGGTGCATATCCGTAAATCATTGTCCTTTTTTCGTTTGCGGGGGTCATCAACAAAAGCGGTAGTCCTTATCCGAGGCATTTTAGTTTTTTTCATTGGAGGGGTTTTTTATGTGGCGGGTCCCAAACCCAACGCACAACCTCTAACCGAGGAGATTTTCGCCACTCACTTCAGCCGCCTCCCAGCGGGTGCCAGGAAGACGTTGCCCGGTGGTCGCCACATGGAGGGCCCCCATTAATAATAATGAAAGCGCCATCACAGAGTAAGCAGAGCAAGCTATATGACTACCCCTCATTAACAAATAAAGGTATCATCACATAGCGCTCAGATCAAACTACATGACAGCCAGTGAGTTGACTTGCGATGAGTTCAACAAGGATTGCGCTAGCCCCACCTGGTTGAGGCAGTTAGACACGTTACCTTGCGAAAACACCACCAGACCACCCTGAAATTGCCATGCCCAGTTATTAATGCAGTCAACCAGCTTAGAGTCATTCGTCCTAGAGTGAGAGCCCTCCCCGATTCAGTGTCCTTTGATAGCCTCAACGAAGCCTTTGCCTGTCTACAAGTAGATAAGTTCTCCCATCTCGTGAGATGAAGTTTCTTTATCCACTCTTTGACCTTTGCCTTCACCGTTCCGCTGTTGAGAGCAACTACTGGTTCCGGTCCATATAATTCAGCTTCAGATCCTTGTCTAGCCAAGGCGTCTGCAGCTTCATTCTGTTCTATACCAATGTGTCCCTTCACCCAAGTAAGAGTAATCGCATTACTACGAGCACACCCATTAAGTTTCTGAACACATTCGAGCGCTTGACCACCGCCTGGTTATCGAGTGCTTGCAAGATTTTCTTACCTTGCACCTTTCCATCCAGTAGATGGTCTAGCGCATGCATTAGACCAAGCATTTCTGCTTGATAGACCGATACGTATCTTCCCAGATTCAGAGTGCATGCCAGTCCCAACTCTTTAGAGAAGATTCCAGCACCCGCTCTGCCATCCATTAATGAATCAACCGTAAAAATACTGATGTCATTTTCCTCACATACATCATGTGTGAGGCCGTCTTCAATGAGTGTTCTGTGTGACTTTTCAGTTATCTTCAGCCTACCCATTCCCTCCATTGGCATTTGCGCCTCCTTTACACGGCTATATAACAGTGACAGGATGCCCCTGTGCCCCTATGCTGTTAATGCCGCTGACTTCATAATATGCAAGTCCAACGGCAGCAGCCCGAGAAAGACTTCCAATGCTTCTACTGGGGTCGTCCGGATAGCTCCGGTAATCCCAATACAAGCCATTCTTTGTACCCTATCTAACTTGCTTTTCGCGGTCTTTTGGGTGACCTTAGGCCACCAGACCACAGCAGCATATGTTATTAAGGGTCTGACCATCGTTGTGTAGATCAGTGCGCTGCTCTGGGAGTAATTCCCCACATGAGACCGAACACTCTCTTACACTGATGCAATACCCGCTTGCTCTTCTGGATCTTGTTATCGACGTGACTATTCCAAGTCAGCTTGTTATCCAGGATGACACCTAGATACTTTACTTCCTTGGAGAAGTTGATGTTCGATCCAAAAAGCCTAAGAGGGTCTATTGTTAGTCCAGTCCTTCTTTTAGTAAAGAGTACTGTTTCCGACTTACTAGCATTTACAGAGAGACCTTGTTCCTTGCACCTTCCTTCAACCATTTTGAGTGCCCCTCTCATGGTAATATCAATAGTGTCCAGAAACTTATCGCTATGTCATCTGCACACCCGACGGTGTGTATGCCTTTTGAGTCCAGAAGCTGAAGTAGGGAATCGACCGTGATGTTCCAAAGGATGGGCGATAATACTCCCCCCTATGGACACCCTTTGACTACCCTACCTCGGAGTCTATATCTCCCATTTTGAAAGTTTATTGCCCTTTTCCTCAGCATGCTGTCCACCCACCTTATAATGGTTGGGCTGACTTCACGTGTAGCAAGGGCCATCCTTAGCTTATCGAAACCAATCTTACCATCACAGAATCTCACTAGAGCTTCCACCTCTCTTGAAGGTGGTTCGTCTGGAGAATCGTATGGAAGGTATGCTGATGCGATCATAAATGATCCCGCACCGTCACCTATTCTTACTACTGTGAGATCCGGTGAGCACAAGTTGGACATTAGAATCGCACGTATCCCATGTCTAACTAAAATGCATGTCCTCAACTTCCCCTCTGTTTGTGGATAAAACAAAGTGGTCTTTTGTGCAGATAGGCCTTTGATCCGTCCATGAAGGATCCAGGGCTCCTGAACCAGTGCAATGTCAAGCTCATCCCCATCGAAGCTCCGCACCATCATTGCTGATGCTGCTTTGCTGTGGTGAATATTGAGTTGACACACATTTTTGCACCTTAGTACAATCAATCCGCTCTCCACCCTTGCCCTGCCGACAAATCCAATGTCATTGACATCGTCTGCAAGAGACTCCATGGCATCCAACAAAGATACCTTGAAGGTACTCAGATGAGTATCCTCCAGATGCCCCTCTAGTGACAAGTCCATGACTCCCATAACGAGGTCAACTTCCGCTATTTAAGCGTAAGTCTTCCTCGCCCTGGTGGGCGCGCCCTTTGCTTGTTCAGCCCGACGTTTAGGCGCTCTGCCAAGACCGCTCGACCCAGGTGCCGCATGCGAGGACTGTGAGTTCGCTGGGTTAACAATCTTTCCAAATTGTCCACCCCGCTCATCACCCCCCGATGTCGGATTTCTCTGCCCCGTCATTCCCAGAGCTACTATACCCGTGTTAGGCTTGGACCTCGAGCCCCTTTTGGAGCGACTGACGGCCTTTATAATTGGCCGTCCATCTCTCCGAGCACTTGCCCCTTTTGGTGTCTGCATGGAAGAATTATCAACCTTCTCAAGGGACGGTTGTCCATCCTTCACAGCATCCACCTCAATTGGCCCCTCCGTCGTCTTCGGATGAGGCTCCTCAGGCGTTGAACTTTTCAAAGTGGTTCCGGAGCCCCTGAACCTCTTCCCCGAGTTCTCCACTTCCAAGGTCGACTCATCTTGCAAAAGTCCACTGAGTTGGCCCAAGAGCTGCTCAATGGTCTTGTCCGACGACTTCATGGCCTTTTTGCGTTATCTCTTTCGCTTCTGCTTTCCGTTTCTTCAACAGGATTCGCTCTGCTCTGGAGACTCCGTCCTCTTCGCTTACACCTGATAAAGCTAACGATTCCGCTCCACTAGGTGCGTCTTCGTCCACACCATAAGATGTTCTGCCAGATATTTTACGCTGCCTGCAAACCGGCTTCCCTGCCGACCTGGTAACACCGTCCTCTTCATTCAACAATGTCGCAGCCGCCGGCTTAGGTCTTCCGAGACCCGTTCCGTCCGCTACGACAGATGGTGCCATTGATTTTGGGCTGGCTAAAAGCTCGGCTTCTATAGAAGCCTCATTTTCCGCCACCCCCTCCACTACTTTTCCCGCCGTGGCTATCAGCACTACTTCGTATGAGACAGTGCTGTCCGCAATTGCAGGAATTTCGTTCTGAGTTCCAGAGGTGGGAACGAGAGGTCCAGCTAACAGCTCGGCCTCAGGTGAAGCCTTATTGTCCGCCGTTCCACCCGTTAACACCCCTGGAACCCCCAGATTTTTGGATCGAGATCCGGTTTTTGGGTTTTTAGAATCAATCTTGTTGCCACGAGTTGCGAAGAAATAAATGTCCGCCTGCGCAGAGATTCGCAGTACGCAGGTAAGGCTACTTATTACGGAAGGCGCCAGGTATCCGTAAACTCACGTTAGCGACTGGGCTATTTGAAAGAGGGGCCCCCAGCCAGGCTGATTTTCGGCACGGATCGCTTAACACCTTAATACATCCCCTCACCTCCGACCATGATAAGAGTGCGTTGCCGAATGCTGTACAATTGAAGAGTAACAAACACTCAGCAACTTACCCTTATCTTAGCTAGATACCGCCTGACATCGTACAGACTAAACTGTGGTATCTATTTCCAGTCGGCACCCTCGAGGCGGGTTCAGTAGAGGATTTTGCCGACCATATATACTACTAAATATGTTTAAAACACTTTTGTATCATAAACAAACATTGGAACCGAATTATTTGATTTCAAAGCGCAAAAAAAATTAACCATAGGTCGGAAAACCGCATGTTTAGTTTACACGTCGACAAACAAAAGTTGTATGAAAAATCACAAACATAATTCAAATGTAATGGTTGCGCTAAGCATTGATTTGGCTGATTAAAACCATTATGAGAGAACATCACAATTTCTTGCAATACTAGATCTTAATTATTATGTGTATTGGTTAACTTTAACCCTTCAAGGTCTGGACGTTAGAGTAACCAAAGGCTTCAATCACATTAATACATTCTCCGTATGTACATATTTGTAGTGGTAAGATCCCTCAATGTTGAACTTTGATGCAAAAGACGATAAATGACAAACTAATGGGAGAGCTTCGATTCTCATAGCTCATATATCACATTCATAATCACCGCAACATGTATGTATCGTATGTAAGATTGCAAAATAAATGGTGGTCGGCACCATTATGGGACGATATGTATCGTCATAAATGGCTATGTAATACACGAGCTCATACAAAAATGCTGCTTACGCATTTCTGTCATCATTTTGTTAGTAGTAGTTATCATTGCTATTGTCATTACCATCATTCTCGTAGTTGTTTTTATTGTTGTCAGCATACCAACAACATTATCATCATCATCATCATCATCATCATCATCAGAAACAGCAGCAGCGGCAGCATCATCGTTGATCCGAGTGGTTTCAGTTCGATTCTTTGTTAGGAAATGTCATACGTTAAAAGCTGAGGATTTTTGGTTGATTATTACAAGTGTGACATATGCATGTACATATGTATGTGTACAAGTACCTTACATTGTGTCATGGTTTGTTTATTGGAGTAGAATTCTATGAGATCATGACCATGCATATGAGAACATTGTACGAGTCATCACTAACGTGCTTGTATATACTCGTATATGTATTACGTAACATATGTATTTATACAAAGAGGAATGTTAAAGGTATTGGATGTTTTTATCTATCACTGCACTGAGTTTCGAGAAATTTTAAATCATAATTTCCTTCTCATGTATACCATGATTTGATAATTTAAGTGCGTAGTCTTATTGTAGCCAGGATGTAAAGTTGACAATTTGTCATTTATAACAAAATTGACCTGAATTATTGCGTCCGAGAATCTTTGGATGTAAATTTGTATGTACATGTATCTTGTCCAAGATGTTGGCAAGCAATTTTCTATATTTCTGCTTTGTTCTTCTTCAGTATTTGTCATTGTATTTCATTATTAATTGTTAGCTCTTGGGAATAATAATCTTCTGGAAAATTAAAATTTCTGGAACATTTTTAGCTAAAGTGTATTTTTTTATATTATCAATACAAATAAAATGATGCTAGGAAAATATATGAATTTATGCGTAAAATGCAATCTTCAGACTCAAGATATCTCTGAGGTGAGACCAGCATTCTCTGTTCTTCGTCAATATCTTGTTATCATCGTAAAAGTGAGAAACTTGAGAGTATTTGAATTTTTGTATTGGCGCATAGTGATAGAGTGAATTTTCAATTTTTACATAGGCCTACAATTTGACAGTATTCATGTATTTTAGCCCATTGTACTTGGACTGCTCTAAATTAGATCACCTTTAATGCGGTACATGTGGGACGCAATTGGGAATTTTAATTTGAATTTACCGTCTAAAATGTGAAGCTATCTGCGGAAGAAATGATACAAAAATATTAAAATATTCATATCTCGAAAGTTAATCCATAAACAAATTTTGTTCAATGTGATTTTCGAGTATAAGGAAAATATGGTGGCATTGAATGTATATTTTAGCTATAAGCCATTGTAATTATCAATCAATTTTCTAATGAGGTTTACATAATTTTTATATGGCCATCAAAAATGATGAGAGAGAGAGAGAGAAGAGCGTAGTCCACTTTTAAATTTCTTCAACTGCAACAGGAACTGATTTATGTATATTGAACTTTATATTTTTACAAGTCACAATAAAATTGTGACTTGTGACTATAGCTTAAACTATTTTTTACTTTTGCGAAAAAATTTTGTGATTTCATTTTTATTGTTGTTCTTTTCAGGTGTCATGGATACGCAAGAAAGACTATCATCTACTGACAGTCGGTTTGACCACATACAGCAGTGATGAACGTTTCACAGCAACACATTTAAAGCATTCAGAGGTATGTTGTAAATGTATTTAAATTATTTTCATATTGTCACATCCATACATTGTAGTTGTTAGTAATGGCACCCGCCATCCCTTCCAGCAGTTAATTCATTTTTACGATTAATATGCATACATGCATGAACACAACTTCATGATAACAATTGTCATTAACTAAGCGCTTTCTATGCACAAGCGTATATGTGTCTATAGGTATGATTATACCGAGTTGGAAAAAATGTGCATGCATACAGACAGGAAGTAAAGGTTCATAGAATATATGGATGGCACTAATGATAATTGCACAACGCATAGTGAACGATCGAAAAAACTGGAATCAGTTATTCAATGATTAACGAATTAAGTGCCCAATTTGAAAAAAGATAAAGTGTTAGTTCTTCAGTACCAATTGGATCTTGTACAAAGTTTTCTTTCTTTCCGTAAAGTGATTTGATGCATCAGTTGTTTGATCAGTTTAACCAGAGCTATCTCATATCTGTCTATACGTTTCGCTATCAGTGTGGAAATTTTCATGTGAAACATTAAACCACCATTTTAGAATACATTTCCTTCATTCATACTACGAAAAGGGTCTATTGTGCAATATGCATCGCTGATCATATTGCGAGCGGTTTTGATCGATTTCCATCTGGTCAAATACCATCATACGCTTATGAGTGACATCAGTTGGTTAAAATGCACCAACACATGTGCTATTGCTATTATGCACGTGCATGTTGTACATATGCTTATTTATGCAATAGAGCAGCGTGTGAATACATGCACACGTAGTGGAAAATAAGAAACGTGACAAGCATAACTATGTAAATGCTTACAAACAAACATCAACTGGCCGCAATTGCACACATACACACAATTTGTTGTAATAGTGTACATTGAATGCACAATAAATACAAGTAATTTATGATGTCCATATACGATTATGTGTATATACAATACATACGTAGATACGTAGATTGACCTATTTTAGTATTAAATAGCATTTGGATTTTTTGTTTATGTACTACTTGCATATCTATTTATATGATATATTTTATTGTTTTATTGCATTTCACTAGTAACTTATCAACTTAACTCGATTCAACTGGATTTAGTTATTTTACAGAAATTTTGGGTTTCTTTTTTGTTTTTAACAGAAAGCATTCAATGCATCCTTATAAGTATAAGATATTTTCATATGAAAATATATTTCTTTTTATTCTCTTTATGTTGTTTTCTTTTTTGTCATTTCTCGATTTGTCACTTTAGGATTGGACGCTGCAAATAAAATTTGTACAACTACGTGATGCTGGCGTCTATGAATGTCAAGTGTCAACCCATCCGCCCACATCAATATTTCTACATCTGGTTGTTGTCGGTGAGTACCACAGTAGCAACTGAGAGTGTGTTTGTGTGTGTGTATGTGTAAGCTGTAATAGAGATATAGATAAGTTGATTGCATAACATTTAAGTAGTTGTCACACATAGATGTATACACGCACACAGAGTCACGATTGTGGCAGTTCCAATGGCAGTGAACTGACGTGCACACGAATGTGTGGTGACCCGCATTCGAGCAGTGCATTGTCTGTTTAAAATGTGGTATCGATGTTGCTGATTGAGTTTTGTAGGTGTCGCTTTTTTGTGCTATCATTTAACTGAAATTGACTTTGATGATGATGATGATGTAGTGATGTTGAAGCATACAAATATCACAATTCAAACAAGAGAAATATAAATTTCAGTAACTTGTTCACTAGAGCCATAGAAAAAATGCATATGTCTGTATTCAATTCCATCATTTACATATTTTCAAATATAGTTAGCGCAAAGTTATGTATATTTTTTTGAAGCGACCTTTTCCTACGGCCCATATATTTAATTTGCATATATTTCAACCATCGTTTCATGTGTAGTCGCCACACAGGCTTTAGGTACAACAATTGCTGATTACTCTCATTGATCATTTATTGTATGTACATATTTGTGCAAAATTTCACCAAAATCAATACAAACAAGACAAAATAGAAATAACAAAGAAATTACAATTTTTATTATATCAAATAACGATAGCGTCCAGGTATTTATCCATGCAATTAGTTTTAAGGTCAAAATGGAACCATAACCATCTAGCTCAATTAAATGAACATTTTAAATGGCAAATATATAAAATAATGCAAAAATGTGTAGCCCAGTAAAACAAAAACTGAAATATATTTCAGTGTAGTGATTTATTTTACCTTTATTATTGGTAACAGTTTGAACTCGCTATGATAATATGTACAATACAATGTTTAACTAAAATTAAATCCTTGCGGTGTACTACTATTCACCGGCAAAGGCTATAGCAAAACACAATTCAAGAGGTGATTATGAGTAAATAATATTGCGTATGTGTATGATCCGTTGTAAATTGCAATAGTAGTCAAATAGTCAATGCAAATTTTTAACCTATAATGAAAATAGTTAAAATGTTGCTAAAAAAATTCCGCACATAATAATTATTTTTTATGTCTACCTATTTCAAAGTCTACAATACAATGAATTTAATGAGCTGAAAAATAGAAAAAAATAAAAGCCTCAATTGAATTTTATGCTGGAAAATATCCATATGCTTTTACCAAGTGTTCAGGAGTTAATTACACGATTTAAAACAAGAATACATTTTTATACCCTGCATAATGCAGTATGCATGGTATATTCATTTCGGTCAGATGTTTGTGTCCACTTGAAGGAATCTCCGGAGATATAGACATAAATATATATTCCTGATCAGCGTCGATTAAATTTTCAATTTAACGATGTCCGTCCGTTCGTCCGTCTGTCTGTCACCTGGCTGGTTCACACGATAACTTGAGTAAATATTGAGCTATTTCGACGAAATTTGGCACAAGTAACCTATGATTCAAGGGTACGGAGGGGATTGATATTGGGCATGATCGCCCACACCAAGCATTCAAAGCGACTAACCTCGAAATTTTCAAAATCTTTAACTTGCTATAACTCACATAATATACCATTTGGGACAACAATATTTGGCACATAGAGTTATATTATACTACTATATAAGTGGCTGAGCCACGCCTACTTTCTAGCGTAGCTCCCATACAAAGTGTCTGTACTTCTTTTAAATTGAAACTGCTGTAACTTCTACAATCTTCTGTCTAGAATAACCATAATTGACACTTAGATTAGCATGGCAGTGAGAAATAATATGGCAAAAAATCAGTGTGCCACGCCCACTCCTTTTTGGGTCTGAAATACAAAGTTGCGGAAATTAAAAAAAATGTTACCGGTTATAACTTGCAAACTATTCAGCGTAGAATAACGAGATTTAAGGTGTGGATTAGTATTGTACGAGCGATTAGGCTCACAGGAAATGGGCGCACCACGCCCTCTGTTTATCGTAGCCCCCATACAAATTTTAAATTGAAACAGCTGTAACTTCGGCAATCTTCTGTCTAGAATAACCATAATTGACACTTAAATTAATATGGTAGTCGATAATAATCTGGTAGAAAATCAGTGTGCCACGCCCACTCCTTCATGGGTCTCCCATACAAAGTCGAGGGAATTAAACTAAAACTTTTAAGCTCCATAACTTACAAACCATTTAGCCTAGGACAACGAGATTTAAGACATGGATTAGTATTGTACGAGCAATTAGGCTCACAGGAAATGGGCTCACCACGCCCACTGTTTATCGTAGCCCCCATACAAATTTTAAATTGAAACAGCTGTAACTTCGGCAATCTTCTGTCTAGAATCAAATTAAATTAATATCGTAGTCGGTAATAAACTGGCGAAAAATCAGCGTACCACGCCCACTTTTTATTGGGGCTGCCATACAAAGTTGAGGAAATTAAACAAAAATGTTAACCGCCATAACTTACAAACTATTCAGCGTAGAATAACCGGATTGATGGTGTGGATTAGTATTGTAAGGGCAAATATACCCACAAGAAATGGGCCAGCCACGTCCATTGTTTATAGTGGCTCCCATACAGGATGACTGAATATCTTTTAAATTGAGATAGCTGCAGCTTCTGCAATCTTCTGTCTAGAACAATCATAATTAATACTTAGGTTAATATGGTAGTTTTACATAATGTGGCAAAAAATCAACATGCCACGCCCACTTCTTAATGGGGCTACCATACAAAGTTACGAAAATGTAAAAAAATTTAAACCGCTATAACTTACGAACTATTCAACGTAGGACAAACAAATTTAAGGTGTGGATTAATATTGAACAATTAATTGGATTTACAAGAAAGAGGTAAGCCACGCCCACTTATTATATAGCTCCCCTCATAACATACAAAGTACTTCGTCAAAGTCAACCATATTTCGGGTGTAAATTAGTAGTATATGCAAAAATTGTTTTTCAAAAAGTGGAAATAAAAGAAAAAGATGGATATTCGAGTAAACTTTATATATATATATATATATATATATATTTACATATGCAGGGTATAATTTGGTCGGCCCCAGCCGACTGTAAGGAGATTTTTCGATTATATTTTGACATAATTGCAGCTCAATTGATTCAACGTCGATCGTTCTAAGTCATCAATTGTATGCGTAAATGAGGTCCAATGGTGTTGATTACAATATTCCAATATTCTTTGTTAAATTTTTTTCACCCAGCAATTTTATATCTTAACACCTCCACCGAGTTCAAAAGGTGGCTCATTGTTAAAGATAGCGCACATGAAATGATTAGCAAATTTAGAGTAATTTTTAACAATTATGACTAAGAAATGTATAACTTTATAACAATTAAAAAAACAAAATTAATAAAAATAAAAAATTGAAATAGGACAGACTTAAAAGAAAGTAACGTTAACAAATTTAACGACGAAGAAAGGCACTTTATGACAGATTTATCACTCGAGAGTTGGCGACTGACCGACTATTTAATAATTTTAAAATTTAATAATTTAGTAGTAATAATTATTAGTTATAATTTATTTATTACTAGTTAGTTACTATAATTAGAGTATTTAATTTTTTATATGTTTTCCCTTATGGATTGGTTGAAGGAGTGTGGTGATAACCAAGGCGACGTTAAGTAATCCGTATATATATTTGTATATATTTTATGTTTTACTGATTCATCATCGCCCAACCAAACGAAAAGACATTGCATTCATAGTACACGATATCGTATTTTTTGTTAATCATATTTACGCGTCTTTCTTCGCCCTCAATTATATTTACACGTCTTTCTTCACCAAAGCATTTATTACGCGTCTTTATTCGGCCTCTATTCTTGAGCATCGACGATGTGTAGAGTATATGCAACAAAAATACAATGTAATTTTTACAATGTGAGCTCTTATCCACTGGAATATGGAATCTGGAATCTTGACAGAGAGTCAGTCTCATATCTCCGCGGAACGAAATGAATGGCCTTAAGCTTGAATAACGTTGGGAAGTAATACAAAGTTATTTCCAAATTTAATGTTGTACAGCCCAAACAGTGGGTTTATTGAAAAGAAGTTTTGGCCGAAATGAGGTTATACGCAAAAAGTTAGTGAGACTTGCATGCTTGTGGACAACACTCACGGTCCCTTAATAACTTACGGTGCAACTCAATCCTGGAATATCGACTCACCATCGATCTGAACAACCCAACATTTCACGAAATTCTATGGCCGGAAATTAAATACATGGACTTGGGCGATATCTCGTTTCGGCAAGACGACGCGACATGCCACACTGCCCTATCGCTCGTGTTATCAGTCGTCTCGGCGATATCAATTGACCATCTCGAAACTACGACTTTAGACTTTTAGACCGTTAGATTTTTTGCCGTGTATGGGTGCCGTGTTCTGCGAACAATCCATTAACGATACTGGCCTCTAAGGCGAATATCGAGCAAGCCATTCGTGAGGTAGAGGCAGAAGCCGTCACCAAGATCTTGGAAAACTTGGTGGACAGAACGCGCTACTGTGAAGCCAGCCGAGGCAGCCACATGAATAAAGTCATGTTCCATAAATAATGGGAATGTTTGCTCTTTCGAATAAACCAGTGATAGGCACAGTAGCTCCCGGGGAATTTTTGCATTTACGACCCAGCTTAGCACATTTGAGTGCTTGGTGAGGGGAGCAACCCAGAGTCAGCGTGAAGGGCGAAGAACAGACGAAGAGCGCAATACTCATACTCCGTTTTACAATACTAACACAAACCTGAGAATTAGATTAAGAGAGCAAGACGCCATATGCATGTGTGACTACACAGTGGGTAAAATACAAACAAAGTGGTAAATTAATGTACTTCACTAATGTGCTCAGAATATTAAATATATACATTAATTTCAAAAATAAACTCTCTGATTTTACAAATCGTATTTATTCATTCCATTTTGGTTATTGCTAATAATAAGGTCTATATTTGGCTCTATAGCATTTGCTGCTTCAATTCGTATTACAGTGTAACGCGTGCCTTTGTTTTCCGGCTGGGGTAACGCTCAGCCAGCCAGGGTAAACAAGAGGGCAGCGAAAAACTCTTGTTGTATGAGGAAAACCGAATTACACACTTACTGTTAAACTGACAGTAATATTACCGACACTAGAGTGTTCGGCTCGGATGATATACCTCTCGCGGTACGATTCCTACTTTTTATTATTCTTTTCGTTTATTTCGTTTATAAAAATTAAGTATTTACAATTTGAAGTAAAAGAAAAAAAAGAAAGGCTTTGAAGTACAGATGAATGGGTAAATTGAATTTACAAATTAATGAAAATATGCTATAATTGAATTATTCCACTAAGGATACAATGCAAGGAATGGAATGCAGTGGTCAAAGTGACTACTTTGGCAGAGCAGAAGGCTCGCAATTGACTACCCGAAGCTCCCGTAAATGGGATTACTTTAGGGCAAGAACTCTTATTGTCGCGCACCGTAAATGGATCTGCTTCAATAGAGCACTCGTTGGTATTAGCTTCACCCAACGGGTCGTTGTTGCAATATTTTTGCAACTGAAGAAAGACGCTTCAATATTGATTCTAACTGGGCAAGCACATGTATATATGTCACTTGGTCGATCATGTACGGAAGTCGCTTTTCTCGATGCTCGTTGGTTCAGCATCATCTTTATCTATTAGACGCATGTTAAACCAAACGAGAATTCTCATATCTGCTCTATGTGTTTGCCTTTATTTGCTTATGCTTTTGCCTTTATTCAATTAATTTATATTACATGTTCATTCAACTAATTTACATCAATTAATTTACATCAACTGATTTAAAGCACAAGCAAATATACAAACTTATTTATCCGCACCGAAGTTGTAATGTGTTTTGGCGCAAGTGTTCCGTTGGTTCGTCCCAACACCTGATCCTGCCCACATGTACGGGCTCGACACCGAATCGTGACATGATTTTTATTTTTATTATTTATTTTTATTATTTTTTTCTATAAATATGTGTGATGCCGAATATATCAATATTCGGAATTGGTAACACGAATACGCGTGTTACAACAGATTCGAAATTTATATCCGAAATTCTATTAAGCGCTTTACATAGCATATTTCTTACTTCCCTAACCCCTGAGAACAGATTAACCTCTTACCTAGCACTCGATGGCTCTTTGACTATTTCACGAGCCGAATATGTGCCCATCTCTGGAATAAAACAATAATACAGCAGAAAAATAATTTTTTTTGAATTAAACAAAAAAATTGTATACATATTAGCTTGTTTGATTAAGACAATTTGCGTGGCTTATGATGCAAAACCACTTTATTTAGCTGAATAACACATAAACCATGGCATACCTATTAAAATAAACTTTAAAACACATGATACGTTTAATACGATATGAATAAAGGTAGCTTTGAACATTTTCTATCCCACACAAAATGAGTCATTGAAACTTTTGTAAACTTTCGAGCAGACATTGTGATACAGACATACATACATAACACCGATCGAATCGTGTACTTCGTTCATGAAGTCGTAAAAAATAATTGAATTGAGTAATTGAATGATTACAAATTGAAAATTATTTGTGTCCGATTGACGTTTTTTGAAGTTATGATATTTTATAAAGTTATTGGACAAGTACCGTAAAGGATTGAATGACAAAAATCAAATTGTGTTACGGCAAAACTACCGCTGGATGGCTCTGACAATAATACAGCCAACTCAGAGGATATACTGTTATAAAAAAAAAATTAAAGAATGTAGTGCAAGTCCGTATAAAAAGATCACCAAAGATATGATTCGGATGATTACGAGTGAATAAATGTCGGAACCATTGTGGATCAGTCATCCACGCAATGCTGAAATAAAATTGAGTCAAACATTATATGGATCTTAGAAAGTTTTTTTCTATTTACTAATGACGCTGGTGGTTGAAGTAAGACAGAGTTATCTAAACAATCTCAAAACTAGAATTGATATTAGGAAGCTGCTGGCGCTGTATAGTTTCTCGTACAGTGTTAGGAGTTATTGGTGGGTCAAACATAGTGGTTGGTTATCAGTTTTGCACATTTTGCTGCAAGTTCGACTTATCGCCTACAACTTATCGTTTACAATCAGCAAACTATTCGTTTCGTTTTCTGTATAACTAGTAATTTAAAAAAAAAAAGTATATTAAAGAAAGAATATCTCTGAGAAAAATCGCCACCCTAATAACAACAATTTTTCACTTTTAAAACGTCCTTTATCCAAAATTGTTGCTTTAAAGGTTTTATTCTTGTTTTAAGAATTTTATTCTTGTTTCTAATAGTTTTTCAATGTAATATTGAAGGTCGGACTCTTAATTTTACAAAGCAAAAACTGTTGATCATTAAAATTGTTGGTTCAAGAATAGATTTGTCAACAGAAGAATAATACTCTTATTTATCTAACTCACAAAATGACGCTCTCCATTTAAGAGCAGATTCTTAAAACAACAGTGCAAAAAATATTAGAACAACATATTATATTCTTAAGAGAAAGATCACGCTGTTGAAATTATAAATTTTCTTAGAATTTCACCATATAGAAAGCATATGTCATTTACAATGCGTCAGTGAAAAAGTGAAAGTGAAAATAGTAAAGTTAAACAAGTTTTTTAAAATGGATGATGTCGATTTATTGCCAGTTGCTGATGAATCTGTTGTGACAATAGAACATGAAGTATTTTCATTGTTTAGAGAGTGGGAGCTCTCAATAGATGGAATATCAATGCTTTTGGAGTGTGGCATCAATATCTACAATGTTTTCAAAATGTTGCATAGTCATGATATTGACTTAATTTTTAATAAAAGAGAAATGATGGCTGAAAAAATCAAATTTAGTTATAATTTACAGAAGTGGCGAGCTAATAATAATAAAAGTGCTTTTATTTGCTACGACTGAAGTCATCAAACTTTAAATATTTACATTTATAGTATGATCTTCTTTCTTGCTGCGCGAGTGACAGAACTCTTTCCAATAATGTTTCGGGTTGGTTGTCCACATCAGATTTGACAACAGTCAGCTGTTCTTAGTCAAATTTGTCATATGATATCAATATCCCAGAAATATTGTCGAATACTGTTTCTGGTGCAGACCTTTTAAAGTCATATGAAACTACTAGAGTTTTAAAGGAATCAGACCAAACTATTTTGGTGAGCGCTATTGCGGGTAATTTCCCGAGATAATGGCAAACGTGGCAAAAAATATTGTTAATGTATTTCGAAGTGAAAATGAATACACTTACTATGTGCCTATGTGTTTTCGATTTGAACAGAAACATCAAGTTTTTAAAAGCTATGCACATATAATTACATCTCGAGTTAATGTTCCATACACATAAGATATTAAAAGTAGTTTACAATATTCTCACTGTTTGGTACAACAAAACTTCAATAGACAAGTTACTTTACTGGTACTGAATCTGCCAAATATATTGATCTAAGAAACCTGGAATATTAAAAAAGTTTAAGTATTACTCATACAATGGGTCATGAAACTGATAGTTTATGTTATAAAGGCATTTTATATAAAAAAGGCTATTTTTTTTTTTGGAAAAATACCAAGCATACAAATATATAAACATACATAAAAACTATTCTTTTAAAAATATTATTAATTGTTGTATTCCTTGGAAAACCATAACGATAAATACTTCTGAAGTCATTATTTGTTTTTAGTTTTAATTGTTTTGTAACATACGTTTTTATATACATACAATAAATAAATAAAAGTTTTACCAAAGGTACATTTTCTGAATTTTACTTTTAAGGTTTCGAATTTGAATAGCAAGTATACATAGTAAATGGTCAAAAACTTAAAGTGTTGTTATTAAATCCAAAATTGTTATACCAACAGTATGTTTTCTTTTAACAACAATTTGAATTTGAATTCTTCAACTAAGTATAATAGTTCTGAAAATAACAACCAGGATACAACAACTGTCTACGCCAAAGTAAGATGTGTGCACTGTTTGTTTTACTTAAATTGAGTGGGTTGGCAACTCTCTTATTATATACATTTCTCTCTTCTGGCCGCCCGTTTTGATTGTTTTTTTCTTTTCTCGAAAATCAACTAAAAGTAAATAGACAGCCAGTGCGCGCGAAATATCTCGCCCTCTATTTATTAATTTACACGTTAATTAAATAAATATTGTTAATTTAAAGTAAAAAATAATCGCGTGTGTTATCATTAATTTATAATAATAAATAAACTACAGCATCGTACGTAGCAGCAGCAGAATCACAAGGTACAACATCAATACACAACAAAAACACAGAAATATTCCTGCACTCACACACACACCACGATCACCTGGAGGAAGCAACCATCGTTGGAACGAGTCCACCTGGCACCCCACTCCTCACACAATTAACAACTTAGGCACTTTTATTTTAAAAGTGAAACGTTGTTGGGCACGATATAACCAATAAAAGTTGTTGTCATAACCCATAAAATTGTTGGTTTTTTTCTGAGAGTTGAGAATATCAAGTGTTTGAGTGGATGTGGAGGAATCTGCTAACAGATGTTCAAAGCCTACTGATCCCATGAAGGGAACACTTCTCTAAGTCATTTAATATCGACGGCAAGAATAATTCCGTCTTAGGAATAGATTGACGGTGTTGATATTCCATGTTAGGTCCATGCCTAACAAATTGATGGAACCTTATGAATATAACTTCAGACCTAACAAATCTACCATTAACTACATTTTCGTAATGAATCACATACCAATTATTTGTTTATTATAAGCCCGCTTTCGACAGTCCAGAAAGGGACTACATCTACATAAAAATATCTCAGTTCACTATTCTTGCAAAACTGATACATAACACTGTTTAACTGATGAATACTACGCTTTCAAAGTAGTAAAACACATTCTCCATCACTCGCGAATTATTAAAGAAGAATTAAAATAGACATTTTATGGGTGGTGACTTCGATGCAAAGCATATACAGTGGGGCTCGCGGCTCACAACAAGAGAGAGAAGAAAGCTATAAATGGACATGCAAATAACTGAATATGATGCTGTTACAATAGGTAAACTAACATATTGGCCAATTGACGTGAAACAGTACTAGATCTAAAAGATCTTTTTTAAACCACTCACCATATTTTTACGATGTCATGACCATATAAGTAACTAAGTATATTTAAATTTAGAATCCAGCCCAATGGTCCAATTAACAAATTTATTAAAAACTGGTGTACTGAAATGGTTTTGTGAATACATACATAAATATTCAAGACGCAGTTACTTAAATAACAATTGTGGAAATACTATATTTTGTTATAAATGGGACAACATTTTTATACCCTGCAAAATGCAATATGCAAGGGATTATCATTTCGGTCAGATGTTTGTGTCCACTTGAAAGAATCTTCTGAGCTATAGAAAAGTATATATATTCGTGATCAACGTCGCTTAAATTTTCGATTTAACGATGTCCATCCGTCCTTCCGTCCGTCCGTCCGTCTGTCTGTCACCTGGCTGGTTCGCACGATAACTTGAGTAAATATTGAGCTATTTCGACGAAATTTGGCATAAGTATCCTTTGATCCTTTGGGTGCCGTAGCTCAGTGGTTAGTGTGTTCGCCTTCTGATCTGTAGGTCGTGGTTCAATACCCGGCTGATGCATAACAAATTTAATATCGAAAAGATTTTTCTTTCGAACGGTACCCACCTGTCGGCAAGCAATTGGCAATTCTTCCGACAGTAACAACTTGCCACGAAAAAGCTTCTAAAAAAGAACTCTGTGACAAAGCTCAGAAAAAGTGATGTCACAAGTGTTCTGCCGTTCGGAACCGGCTAAAATAAGTAGGTCCATTCTAATACTGTCCAAAAATTTAAGACGCACAACAGTAATGGAAGAGAAGCTCGGCCAATGAGCCCTTAGGGGCTTTAAGTGCCACATATTTATTTATTTTTATCCTTTGATCCAAGGGTACGGAGGGGATTGATATTGGGCATGATCGGTCAATAGCCACGCCCACACCAAGCATTCAAAGCGACTAACCTCGAAATTTTCAAAATCTTTAACTTCCTATAACTCACTAAATATACCACCTGGGATAACAATATTTCGCACATAGAGTTACATTACACTGCTACATAACCTTGCCAAAAATAGGCTAGTCACGCCTCCTTTTTATAGTAAATCCCATACAAAGTGTCTGCACTTCTTTTAAATTGAAGCAGCTATAACTTCTACAATCTTCTGTCCAGAATAACCATAATTGACACCTAGATTAACATGGTAGTCGGAAATAATATGGCAGAAAATCAGTGTGCCACGCCCACTCCTATTTGGGTGTCCCATACAATGCGGAAATTAAAAAAAAATGTTACCGCTTATAACTAGCAAACTATTCAGCGTAGAATAACGAGATTTAAGGTGTGGATTAGTATTGTACGAGCAACTAGGCTCACAGAAAATGGACGCACCACGCCCACTGTTTATCGTAGCCCCCATACAAATTTTAAATTGAAATAGCTGTATCTTCGGCAATCTTAAATTAAATTTAAATTATCCCCTTTAAAACCCCGATAAGTTACAAAGTACTTCGTCAAAGTCAACCGTATTTCGGGTGTAAATTAGTAGTATATGCAAAAATTGTTTTTCAAAAAGTGGAAATAAAAGAAGAAGATGGATATTCGAGTCAACTTTTTATATAAATATATCTACATATGCAGGGTATAATTTGGTCGGCCCCAGCCGACTGTATGGAGATTTTTACATTTTATATGTACTCGTAGGAGTTGTGGCTTTAAGGGTGGCGCAAGAATTAAATTGATTAAAAAATGGGCTTTTTCTGTTATAGTATCTATGAAAACGGCTCATATGTGGTTTGATTTCTATAAAATTATAACTATAGCCTTTTAATGTGGATTAAGTAGATTTCATGGGGGTACAGTAGCTCAGTGGTTAGTGTGTTGGCCTTCTGATCTCTAGGTCGTGGTTCAATCCCCGGCTGATGCATAACAAATTTAATATCAAAAAGATTTTTCTTTCGAACGGTACCCGCCCGCCGTCGGCAAGCAATTGGCAATTCTTCTGACAGTAACAACTTGCCATGAAAGAGCTTCTTAAAGAACTGTGTGACAAAGCTCAGAAAGAGTGATGTCACAAGGGTTCTGCCATTCGGAACCGGCTAAAATAAGTAGGTCCTTTCTAATAGTGTCCAAAATTTAACACGCACAACCGTAATGGAAGAGAAGCTCGGCCAAGGAGCCCTTCGGGGCTTTAAGTGCCACATATTTATTTATTTTTTTATTTCTAGAAGATTTCAAGAGGAATTAAATTGATTCAATTCTTAGCAAAAAATCACATTTTATTCAGAATCAGGATTTTTGAACAAATTCTAAATTTAGAATTAGATTATTGTAAATGCAAACAAAATTAATGAAGAAGATAGAAAATTAAATTATTGCGGGACTCCGCAATTATTTTTAATATTATTAAGATAGTATATCTATCAGTAAATTCAATTTAAATGATAACAATGAATAAATATTATTTAAATAGATTTTTCACACTGGAATATTCAAATTCAAATACAGCAACATGAAATGAAATAAAAAAATCTCCTTACAGTCGGCTGGGGCCGACCAAACTATACCCTGCATATGTAGATTTATATATAAAAAGTTTACTCGAATATCCAACTTTTCTTTTATTTCCACTTTTCGAGAAACAATTTTTGCATATACTACTAATTTACACCCGAAATATGGTTGACTTTGACGAAGTAAAAGGATTTTAAGATAATTCCGAGGCTTAGTATGGGAGCTATATAAAAATTGGGCGTGGCTTACCACTTTATAGTAAATCCAATTAATTTTTCAATGTTAATCCACACCTTAAATTTGGTGTCCTACGTTGAATAGTTTCTAAGTTATGGTGGTTAACATTTTTGTTTAATTTCCTCAACTTTTTATGGGAGCCCCAATAAGAAGTGGGCGTGGTACGCTGATTTTTCGCCAGATTATTTCCGACTACGATATTAATTTAAGTGTCAATTATGGTTATTGTAGACATAAGATTGCCTAAGTTACAGCTGTTTCAATTTAAAATTTGTATGAGGGCTACGATAAACACTGGTCGTGGTGCGCCCATTTTCTGTGAGCCTAGTTGCTCGTACAATACTAATCCATACCCTAAGTCTCGTTGTCCTAGGCTAAATGGTTTGTAAGCTATGGAGCTTAAAATTTTAGTTTAATTCACTCGACTTTGTATGGGAGACCCATGAAGGAGTGGGCGTGGCACACTGATTTTCTGCCAGGTTTTGCCGACTACGATATTAATTTAAGTGTCAATTATGGTTATTCTAGACAGAAGATTGCCGAAGTTACAGCTGTTTTAATTTAAAATTTGTATGGGGGCTACGATAAACAGTGGGCGTGGTGCGCCCATTTTCTGTGAGCCCAGTTGCTCGTACAATACTAATCCACACCTTAAATCTCGTTATTCTACGCTGAATAGTTTGCAAGTTATAACCGGTAACATTTTTTTTAATTTCCGCAACTTTGTATGGGAGACCCAAAAAGGAGTGGGCGTGGCACATTGATTTTCTGCCATATTATTTCTGACTACCGTGTTAATCTGAGTGTCAATTATGGTTATTCTAGACAGAAGATTGTAGAAGTTACAGCAGTTTCAATTTAAAAGAAGTACAGACACTTTGTATGGGAGCTACGCTAGAAAGTAGGCGTGGCTCACCCACTTTTGGCGAGGTTATATAGTAGTATAATATAACCCTATGTGCAAAATATTGTTGTCCCAAGTGGTATATTATGTGAGTTATAGCAAGTTAAAGATTTTGAAAATTTCGAGGTTAGTCGCTTTGAATGCTTGGTGTGGGCGTGGTTATTGACCGATCATGCCCAATATCAATCCCCTCCGTACCCTTGGATCATAGATTACTTATGCCAAATTTCATCGAAATAGCTCAATATTTACTCAAGATATCGTGCGAACCAGCCAGGTGACAGACAGACGGACGGACGGACGGACGGACGGACGGACGGACGGACGGACATCGTTAAATCGAAAATTTAATCGACGCTGATCACGAATATATATCCATGTCTATATCTCCGGAGATTCCTTCAAGTGGACACAAACATCTGACCGAAATGAATATACCATTGCATTATGCAGCGTATAATAATAACATCATTTTTAACATGACCACATAACAATGATATGATATGCCATTACTGCCTAAAGCCAAATTCATAAACTCTACACAAATGTACATGCACACGTTTGCTTATTGTAGATACATTAACACGCACATACAATGGTTATTTTGCTAAATTACAATCATTTCGAAATTCTGTTAAATTGTTTACTAGATTAAATGTGTTTAACACACACTACATACGAATACATGAGTATGTATAGTCATGTACATACAATATGTACATGACTCAATGCATATGAGTATACTCGGCTGAGCTGAATTTGTGTCAATAGTGCACATCATTTAACATGAAGCCAGCGTTAATTGCATACATTAATTTATAATATGTACCTACATATTCTGGTTCTTTGCTTCTTTTCGTTCAATTTAATTTGATCATTTATCTGCGATTGCGTGTGCGTATGTGTGTGTGTGTGTGTGTGTGTGGCTCCGTATTATGTATTATTTAATATTATTATTTATTTATTTTTTCTTTCATTTCATATTTGGTTCGTTTTTAATTCAATAAAAAGCATGAGAGCAAAATGTAATAATTATTTGACATAAATGTAAATTAGTTTTAATGCGTACATACTGTATATGTTTACATTCATTACGCATCCTTACGTACTCTTTAACTAAATAACTAACACAATGAGGTGATTATTTGCATTGCTGACACACGCAAAACTTACGTAAATACTTATTAGCATTAATATGATTATTACACATAGTAATAGTAGGTATATGTATTGCATCCTACATGAAGCGTGTAGATTGTATTAGTATTTAGTATAGTTTGCCAAATTCTTAACAGTTGTAAGCAAAATTGTATGTTATCAAAGCACATGTTTCTTATTTGTTTAATTTTAAGCAAAAAAAACAAAAATTCAAAACTCCCATTAAGAGCATCATTTTTGACCCATTATTTTCAAAATCATACAAATCCTTTTTAATTGTATTTCTGCTTTAAATTAGTAAACCACAAATAAAATTCATGTATGTACAAGGTGTGACAATTATGTATTAAGACTCGAACCATACGTTTTGAAGCTTCAACCTTCTTCTACTAACTGTTCATGGCATGTGGTTGACATTTAATGTTTGTTGACATTCATTTTACAAAACACGTGTTCGTTTGATGTTGAAATTTTAACATGGAGCAAAGAGCGGTCATTTAATTCCACGCAAAAATTGGTAAAAGCGCATCAGAAACATTCGGAATGATGGAGAAAGCGTATGGCGATGCTTGTTTATCAAGATCAAATGTTTTTATATCGCATGAACGGTTTGTGGATGGCAGGGAGTCGCTGGAAGATAAAATAAAAGAAGGAAGGCCAATTTCAGTGCAGACGCCGGAAGCGATCCAGAAAGTTCGTGATTTTATTACAGAAGATCGCAATGCTTCAGTGAAAATGATGGAAGATGCCTTAAACATCAACAGAGAAACTATCCGACTCATTCTTTACGAGGATTTGGGCAAAACAAAGGTCTGCGCGAGATTTGTTCCACACACATTGACCGAGGACCAGAAATTAATGAGAGTCAGTCATTCTAGAGACATGGTTGCAGCTGCAGAAAATGATCTAAACTTCCTGAAAACAATTGTTACGGGTAATGAAACATGGTGTTTCCAATACGATCCAGAAACCAAGCGTCAAAGTGCGGAATGGAAATCAAAAAACTCACCACAAGCCAAAAAAAAACACGAAAAGTTCCATCAAAAATCAAAACAATGCTCATCACATTCTTCGATAGCAAAGGAATTGTCCACAAAGAATTTGTTCCAACTGGTCAAGCAGTTACTTCCGCATGCTACCTCGAAGTTTTGAAGCGTTTGATGTCCAGAATCTGTCGTGTTCGACCGAAATACCGCGATCCAAAAACTTGGTCTCTGTTGCACGATAATGCACCGAGTCACACAGCACTCATTGTTCGTCAATTTTTGGCTCGAAGTCAGGTCTGTGTGTTGAATCACCCGCCGTATTCACCTGATTTGGCACCATTCGAATTCTTTTTGTTCCCAAAACTGAAATTGAAGTTGAAAGGATGACATTCAGACCATACAACGGGCTTCGACGAGGGCACTGGAGACAATTCCGAAAAATGAGCTGGAACACGCGTTTGAATCAGTATTAAATCGATGTAACAAGTGTATTGAATCAGGAGGAGAATATTTCGAATAAATATACCGAAAAATTAGCAGATATGGTGTTTTAATTGTGTTTTCTAGAGGCAGTCTTAATACATAATTGTCGCACCTTGTATGTACATTGGATATACAATGAATAATTTTTAATTTTATTTTTTATCGAAATATCCAGTCCAATATAAATATATAGTTACATGACGTACAGTGTAATTAACCAAATACTGCTAGTGTAAACTATAGAAAATTTAATGTTCAATTACCAATTTCCACATTAAATAGTATAAATACATTTCGCAAATTACACACGAGTATTTTAAAAATGTCCATATCATCTCCCATTTCAACAGAAATGTTGAAAATGTTTACTATTACTGCCTCCAGCATGGCATATGAATTATTTATGAATATCTATATACATACCACTAATTAGATTTATGTTGTATTTGAAATCATCTAATATTATTTAGAACATACAATATAAATGTAGGCAGGTATACGTAACAATGCCATTTTAGTCATTCATGGATATATGATATTTAGTTGTTATACGTAGGTCAAAATACAAACGTATACATAACAAATATATTCACCATATTTAAAATTCATCATTTTGATTTTACTTATCATGTATAGAACGAGTGCTATACAATATTTGATCAATTATTCATTTTATGAAAATGTTCTATATTTTCTAGGAATTTCAAGTTATATTTGTGTACTATTTATATAAATTTCAATTTTTGCTGTTTAATTATACGCTCATATATTGAATAATATAATATGTATGCGATAATAAGGAGGAATAATGTTTTATAATTATTTTTAGCATCACAATAACAACTATATAAACACTAATTTTTCAATAATTCTCTTCCTTATATATTTCCTTGCTCTTATTGTGTCAATTTACATGGCAATACTCAATGTTGCTTTTTGATTGCGATGAAAATTGTGGAAAAATCAACAAAATAATGATGCTCACTGTTCGGACGTTTGTTGCATTTTCATTCAAACAACTCACACACAATACCCATTCCATTCGGATAGAAGCACGCGCCGAAATTTCGGGACCACCAATTCGATATCTAACACCAGGATCAACACTTCGCCTACAGTGTCGTGTCGTACAAAATACTGAAGCATCCGAGTTCATATTTTGGTACCATGACAATCGTATGATTAATTATGACATTGATCGCGGCATCAATGTGTCAACAGAGCCAGGTGAGTAGTGTCGATGTGGGCTAGCTACTTACTTACTAAAGGTATTTTGTTTAACAAACTTTTGCAAGCCCTAGCGTATGTTAAAGTTTTAGAGAAATATTTAGGTAGGCAAATAAATCCTTATAATATACTTTCTATCCTGTTTAGCAACTCGATGGACTGTACGTTCCATAGAGTTTCGCTAAATATATTGCACAAATACTCGTATGGACATACGAACGGGTCGAATTAGTAGCACGAAAAAACAAAATCATTTTTAAATATTTTTTTTTTATGATTTCTTTGAACAAGCATCATCAAATTCAAGGGGGTGTCAAACGTACAAGACGTGTTTTTGTTCGCTCTGTGGTTTTTGATTAAATATTGGTTAAATTTTTGTTTAAGTTTAATATTACTGTGTTGGCGCATTTATTCATTATAAAGCTAAGTAGAATTTGTTCAATTCTATAGCATTCTAGGGTGTGATATTGTACAAATTGTGTCAAATTCTGAGTTTTAATTTTAGTTATTTTTTCCGTTTGTATTGTTGTTTCATTTAACTGCACCTGTTGGTGTTGTTCATTATTTAAGATTGGTTTATTAGTTGTTTGTATTTTATAGCTTTCAGTAGTTTTCAAACATTCTATTTAGATCCAGTTGTTTCAAAACCGGATCAGTGCTGCCTATAGTTTTTTCACTTGTAAAGTGAAATAGTTTTTTCACTTGTAACACATATAAAATATTTTTTATCATGATATTTCTTTTTTATTATAAAGTTTGAACGTTGACATTATGTGTGAAATACTACATCATTTAAATGACCACCACGCGAATTGTTGCAAGCATCGATTCTTTTGAGGTAATTTTCGACCACTTTTTGACACATATTGGGCGGTATCTCAGCCATAACATGACGAATGTTGGTTTTTAGGTGCTCAAGAGTTAAAGGTTTATCTGCATAAACATGGTCTTTCGCGTAGCCCCACAAAAAAAAGTCAAGCGGTGTCAAATCGCATGATCTTGGTGGCCACTTGATATCGCCACGACGAGAAATTACGCGGCCAGAAAATTTCTCTTGCAATAAAGCCATATTCGCTCGAGTTGTGTGGCATGTGGCACCGTCTTGTTGAAACCACATATTCTCTAAGTCGTATTCTTCAATAGCAGGCAAAAAAAAGTCGGTTATCATATGACCATAACAATTCGGAATTGACGGTGACAGTCGTTCCATCGTCGTTTTCGAAGAAGTAAGGTCCAATCACACCTCCGGACCAAAGAGCGCACCAAGCAGTGACTTTTTGTGGATGTAGTGGCCTCTCTTCAATTACTTGAGGATTCTCAGAACCCCAAATACGACAATTTTGTTTGTTAACATACCCACCGAGTGAGAAGTGTGCTTCGTCGCTGAAGAAAATTTTGTTCGAAAAATCGCCGTCCACCGCCTGTTGTTCAAGCACCCATTCGACGTATCTACGACGTTGTGAATGGTCAGCTGGCTTCAGTTGTTGTGTGAGCTGGATTTTATATGGATGTAGGTGTAGATCCAAATGCAAAATACGCCATAATGTGCCGTAAGACAGTCCTAATTCCTGAGAACGACGAGGAATCGACACATTCGGGTCTTCGGCAACACTTTCACTTACAGCAGCGATACTTTCGGTGGTACGAGCGAAACGATGATGCACAGGCCTTACAATATCTATAGCCGATCCAGTCTCTTCATATTTCTTCACAATTTTGCCAATTGCTTGCGTAGTTGGACGATTATGTAAACCATAATCTCCTCTTAAAGCACGATATGTGGCTGTGGCAGAATCACCATTTTTGTAGTAGGTTTTTACAATTTTAATGCGTTGTGCGATAGTTAAGCGATCCATTTTCGCAAATGTCAGACTTTGAACTGAAAAAGAAAGAAATTGTTTTAACAACTCAGTTTGACAGATGTCGAATTCTAGCCCTATACTTTTGAAACCTCGAAATGGATAACCCTTTATAATATAATATAGTACTTTTTTGTTTATTTTTATTTCATTTTATTTATTTATTATTTGTAACGTTCATATATTTATATAAATGTAACCTGAGAAGTCACACTGAGATCGTGTGATTTCGTGCTGGCTATGCGATGGTCTGGCACACTCAAAGTTTGCAGGTTTTTCTGGCAGGACTTGCTGGACTTGCCTGAAATGCAAGTTTACTGACGTCGAACTGATCACCATATTCAGCCAAACCAGAGTTGCCTTTTTGGAGATCAGTAGGGACCTAGAAACGTTTTAATGACTTTAAATGTTTAGAGGAATCCCTAGCGGTCACTAGGAAGAAGAAGCCTGTGACCAGGTCTGCCAAGAAAAGGAGAATACTGAACCGACAGGTGAAGACGGTGTTAGTGGGGGACAAAAGAAAGCTTTGGTGTCTATACCTGTTTCGATGTCTCCTCCTGAGGTGATTGTGACTAGCCCCTCAGCTACCTATTTGTTTCAAGATTGTCTTCTCAAGCTGCTGTTGAAGATATTCGGTTTTATATACACTCAAGAATGAAAAGCACTGATTTCTCGGTCTATAAATTCAATTTTACGTTTGAGAGGAAGATTTCCGCTTTCAAAGTTATCGTTTCTTCTGACGACTTTGGAAGAATGGTCAATAAATGTTTTTGGCCTGACGCTGTTGTAGTTCGTGAATTTGGTGCCACACTTTCTCAACAATCTGTTTCAACAAAAAACTAATTGGAACCCCAACATTCTTATACATTTTGTATCAGAATGTTAGGGGCTTAAATTAAAAGCTTAGTGATGTATTTTTGAAATGTTTTGATAGCCCCTTTGATATTCTTGTGTTTTCAGAAACGTGGCTTAAACCGAATATTAATAACGCTGAAATATTGTGTAACAACTTTCAAATTTTATAGAAAGAACCACCCATCCGAAGTTGGTGGCGATGTCTTCATTGCAATTAAAATGTTTATCCATAACATGTTCCTACATCTCTTCAAATTCTGATATTTTCATATATCTTAAACACTCTTCTCTAATCAAGATTGTATTCAATAAATTGAAAGAACATGATTTCAAATTATCCCATGTTTCTTGGAATCTTGATGAATATTACCATGCACTACTCGCGAGAGTTTTAATATGTTCCTAGACTCATTGTCAGAGCTAGGTTTAAAACAAGTAAATACTATTTGTAAGAAAAATAACAAAATTTTGTATTTGGTTTATGTTGCTGACTCCTCAGAAGTCTCTTTAGCTCGATGTGAACCCTTTTCTTTTCCTGAGGACTTCACCCTATTTTTTTTCGTATCTTTGGAGCATTCCTATCCAATCGAACACAAAGCTTGTTTGCATGTGAAATCGTACTGTTTTAGGAAAACCAATTATGACATGCTAAAGAAACTACTCTCTGAAGTTACCTGGTCCCTTTTGAACTCAAATTTAGATGAGTGGGTTATGAAATTTAATAGCATACTATATGATTGATCGAATTATGTATTCCTAAACAAAAGAACTCTCATAATGTGGGGGGCCAGTTTGGTCTACTAGAGAGTTACAAAATTGAAAAAACCGTAGAAATGCTTACAGGTCTTTCAAAGGATTTGGTCGTTCACTTGATATTTACTTCTCAGAAGTCAATATCTATCTTTGAATTCAAAATGTTACAATGATTACATTATTAAATTAAAGGCTGAAATCCATATCAATTCTAAAGCATTTTATAGCTTTGTAAATATAAAACGTAAAACTGCTGATTTCCCTCCAATAATGAACTTGAAGGATTGTGTGTCTGGTAATAACCAGACTACCTCCGACCTTTTTGTGGACTTCTTTAGTTCAACTTATTCAACAGATTCTCACGATGCTAGCTGCTCGTACCGTTTTCGAATACACCAATAAATTCAGTACGCATGCTCTTCATAACGCCTGATGAAGTTTTGTGCCATCTTAGAACTTTGAAAATGTCTTACTTAGCTGGACCTGACAAGA
The DNA here is from genome assembly GCA_963854835.1 of Megamerina dolium. NCBI lineage: Eukaryota > Metazoa > Arthropoda > Insecta > Diptera > Megamerinidae > Megamerina > Megamerina dolium. The sequence continues at coordinate 86,108,814 of OY978525.1, forward strand.
TACCTGACAAGATTATCGTTGACTGATAGTTTCAATGTTTCTCTTCAGCTTGGGTATGTCCCTATTAGTTGGAAGAAGTCATTCCTAGTTCCGCTTTTTAAGAGACTAAATGTTATACCTAAATTGTTCGAGGCTATTATTACTATGCAACTGGTTTTCTCAGTAAAAGCCGCACCAACATGGTTTCTTGAAAGGAAAATCCAGCTTTTAGTTATAATTTTGATAGCAGCTGTTCATTGTATAAATCTGTAGCTGTAATTGTAGTCCGTTTACAGTCACTTGCCACTTCAGCTTTGCGTTCTCAGAACAGCTGGGCTGTTGCTGATCGGTCACCAGTTCTGTACGTTATGCGGACGTACCCCTCGGTCGATTGGGCGGGTAAGTGGGCTCGTTGGGACTCATTGTTAAAAAAAACAAAATATTTTAAATCATCGGTAGTTTCTCTTTTTTTTTTTTTTTTGGTGTGCAAAAGTGTGACCAACTCTAATGTACATAGAATGTAATTATTACTAATTCAATTTAGAGCTTCCATGGCGTACATAGTGTAATAATGTAATTTTAGTTGTTCTTAGTTAACATTGAACAAAATTGGGGGAAAACATAAGCGAAGGCTTAACAATGAAATTAATATTTGCAAGTAATACTTACTATGGTACGCTGTAATACAATACGTGATGCATGCGGTGAAAAGTTAGAATACATCGCTTGTAAGCTGCATACGGAAATTTCTGGCAAAATGATAATTGGTTAAATTAAATTAATTTTTGTTGAATCGATGATATTTTGATAAGAAGTAACAAAGTACATAGAAATGAGTACACACATAAACTCCTTTAATAAATACTCGATATTATATACATATTTAGTAATTTTAAACATTGTGTTTTTGGGCTTCAATTTAACGTTTAGACTAGCATCACATAAACATAAACTGATATCAAAAAGGACTTACACAAAAAAAAAATTTACTGAGTAAGAATTTAGTGCACATACCGACATATATAGTAAATATTATATTCCGCATAAGTTTACTTCTATAGCAAGAGTAATTCCAATTGTGTAGCAAGGATAGGTACCACTGATTATTGTTATTGGTAATTGGTTTTCATTGCAGCAGTGACATTTAATTAATTTGAGGCATTTATGCAAGTAAATATCAAACAAATATTAATATATAATATATTTAAGTACGCATGTGTGAATATATGAGTGCATATTTGCTTTGACCATGGCTCAGTACTCTTATTAATATTATTATTATTACTATGATTATTAATATTTTTGTTATAATGAGGGTGCACAAAAAGTCAATTACAAAAGTAATTTCATTCGAAGAGACATCAATTGAAAACTTGACGAATTAATAAATTGCAAAAGAATCATTTTTACCATCATATGGATAATATATATACATGCACTTTTAATACAAGTTAAATTTATTAACATAAACATATGCATGAAATTCATATATAAATCACTGCCATCGAATACTTGTAAAGGGTTTTCCGTTCGTATCATTATATGAACGCACCCTTAAACTTTTTTAATCAACTGTCAATGTCAAAACGTTAGTTAAAGTCAACATTTTCATCATGGTAAAGTTCACGAACCAGCAACGTCTGAGTCAGTGGTCGCAATTTTAAGAGCGAAAAATCATATTCAGCTCATTTCTGGCTCATTGGCTTTGTCAATAAGCAAAATATGCGTTATTGGTCAGCAAAAAACCCACAAGTGCTTCTTGAGACACCGTTGCACCCGCATCAGCGATATGTGGTTTCAACAAGACGGTGCCATTAGCCACACAGCACACGTCACAATCGATTTATTGCAAGGCAAATTCGGCGAACGTGTTATCTCGAAAAATGGTCCGGTCAAATGGCCGCCTCGTTCATGCGATCTAATACCATTGGATTTCTTTTTATGGGGTTTATCAAGTCACTGGTCTATGCCAACCAGCCAGCAACTTTAGACGAGCTCAAAGACAACATCCAACGCGAAGTTGCTAACGTTCCGGTCGAAATGTGTGCTAGAGTGGTGGAAAATTGGGTCCAAAGAATCGACCGCTGTAAACGGGCTCGTGGTGGTCATATGAAAAAAAAAAATAAATATGTGGCACTTAAAGCCCCAAAGGGCTCATTGGCCGAGCTTCTCTTCCATTACTGTTGTGCGTCTTAAATTTGGACAGTATTAGAATGGACCTACTTATTTTAGCCGGTTCCGAACGGCAGAACACTTGTGACATCACTTTTTCTGAGCTTTGTCACAGAGTTCTTTTTAGAAGCTTATTCATGGCAAGTTGTTATTGTCGGAAGAATTGCCAATTGCTTGCCGACAGGTGGGTACCGTTCGAAAGAAAAATCTTTTCGATATTAAATTTGTTATGCATCAGCCGGGTATTGAACCACGACCTACAGATCAGAAGGCGAACACACTAACCACTGAGCTACGGCACCCAATTCATGACCCTACGGTCATATGAATTTCATTCATAAAATGTAATGCTTGCAATATATCTACAATAAATTTGAACTCAATATCTCAAATATTTCTGTGTTTTATTAATAGATAAAATTGTTATGTCCCTAATGGAAAACCCTTTATATGCAAATTATTCTGAATATATAGGCGCACACATGTGGTATAGTATTGCGTTTAAATCATTTCGAGAAGAAATTAACGTTCTTCAATTGCTCGAAATTAATTTCCGATGGACACATAGCATTGTAACACGTCTCATGGGAAAATGAAATTAAATATATTTACAATGTTCATGATTATTAAATCAATTGAAAAATGTGTCTTTTCTGTGAGGGTGGATCATGTAACGATTAATCTTAGGCTATTTTGATACTGAAAATTTTATACTGGTCAAAATATTGGCTGTCAATCAGTAGCATACATCCGTGGATTGAAATCAGTAGCTTTTCGCTTTTCATTTGGCTGAAATTATACCTCAATAATTTAGACAGACAGTTCACCATACTGATTTGTGTTGTTGTGAACAACACAACACGGTTCGATATTTTGAGCTCTAAATTCAATAAACGTTCTATCAGTTAATTTGGCTATGTACATCCTAGGGACGATGCAGGATCTAAAGGCTAATATCCTTCTAGCCATATGTGCCGTAGTGCCAGAAACGGTCAACAGCGTCTTTCAAAATGGGGCTGACAGAATACGCTCCTGTATTCCATAGTTACTTAATGGAATACAGCATTTACTTTTTCCAATAAACTCATAATATACTACAACAAATTAATTTTTTTCCATTTTACTTTATTTTTCGAAAAGAAACGTGTATTTGGAGTACCAATACACGTTTGGCTTAAGTTCTTTTTGAGTTATGATTATTATATTGTATGTATATGATTATAGTGGCAAGTTTCCTGTAATATGCGTTTATTGTTTTGTCAATATCACAATAATTATTGATTTGTGGACAATTTTCAAAGTCCAAAATGAGCTCATTGTTGGGCCTCCGTATCTTGCCTCAAACCTCCATGAACTACGGGAAAGCGATATAATTCCGCTAGCTGGCGTTGAGCAAAATCGCCAAGGTTGTTCTTATAACAACTGCCTAGATATCTCTTTCTACGGCATACAAGGGCTGGACACCCGTAAAAGAACCGAGATGGTTTCCAGCTCCTATTCATCGTCAGAGGTCAGATGCTGCTAAAAGAGCTTTAAAGTGCTTTTGTTAGTAGGGTTTATTTCAATTTAAATTTTGTTATGAAGTGTTTCAAGCTCTATAGATATAGAAAAGTTCATAAAATCTTGATCGGCAACTCCTAAGTATTCAATTTAATTATATCCGTTCGTCCATCTGTCTGTCAGCTGGCTGGTATGGGTTGTATATAACTTGAGCAAATAGTGAGCTATTTAAACACAATTTGGAAATTAAAAACCCCCATTACTTACGAAATACATTCCCCAATATTATATATGGTATATAGGGGCTGAATGTAAATAGGTTCAAATATTACTATTTAATTCGTTTCGGAAAAGAGCTTATCTGACTAATCTTCATTTTCTCATGGAACGACAAATGACTTTCACATTCTTTGGCTTCAGGTCATAAAAGTAACATATGTTTTTAGTATGATCATTAATAGATTTCAAAAAGTAAAGAGTTGTCATGTAAGTTTTGAAAATGTATCTGTCTTACTTACTTACTTATGTGGCCATAACAACCGAATATCGATTTAGGCCGAAAATAACATGCTTCGAAATGTATCTGTTATTTATTTTATATATTTCTACATATTTATATACAGATATTCTTTTTGATAATCTGTTTTTATCAACTATTACTAACACCTATGACTTGAAACTAGTGAAAAGGAAGGAAAGGCTTTTGGTACAATATGTCCAATGTTTACTTTAAAGAATATGTATATTTCTATAAATTCAAATTGGTTAGTTTAGATCAGCGTCGTCAGTTAGACAATATTATATCAAATTTTAAGCTAAAAACTAGCTATATAACTAAGTCATATTAACCGTAGATTGCTCTATAAAAAAAAGTTAGGAATTCCACTCTTTGGAACATTTCTGTTCCATATGTACATTTCAAGCCGAATTATTTCTTGTTCTTTATTTTATCTAACAACCATAAAAAAAGAATTGAACTCGTGTTTTTTGTTTTTTTTTGTTTAATGGATCTCAAGTATATATTTCTAAAATTTAGATAAACAAATCCGAGCATATAAATACATAGAAAATCAGAATTAGTTACTATTAGTTACTATTGAAGTTCACTGATCAACTATTTTCATTGGAACGCATAAAGTGCAAATATTGTCAGCATGCGTATCTTTACATTAGTCTTATCACAAATGCAGCAAAACAGAGTAGTTCTCTTATACTTATTTACACCAGAGTGATAGCAGTCATTACATCGGCCTCGTTTGACAACCCCCTTTTGCGACTTCCTGCTTTTCATTGATGATGGCCTAGGCATCTCATCTTCAACCATATGGTCATGTTTCCTTGTGATTGATTGAAGAAGCAATTCTGAAGAACTGTTTCTTGGTGCATGGGTTCGCTTGTCCATATAACCATGGGCTAATGCACTACCTGGCTCATGCAAAAAACATTTACGTTTGGTGTGTTTTTGCTTCGGCTTCCAGTCTGGACATTTTGCCAGTCTGGAGCTTTTGCCCTAGGCTCTGGGACGAAAAAAAGTTTTCCATTGTGACATTGTGACCATTTAGACCTTCTGTCCAATCGAGAATCACCCGCTCTCCTTGATTTGTTTCTGGGATTCCACTTAATCCTTTTCCTAAATATGGCTGAATTCGCCATATATAGCATGTTTCAGTAGAAACAATAAACCAAAAATTGATGCCATATTTTTGGGGCTTAGAATTGTCTAAATTTATATTATATTAAATTGTTTCCCATAGGTCCCTTATCGGTGTGAATTTGTCGTCATTGCGTTGTTGACGTCGACTAATTACGTCATCGAAACGAATAGTTTTGTGTCGTTAGGTTAGTTAGGTCTTCCTCTACATAATGGCGCGAAATATTGGACGATCATAGTCAGAATCAAATAAATCTTCCATATTTTCATTCTTTGACCTAACCGTAAATGTGGAATATCTTACGAACGCAGTTTACTTATAACGCAATCATAGGAAATCATATTTATAAACGCCAGCTAATATCAACACCCCAAAGTATGCGTGCAACAAATCTGGATCAAGTTGAACATAGTTCTTCCCATCCAAATGCTTCCTATATTTAATTGAATTTTCGATTATAATTTTTTCGACTTGATGCGGAAAATATAGCAAAAACGCATCTTTTATATCCGTCATTCGATTCAGCGCATATCTAGTAACCCCTAAATATGCATGATCAGAAAATGACACAAAATAACTTTCCGTTATTCTTACCAGGACGCATTTCAATCACATTGGATGCATGTAAACGACCGCTTGAAAAAGGCATTGAACTTCAAACAGTGTTGTCTTTGGACACGTAGAGTGCGTCCTCACTCATTTTAGCTTATTTTCGAATGAAATGCAGTAAAAACCAAATCTATTTGAACGCTTTGCAATCTTGCACAAAATACATTTTCAAGCTGAGTTAAATAATAATAAAGCAAATAAAAATTGTGCAAAGTAAAATTGTGGAAGATCTTAATGCTGTCTTTGTAGGCGAGGAGAGAAAATACAAAACGCTTCTATGGGAATCTGTCTGGAACTGATATTAAGTTTATTGTTTTAGATTACGCCAAACGATTTTGAATAAACAATATGCAGAATTCGAACCATTGGAGTAAATTTGTAGTATATTCCAATAAACTCATACACCCGGAATTCGGATTTTGCATACTGGATAAGTTTATAACCGAAATGTGCAATGGAACATTTTTGTACCATAGGATGGAATTATGAAGTTTTGAAATTATAACAAAACTTTGCAATGAACTTTGTTATAAAATGCAAAAAGCCAATTAGTAATGAAGAAGTTACAAATTAGTTAAAAAGTAGAATTCAATATTCACTAACAAAGAAATAAAGTTTAAACAAAAATGTATATGGAACATTTTTGTTCCAAGGATCGATTAACGGTTAAAGTTGCTTTGATCGGAGTTTTTGGGAACGACTTCTATTGTATTTGTGTATCTACAAGGTGCGACAATTATGTATTAAGACTCGAACTATATATCAGCAACCAAGCGCGCCATCTATGTGTGAGCACATACCTTTTGAAGCTTCAACCTTCTTCTACTAACTGTCAAAATTTCATGGCATGTGGTTGACATTTAATGTTTATTGACATTCATTTTACAAAACACGTGTTCGTTTTATGATGAAATTTTAACATGGAGCAAAGAGCGGTCATTAAATTCCATGCAAAAATTGGTAAAAGCGCATCAGAAACATTCGGAATGATGCAGCAAGCGTATGGCGATGCTTGTTTATCAAGATCAAATGTTTTTATCGTGTTTTATGTTTTAAAGTTCGTGATTTTATTACAGAAGACCGCAATGCTTCAGTGAAAATGATGGAAGAGGCCTTAAACATCAACAGATAAACTATCCGACTCATTCTTCACGAGGATTTGGGCAAAACAAAGGTCTGCGCGAGATTTGTTCCACTCACATTGACCGAGGACCAAAAACTAATGAGAGTCAGTCATTCTAGAGACATGGTTGCAGCTGCAGAAAATGATCTAGACTTCATGAAAACAAACTCACCACAAGCCAAAAAAACACGAAAAGTTCCATTAAAAATCAAAACAATGCTCATCACATTCTTTGATAGCAAAGGAATTTTCCACAAAGAATTTGTTCCAACTGGTCAAACAGTTACTTTCACATGTTACCTCGAAGTTTTGAAGCGTTTGATGTCCAGAATCTGTCGTGTTCGACCAGAATTCCGCGATCCAAAAACTTGGTCCCCGTTGCACGATAATGCACCGAGTCACACGAGCAACTCGTCAATTTTTGGCTCGGAATCAGGTCTGTGTGTTGAAACACCCGCCGTATTCACCTGATTTGGCACCGTGCGACTTCTTTTTGTTCCCAAAAATAAAATTGAAGTTGAAAGGATACTTTTTTGATGACATTCAGACCATACAACGGGCTTCGACGAGGGCACTGGAGGCAATTCCGAAAAATGAGCTGGCACACGCGTTTGAATCACTATGTCGATCGATGTAACAAGTGTATTGACTCAGAAGGAGAATATTTCGAATAAATATACCGAAAAATTAGCAGATATCTTGTTTTAATTGTGTTTTCTAGAGGCAGTCTTAATACATAATTGTCGCACCTTGTATATTTCACTTTTCACTTCTTTTCTTTTCATTTCTTTTCTTTTATACATATGAACATAAATATAAAAATGGATGGTTTTTTCTTCTTCTGCAGATTTTCAATCATCGGAATTAACAATTTTGCGAACGCGTCGTGAACATTCGGGAAATTTCACATGCGTTGCCAGTAACACACAACCGGCGAGTGTATTGGTGCACATATTTAAAGGTACGTGTATGTATATTAAATATAAACTACAAAAATAAATGTCAGGGGAATCTAAAAGAAAGCTGTACTGATGCATAAAAACAAAAATTAAATCCAGTTGCGGAAGAATTGTGAGGAGTAGATAGGCGCGCTTAGTGCAGTCCTGTGTATATAAATGAATATGTGTGCGTACATGTTTTGATTTGATTTGATAAGTTTTTTGCTTTTTTGTTTTGTCTATACATTAGAGTTGCCCTTAGCTCTCTGTTAGGTTCTAAAAATACATCATCCTATTATTTTTTTAATGCACAAGACGACTGAGGGCTAAATATTAAGCAAAAATATTAAAATACCAAATTTAAAGTGTGCAAATTCAGGAAATTTTTATTATTTAAGTTGTACCATGAGCGTAAAAAATTTTCTTTGAGCTGTCTTTTATTGGACTCATTCCTTTCTGGACGAATTATGCTTTGTGCGTATGTTGGCAAATAGTGGCAAACGATACTGGGTATCAGATCCATGCCATTGCATTGGCATTCAATTCCCCTTGGATATGGGTAGGAAAAACTCACTCTTCTTTAATGCCTTTATACCCACTTCAGAATAACGTTGGCCATACCTTGGGGGTAGGAACCTGACTAGTCTTTACTAGGCTTTTATGATTAAAGAAAGAATATTATTGTATTTAAATACTATTTACCGATATAAAACAGCGTAAGGTTGGGTTTGGTACACCCGGACTCTGATAAATCGCTCCATAATTTTGCATCAAATCGTTAAAGTGCACTGTGTGGCGGAGTAGCTGTAGAGGGGAAGGAGCTGAAGAGGTGAGTGATAGGACTTAGCCCGCCGCTGACCGGCAAGTGTTATAGACGGTGTCAACGTACTCGGCGGGTAAGTTCTACCCTCCTTATGCTCTACATCTCAAGATGAATAACTCAAATCTGATGAAATATTTTCAAATAAAAAAAGCAACGTTTTTGGTGATTTGTTATTGTTCAACTTCATTTAGAATAAAAAAAAAGGCTTATGTTTCATGTTTTTTTTTTTATCTTATCACAAAGTAACAGATAACTTAAAGCCAAATGCTTAAATTTTTACTTGATATGTTTACTTCGATAATAAATGTATAAAACTAAAAATTTCGCTTATTATTTCACAAATTGATATAAATTTAGTTTTAATATAATGTAAACTCAAAAATCGTACGCGCTACGAAATTGAACCTTACGTTGGTCGGGTTAAACCAAATAGATTATATTTTCATTTAAGTTATTAAACAAATGTTTAAAGTTGCAGCTTAAAGGATAAAGTTTAAGGTTCAGAAATCGCTACGCAAGGACCACTCTGATATACTTATAATACATATGCTGGTATGTAAGTACGGGACGACGTGGCTAAGTTGTCACCTTTTTTATTTCGAACTAAAGACCTTAAAAAAGTAGCTATCATCGAATTTTTGTCCATTTGCGAAGCCTGATTCCTTAGTTTTCATATTTACCATCCCACATATTTGCTTTAAAATACTAAATATATAGACTGTTTACAAAATGGTCGACAAATTTCAAAATAAGAAATCTATCAAAACAAAAACTTCAACTGAATTTGATTTAGAATAATAAATTAAATGAAATATACTCAATTTTAAGTAAAAACTATCCTCATCCTCATTCACATCATTGACTTAAATATCTATCACTATCTGCGTGAGCATAACTTTTACAGTCCCTAAAGATTGTAATCTATTTGTAGTCGTATTGTAGTTTCAGTCTTTGCTTTTAATAACTCTTTTCTACAATCTTTGGAGTTCAACATCCATTTTATCAAAAAGTGACCACTTAGCGGTAAACACTACTGTTGGTTTCCTGAGAAATCTTTAATACTACCGAAACGAAATCACCAAGTTACATAAAAATCACTTACATGCTTTAAAGTTATTGTAAAAAAAAACATTCGAATTAATTAATACAAAATTTACTTTGTCATAAAGCTACATCTGCAATTTCGTATTTCTACCTGGAAGCTAACTAAGAGAAATCGAATGGTGACCAATTAGCCCCATCGTCCCCTACATTTTTTTAATATTCCGTACTCATTTTAAAATTTCATGCGAATGCATGTCGAATTGACTTTGTTGTGAAATGTGGTTTGATGGTATTTGTGTGTATGGGTGTGTGTGTGTATGTTATTTACGCTCTCTATTAAGTACTTTATATTTTTTTCGACAGCCTAGTGAGAATGGGCGGGTTTGGCTAATTTAATTAATTTCAAACACGAGCATATTTCCCATTTGTGTACGGGAGTGTGAGTGTGTCTGAGTGTGGATGTGGGTTTTAAAGTTATGTGTGCATGGAAATAACGTCTTTTTGTTTATTTGTGCTTTGTCAATATCAATTGAATTCATAGTGGGCGTTTAAATTCATGATATTAATATTTGTTTTTATTTTTTACTATTTTTTGTCATAAAGTTTTGTTAATTTCATTAGTGTTATTGCTGAATTTCGCATTATTGTTGTGTAACTGTCATAGTGTGAACAACATGTTAGCTCGTATGTGTGTATATTGATGGTATATTTTCGAGTAAATTTAAATTTGACACTAGAGTATATGCTAACAATATGTATATCAATGGAAAATAACAACTTTCGCTGACACGCTTATATGTTGGCATATTAGATATTCATATAATGTATAATTTATATAAGCAGGTGCGCACAAAGGATATTTCCTTTGGAGTGGTTATCGTCTGCAACGATTAAGTATTTACTATATTCGGGTTTATTACATATTTATAAAGAGTAAAATTTTTTCTAAGACGTGATTTTTATTGCAAGTGTATGGCTTTTTGCAGTTCTTAATACCAGTTAGAAGTCCAATAGCTGAGGACTGTTGCTGTATTTAAAAAAATATGAATTTTGGTGGGAAGTTGTGGATATATGAGATAAAAATGTGACCAAAAATTCAATGTATTCTTTCTTCTCAAATATTCTATCCGCATATAAATCAGCAAGCTGTCATTGAAGATAAAATAAATCACATCATTTCTACGCAAGAATTTAGCCTTGGTCTAAAATCATGATCTAAAATCTTCAAAATCACCTTCTTGTGTGCGCTCCTGAATGTACATATGTATGCATATGTAACATGTTCCGTTATACTTATATATTTCCATACCTACATACATATATAATATGAGCGTGTTATAAAAAAATGACTTTCAACACTTCGCTAATATTATCAGCAACTTATGTACGATATACATACAAATCACATACATCTGTGTCTGTCTTCCATTCACCACAACTTTTTAGGCGTAAGCAGTGGTTTCGCAGTTAATTTTTGAACTTGCCTACTATCGCCGATTTTATAAAATTGTCTGATGTTATTGTTGTTGTTACATCATGAATATGCCAGTTGGGACGTTGGTGAATGGTTTAGCAAATTGGTAAACATATTAACGCTGGGATTTACAAAAAGTTTTCAATTAATTTGAAATGTTAGTGATTTATATACTTACTAGTATGTGTGTGTGTTTGTGTAAAATGCCTCTGTATAATGCCGCTGTATAATTTACTATTTCATTAAAATTAATTCATTTTTAGCGTGCCTTTAGGCTTTATGCTCAACAACTATGACAATAATATCAACAGCAGCAACTACAAGTTTAATTGATAAATGTTTTTGGATTGCACCATAATTTGTTACCAAATACTCTCACAAACGTAAAATAATTTACTTTGATTTATTTATTAGAATCACGCTCAAAATTAGTGATATCGCTGGTATACACGGTCGTATGATGAATAATCGTTTATTATTGATAGGTCAGTCCATAAGTTCGTGCGTTATTTTCTCAATAGTTTCACAGTAGGCGCTTCTTGCGTTTCGTGGGAGAATAGGTTAGGTTAGGTTAGAGCGGCCGCCCCCTCTAATGAGAGAGAGCGCAATTAGGCCCGTTGTGATACCGTCAAGCGGATTTTTCCTTCACCTAGCTACTCGCTGAACCAACCGGAACGTTGAATGAATTTTAGGAGATTGACAATATCGATCTGGGATAGTTGGGCTAGGTCAATCAAATGGTAGTGTCCTAGAAATTTTTTACGATTTTTACATAAAGCGGGGTAGGTACATAACTGATGTGAGATCGTCCCAAGTTCCTCCTCATCTCTGCAGCTTCTGCAGAAGTCCCACCTTTCCATTAAGCTTAGAGCCATCAGTAAAGATGAGAGTATAATTTGGCATGAATCCCTCCGCCTCCCAGGCGAACCTATCAGGAAAGGAGGTTAGGAATTTCCGTTCAAAGGTATATGTCGGCTTGATACAATCAAGTGAAGTTTCAATATTAAAATTATCCAGTATGCTTGCATGTCCGAAAGACTTTGATGTCCATTGGTGCAAGCCGGTAAGGCATAAAGCAGAATTGGCCGCCAGCTGCTTACCAAGTAAGTCAAGCGGAGTAAGATGTAGAAGCACTTCTAGTGCTAACGTTGGAGTTGTTCTCAGTGCTCCTGTTATTAAAATACAAGCCGTTCTTTGTATTTTTTCAAGGGGCCTGACATGGGAAGACTTAGTAAGTGCAGTCCACCAGGTCAGTACCCGATACAGGAGGAGTGGCCTGATAACCGCCTTATAAATCCAACAAACAATTTTTGGTTGCATTCCCCACTTTTTCCCTATTGCTTTTTTACAGGCATAGAGAGCAGTGCTGGCTTTCTCAACCCTACAATTGATGTTTTTCTTCCAGTTTAGTTTTCGATCTAGGACTATTCCTAGATAGCGAGTTTCTTCTCGCAGAATTAATGGGACCCCCCCTAGAGTGGGAACGTTTAAGGGTGGTGTTTTATGCTTTGTGGAGAACAAAATCAGCTCATTTTTTTGTGGGTTCGCATCTAAGCCCCTATCCTTAGCCCATTTTGATAACATATTAAGATTGATTTGAATAATGCCCCTTAGTATTTCCGGAAATTTTCCAGCCACCAACAAGACAACGGCATCGGCATAAGCAATCACTCCGCACCCCTTTCTCTCTATTTTCCGTAGTAGTTCGTTAACTACCAAGTTCCATAGAACAGGGGAGAGTACCCCACCTTGTGGGGTTCCTCTTCTTACACGTTTCGTGATGGAAGATCCACCCAGCTCGGATGTAATGAGTCTATCTTTCAATAGCCGTTCTATCCATCTGCTAAGCGTTACCTCCACCCCGAGTCGTGCCAGAGCCTCCGTGATTGCTCTGGGCTGAACATTGTTGAAGGCACTATCAATTTCTGTGAAAGCCGCTAGTAAAAATTCTTTATTATGAAGAGATTTTTCCACAATTGAAACTAACGCATGTAGCGCTGTTTCAACGGATTTTCCCTTTGTGTATGCATGTTGAGAAGGAGACAGCATGTCGCTGCTTATGGTGTATCTTAGATGGATGTCTAGTAATTTTTCCAGTGTTTTGAGTACGAATGACGATAGACTAATTGGTCTAAAGTCCTTTGGGCTTGTATGGGAGCTCTTTCCAGCCTTAGGTATGAAGATATCTTTGACTTGTCTCCAGAGTTTTGGAATATATGCAGGCTTATGAAAATCTGCTTTAGCCATGGAAGAATGAGTTTGGCTACCTGTTGTAGCTGTGCTTGAATTATCCTGTCAGGTCCAGGGGATTTGTAACGCTTGAACGTATTTATCGCCCAAGTAATCTTCGCCGATGCAACTATTGAATAGTCTAACGGTAATGTTCGTGGGAGATAAAACAACTATTTTTATTTTCTCTGATGTATTGTATATTCAACACGTGATTTTAATAGCGGATAGAAGTACGCGTGGTTAAAAACTAAAATGGAGTCTTCGAACGAGTATAAGAGGCATTTTGTTGAAAAATGTAACAACTGTGAGTGTAAGGACTGCGCAAAAGTGGTTTTTCTAATCCCGAAGTGTTGATTGTGACGTTGAGGATGCTCCACGCTCTGGTCGTCCTGAGGTATTTAACTCCGACGCCTTGCTGGAACTCGTATAAGCTGAAACAAGTTTGACAGTCTATAGCTGGAAGGTTAAATTCATCACTTGGAACAGTTTACAGGCACCTGGTTCAATTGAGCAAGGTTCCAAAGGGTAACGAAAAATGGGTGCTTTACAATAATCCTGTTCGCAAACACCAGTGGTTAGATAAAGATGAAACATCAGAACCAACCTCCAGAGATGACCTCCTGTTGGTGGGATATGGCCGGTATCATTTATTTTGATCTGCTGGAACCAAACCAGACGACCACAGCTGATTATTATTGCCATAAACTATCCAAACTGAATTAAGCACTTGAAGAAAGTCGTCCGTCTTTAGTCAATAAACGCAAAGTTTTGTTTCGCCACGCCAACGCAAGACCAGGCAAGCTGAACGAGCTCGGATGGAAGCTAATGCCGCATGTACCATGCTATCCGGCGATTATCACCTTTTCCGTGTAGACTTCAGTCCCATTTAAGTATTAAAAACTACACCTCAAAAGAAGCTATAAAAAGCGATATCGGCGCGATTTTTGGCTCCAAGGACAAACGATTTTTTGAGCAGTGAATTAAAAATGTGCCTAAACGTTGGGAAGACATTGCAAATAATGCAGGAAAATATATTATTGATTAATAAATACTGAAAAGAAGAAAAACGCACGACTTATGGACTCACCTTACTTTTAGAAATTCAAAAGATATATTGTACAAATTTCAAATATCTTCTCCATTACGTATTTGTTTGAGCATGATTGCACTTTTTGCATTTTAGTTTATTGCAATTTAATAAAGTGTTTCAACTTTTCTCTTATTATACATACACAGTGCGACAACTATGTATTAAAACTCGAACCATATCTCAGCGACCAAGCACGCCATCTATGTGTGAGCACATGCGTTTGGAAGCTTCAACCTTCCTCTACTAACTGTCAAAATTTCATGGCATTTGGTCGACATTTAATGTTTATTGACATTCATTTTGCAAAATACGTGTTCGTTTGATGTTGAAATTTTAACATGAAATTTAACACACAGGTCTGAGTGTTGAATCACCCGCCGTATTCACCTGATTTGGCACCGTGCGACTTCTGTTTGTTCCCAAAACTGAAATTGAAGTTGAAAAGATGCTTTTTTGATGATATTCAGACCATACAACGGGCTTCGACGAGGGCACTGGAGGCAATTCCGAAAAATGAGCTGGAACACGCATTTGAATCACTATTAAATCGATGTAACAAGTGTATTGAATTAGGAGGATTCAATAAATATACCGAAAAATTAACAGATATCGTGTTTTAATTGTGTTTTATATTGAATATTAGATCCCATATTTATGTATTTTTACTACATGCTGTGCCACCATGCAAATTGCTTTATTTTATATTTATTTGAAATTAAATTAAATTAGTGAAAAGCTAAATTTGCAAACAAGTACGGAGTCGTATGTATGCACATTACCAAGTTGGAGTGATTTTGTATGGAAATACTTAATTTTATTTTATTTGAAATGGAATAGCAATGAAAAGTAATCGATCTTGCAAAATGTCAGTTCCTACCTATGACATTTCTAGGTGCCCCAGCCTAACACATTTCAAAAAAACATGTTCTATTTTTTACTACTATTAGACGACTTCATATATGTATGTATCAATCTAATCTATATAATTTCAAGTTTAAAAATTTTAATTCTATCAAAATTTAAAACAAATTAATAAAATTCATTTAAAATAACGAATTCGCTATGTTTGTTTTGATTTAGCCACCTTAATGCAAATATAGTATACTATACCAGGTGTAAAGATAAAAATATTTTTCCAAGGTATTGGCCATCTTTTTCTATATAATTTGGGCATCTGTCAGGCAAATTGTGGATACCACGCCAAAAAAATTGATCGTCTTTTGGTGAAAACCATTCAGAGAACCAATTTTCCAGTTCTTCAGATATTTCCAGGTCATGTTTCTTAAGTGCATGACCCAACGATGAAAGCAAGTGGTAATCGGAAGTTGCAAAGTCTGGTTAATACAGCGGGTGGGGTAACAATCGCTTTTGTGTTGTCGTAGAGCAAAATTACCTTACCGCGTCTTCTGACCCATTTTGATCGTTTTTCGATTAATGCATGGCTTAAATTGATCATTTGTTGTCGGTAGTGATCAGTATTAACAGTTTCACCAGGTTTCAGAAGCTCATGGTACACAAACCCTTTCTGATCCCACCAAACACACAGCATCCTCTTCTTTCCAAAGCAATCCGGTCTTGTGGTCAATATTGATGGTTGGCCTGGTGTAACCTATAATTTTTTGCGTTTAAGATTCTCAAAATAAATCCACTTTTCATCACCAGTCACAATACGATGCACTTCAGCTGCATTTTTCTTTTTAAAAAAATGCGATAAAACTTCCGGCAAAAGACGATTTTCTGGTACAAAATTTTCCAGTTTTAACTTAAAAAAATACAATGTTGTTTGCACAATGACTTGCTGCATGCTAAATATGTTTGCATGTGTCATAAGCAAAACAAACAAAAATTAGTGATCATTCAGAATAAGTTTTAATTGTAGGGCCAAATCTGAGTTACCTGGTATTCGTATAGTCGTACGAATGCTATCAATTGCCCTCTGTGTTTTGGCTTTGTATTCAACATTTGTTCATATTAAAATAATTAACTTGTCCAATATATTCGACAGTAATAGTTTTACCTCTAAATATAATTAAAACTACAAACCCAATTAACTACTATTTATTCATCAAGTCCTATCTTAAAAAAAAAATAAATAAATATGTGGCACTTAAAGCCCCAAAGGGCTCATTGGCCGAGCTTCTCTTCTATTACTGTTGTGCGTCTTAAATTTTGGACAGTATTAGAATGGACCTACTTATTTTAGCCGGTTCCGAACGGCAGAACACTTGTGACATCACTTTTTCTGAGCTTTGTCACAGAGTTCTTTTTAGAAGCTTTTTCATGGCAAGTTGTTACTGTCGGAAGAATTGCCAATTGCTAGCCGACAGGTGGGTACCTTTCGAAAGAAAAATCTTTTCGATATAAAATTTGTTATGCATCAGCCGGGTATTGAACCACGACCTACAGATCAGAAGGCGAACACACTAACCACTGAGCTACGGCACCCAAGTCCTATCTTAACAACCGATATTTCATCGTACCTTCGGTTCAAGAATAATCTGACCTCCATGAAAGTTCAGCTGGACCCATAATGCCAAGCAGCGTCATGGGCCCAATCCTGTACCTACTCTACACATACAAGTTAACATTGACTGAAGGAGTCACCATAGGTACCTTTGCTGTCTTAGTCGTAGACACTCTTCCGCACTCAGCTTCCTCTAAACTCCAAAGAGGGCTATACAAGATACAAGACTTGACTGAAAATTTAAGAATCAGGACCAATGAAACCTGACCGTCAAACTCAACGAAACAAAAATACCCCAATGTGATGAAACCAAACATATAGGCATGCATCTCGACAGAAGATTAACCTGGAAAATACATATATTTACCAAGCAAAAGGCTCTAGGTATAGAAGTCAGAAACTTCCACTGGCTCATAAATTGAAACTCAACAGTTTCAATCAACAGCAAATTGCTTTTGTACTCAGCAATTTTGAAGCCCGTCTGGACATATGGTTCTGCTGTGTGGTACTGCAGATACCAGCAACACTGAGATATTGCATAGGTTCCAATCAAAAACCCTAAGTATGATCGTTATTACGCCTTACTAGTCACAAACAATCAAATTTATCATGACATCAAAATTGTCACAGTCTTCAAAGAAAAAAAAACATGCTACATTACACAATCTAAGACTCCAAACCCATTCAAACCCACTAATATAAGATTAAACGGCCAACCCTATCATCTCCACCCGCTTGAAGAGAAAATCTAAAAAAGATGTCCAATGCTAATGGAAAGCAGTTAAGAAGTTAAGGTTGCACCACTGAGTGTATTCCATAAAAGACCGCAAATTCAAAGCAAACTTGTTAAGTTATACATATATCTATTTCTGAATATTAAGTGCAACAGAGAGCAGATATGAATTACGAAAGCGATCAATGTAAATATTGTCGTGCACTTGTGGCAGGTGTCGTGTATGACATATGTTTTCGACAGCAGAGTAAAGCAAAGTCCAATTTTTAATTTTCTTGTTCTTTCACATATTTGACATATTTTCAAATGCTTATATATCAGTAACTTGCGAACCGATTTTGTTCAAATTTATATCACTGCCTATTCTTGCCAAGACCTAACTATAAATTAATTCGAATCTCAGAAGAACGCCCAGGTTAAATATGGTGTACTATAGAGATAAATAAAAACATTTTGAAAACGACCAAGTGATTCTAAACGACTCAGTAATATTGCAGTTGGTCCCGTTTTGTATTGTTTGCATTTTACATTTTCATATGACCAATGCCATGAAAGAATTCAAGCAAATTCTGTGTTTACTTATCTTATAAAGTGGTGTACTCCTCCCACAACCAGAGTTTTTCAGTATCCCTTTTGTGTTGACCCTTTCAGACTGTCCAATCAATTCAATATTCTCACATTTGTCTTCAGGTATAGAGATCGATTTTAAAGATACAGATTTCAAGTCCCATTTGAATAGTCCATTAATATTATTGATTGACACTAGTGATAATCAGATGGTGCAATGTTTGGCTTGCCTTGCAACATGAGGTCGAAGATCCTCATGCTGCAAAAACACTTTGTCGTGTCCTTCAGCATATTGTGTTCGTTTTGCTCGCTGTACTTGGCTCAAATGCATCAATTGCTGTAGATAGCGATCCTCGGTGATGGTTTCGTTTGGTTGAAATAGCTCATGATACACCACACTCAGTTGATCCCACCAGATACACAGCATTACATTCGAACAACGAATATTAGACTTTGCAGTTGATTTTGATGACTGATAGGTTTTAGGCCACGATTTTTTGCGATTGGGATTATCGTAATGAACCCAGTTTTCATACGATACAAAAAAACTCTTCTTTTTTTTTGTCCTCTCCAGCAGCAGTTGGCATGTGAAAAATCGTCTTTCAATGTATCTTGGTTTCAATTCATATGGCACCCAATATGCTTGCTTTTGAATCATTCCCAAGGCTTTCAGGCATTCTGAAGTGGCTTGTTCAGTGAATCCCGACGACTCTGGAAGGTTTTCTTGCGTTTGACATGAATCCTCACTCAGTAAATCCTCCAACTCTTCATCTTCACTACTTCTTTCACTGACCAGGTCGATGTTTGTTATCAACAATAAAATCACCCTCTTTGAAGCGTCGAAACCACTCTTTGCATGATTTGTCTGTCGGAGCAGATTCACCACATATTACAGCCAGAGCCATCTTTTCAAAACGGTTGTACACCCAATCAAATAAGGGGTTGTCCATTTTATGGATCTGAAAGTAAACGAAAATAAAACAGTTTCTGTTTGGAATTACGAAAAAATTTTTATTTCACTACAATGTTTGGACCCTGCCATTATGTGTGAAATACAATATCTTTCAAATGTCCTCCACGGGACCTCTTACAGCACTTGATCTTTGTGAGATAATTTTCTATTACTCTCCGGCACATATCGGGCAATATCTCGGCCATAATTTGACGGATGTTTCTTTTCAGAACGCTAAGATTTTGTGGATTATCCGCCCGCATAAACACGATTCTTTCCGCAGCCCCACAAAAGACATCGGTACATTGGATACTACTTCGGTTAATACTTTCGTAAAATATACAATACCAAAGAAGTTCCTCTCGGTCGGGATCGTGAAAAAAACCTCTTGTTGTTTTGCAAATGTTTGCATGTTCGAAATTTGTTCGAAGATAATATGAACAAAATCGCAACGCGAAAAATATTGGCCGATATCGATTGGCTTTAAATATCATTAATTTTGTAATTAGTATTTCCACATGCCATACACACTTGCTTTCGGCCAATAAAAACCTTGTGTGCTTGTCATCCTTTGCTTCTTCTACTTGTCATTACATGCAATATTCATTAACACTATGAAAGTCGTACGCATGAATTTATGGCTTACAGTAACATGAAGCATTATCCAGATATTATCATCGGATATCATTTATATTCGCAGCATTCAAGTATTCGGTGGCATTGATATACTCTTGCCTCGGTTGTATTTCAATCCGTCCAAAGGCTTAACAAATGAGATTTCAGCGGCCAATATATGTACTTTCTACCGCGTTCGCAGCGAATTTGTGGTTTTTCAACAACAACAGCAAGTATTTCAACAAAGTAGCGAGAGATTGAGAGAGAAAAATCCTTTATGCTTTTGGCTTAATATTTTATTGTTGTTGCCGTCTATGGTGTTGTTTGCTGATTTTCACTTTGGTTGCTTTACGATTACTAAGGGTGTCACAATGTAAATGACTTGAACATCAGTGTGCAAAATTAAACACAGCTGCATATGATAGAATTTTGGTGATGGTGTGTGTTACGGGTATGTGTGTGTGCGAATGTGATCATGAATTCACTTCATGGTTTTGTAATTTTCATAAATTACTCTTTATTGCTTTGTATACGTATGTACATATGGACAAGTAGTTGTTGAACACACATATATACTACATATATGCATACGAGTACAAACATGAGTGTTTGTAAGTAGCGACTGTAGTACTGAAATGAAATTCACAGCAAATTATATACACACATACACACCCTGTATACATTCTTCTGATACGTGTGTGGATATTCACAAATTCGGCATGAGAGCGCGAAAAATGCGAGAGCTTCCGATTTATGATTTATGAAGTAGGCTTTAGTAAGACACAAATCTACATGTGTGATGTATCATCAAACTATGTGTCGAAAGCATTAGTAGCGAGTTTTGCAATTAATTTGTAATTTGTTTGCGTCAGTTTGATGTTATCATTTACAATCCGATGCACATGTTGTATTTGAAGGGTTCATTTGTGTATATATGTACGTTCGTTCTAATACAATGCTTAATCATATCATCATGGTGAGTGAGTGTGTGGTCTGGTTCATTAAGAGGAACTTACACCTTGTCACCTTCAAAAAATCAATTTTGTTTTTTACATTTTTCTGGTCTTATAAATCAGCCTGTAAAAGGATTCGTCTCTATTTTGAGAGTATTGGAGATTAATCCAGATTAATCGTAAGTCTCATGATTCACGTGTTGTACAAATCAACGTATCGGATTAATTTTTTTAGAAAACACTTAGCAAGGTCCCGATCGTTCATTTTTAAGAAATTTCGATTTACTGCATTTTGACGGTTTTACATAAAATTTTGTGAAAAAATACCCGCCATTTTGTGAAAAATCTAAATTTTGAAAAAGTGAACGATCGGGACCTCACTAATGTAACAATAATTGAAAGTCTTCTTAGATTTTTGATTTTGGATAACCTTTCACTTTTGAGGCGCGCGCTATTAATGTCATCTCAATGTCTTGTAAGTCAACATGACTATGGAAAAATAATTATGTGCGGTATTCTATTGTTCTACTAATAAATAAAAAAAAAAAATTCAAATGAAAATCTTTTCTAGTTTCTTTACAATAAATTGTCAAAAACTAGCTCCAAAATTGGCTTACAAGGTGTAAGTTCCCCTTAAGAGTTTTTAAAAATAATTCACAATTTTACAAATGCAGTAAATCTCTCTTGTATTATATAATTATACATATTTTGGTATCACAATTTTCAACGCTTTCAGAAAGAATATACTTATGCATAATAGCTAAAAACAAAAGTCACCTTACCATCGGTCCGGTCCAACCGATTAGTACCATGGTCATCATTTGTGCAATTTGTACTGTCTTCATAATTCAATGGGTAAACATATATAAAACAGTAGTCGTGAAAATCCCTTTTTTTTAATGAACTTACGACCACTAAAATATAGTATACTTTTATTCATTTTTGGTATATGGCTACCTCACTCTTGCTTTTTAAAGAGTATACATAGGTATCTTTCAGCATATCGTAACTTAGTATGGGAGCTAACCATTTCTGAGATTCGGCACAGAACTAATTTATTTTGATTTGACGGAAGAATTACTAATTGTTTGAAACAGCAAATTTGTGTCCTCTGAAGAAATTCTATGGATCTGATAAAATACACCGTGAGATTGTTCAATACAAATGAGGAAGTGAACAAATCGATGAAAGATGATTCAGTTCAATATTATTGACAAATATTTCTTAGTGTAAAACTATCCAGGGCTCTGTATGTACGTGATCGATGTGGTCAATATAAATACCAGGTGGGAAGGGAATCAATGTTCAGCCAATCTCAGATATTATTTGCTTAAATTAGAACAATGTTTAATTTAAAATGACTAAAGACGTCACTACAGTTTTAACTTTCAGTAACTGTGCGAGGCACAATGCACACCTGGGTTCTTGTAGATCAAACAGTTTGATGGAACTGTCTCCGGATTATGTGGAAAACCTCAATAGTTTGAATATTAAATTTAATTTGCTTTAAATTGAAAATAGTAAAAGTCGTATGATTTTTAAAGCTGAATGCATATGCATATATGATTGTATACATATATAGGGTGATTTTTTAACAACTTTTTTTTTGGCAACTCTGTTTTTGGCAGTTACTGTCAAACACTTTCAGTTTGGTCTATAATTTAAGCATGAATCGACTTATAAACGAACAACGCTTGCAGATTATTGAATTTTATTCTCAAAATTCAAGTTCGGTTAAGAAAGTTCATCGTGCACTTCTTTCATTTTATGGTCAGTTCAGGCGACCTTTTGAGGCGGCTATTCAGAATCTTGTGTCTAAATTTCGCACCAAATCTACATTATTGGACATTAAACCGCCAACACGCATACGTAGAGTGCGGACAGAGCATCCGCCAGTGTTGTTGATGACAGTGAATTATCGATTCGGCACCGTTCGGAGCAATTGGGTCTCTGTTATTCCACTACGTGGAAAATTTTACGGAATCATTTGGGTGTAAGACCTTTTAAAATACAATTGGTGCAAGAATTGACACCACACGATCTACCACAACGACTAACTTTTGTTGAATGGGCGCTGGCAAAGTTGGATGAAGATCCAATTTTTCATCGGAAAATTGTGTTCAGCGACGAAGCTCATTTCTGGTCGAATGGATACGTGAACAATCGAAATTGCCATATTTGGTGTGAAGAGCATCCAGAGGCTGTGAATGACGAGCGCTACCGTGCGATGATTAAAAAAAATAAAATAAATATGTGGCACTTAAAGCCCCGAAGGGCTCATTGGCCGAGCTTCTCTTCCATTACTGTTGGGCGTATTAAATTTGGACAGTATTAGAAGGGACGTACTTATTTCAGCCGGTTCCGAACGGCAGAACCCTTGTGACATCACTTTTTCTGAGCTTTGTCACAGAGTTCTTTTATAAGCTTTTTCATGGCAAGTTGTTACTGTCGGAGGAATTGCCAATTGCTTGCCGACGGCGGCCGGGTACCGCTCGAAAGTAAAATCTTTTCGATATTAAATTTGTTATGCATCAGCCGGGGATTGAACTACGAACTACAGATCAGAAGGCCACCACACTAACCACTGAGCTACGGCACCCGTTGCGATGATTACAAACTTTTTTTTTTTTGCCCAAAATAGAAGAGCTGACTTGACTGACATGTGTTTTCAACAAGACGGTGCCACATGCCACATAACACGCGAAACAATGGCCCTATTGAGAGGCGAGTTCGGTAAACAGTTTATTTCACGTTTGGGCCGATCAATGGGTCGTCTAGATCGTGCTATTTAACGCCTTTAGACTTTTTTTTGCAACGCAACGGTTGACGTACTGGAAGAAGAATTTATTCGCGAGATACCGGCCACTATGTTGGAGAGAGTATGCCACAATTGAACCCAGCGTATGAACCATTTAAGACCCAGCCGCGGTGAATATTTACATGATCTCATCTTTAAACATTGAATGTTATAGATCGTTCTATAGACTCAAATAAAGATTTCATATATCTCTCTAAATTTTAGGTGTCTTTTATTAAAATCAAGTCCGAGCGCTCTTAAAAAATCACCCTGTATATGGAATTTACTTTTCCATATTAACATTTCAATTTGATATACCTACATATGTATACATCTATCTATATCATATATCTGTGTGTAAAATATTTTTAAATTATTCATTACCTTGATATTTATTTTTAACTCTTATTATTTTAGGTGATAATCCTGCAGCAATGTACCATGGCCATGTGGGCTCATCGACCAAATCATATCAGACACATCTGCATACCATAATGGTTATTATAGCTATGGCCTATCGAATACTACATACGTATGTGCATATTAAAATAGTGTAATTACACCAGTAATAGCAACACCAAATACAAGCAAACACACACACACACACACCCACACACACACACACATAGAACATGCATAAAATATTCTATACGTATATATATATGTGTAAATTCATAGTTGGTATGCATTTCAAAACAAAAGCATCCACGGGTACGAATAAGTGAGGTTAATGGATTGTTTATAAGCGCCTATGTTTTTATTTACATGCATTCATACAAACATACATTCATATACATATTATCCCCCTACTATCGCTATCACTATCACTAATACTATCACTATAATAAATATGCATGCAAGTACATTTAGAATAGATGAAAATATATTCATGTGCTATACTACATTATACTGTGTATGTATGTATATGTTAATTTCTTAGTATAAGTACTAATGTTTGTATGTATGTACATGGCAACTATTGTGCAAATTCAAGTATTGGTCTCTATAAAGTTCTTCGGCGGTCGGTAATCCTAAGTATGTTTAATCATATGCAAAACAAATCAAACTTTCCACATAACCAAATATCAAACACACACATAGAGTGAGAGAAAAACACACACACACACGCACACAACAACAATTGATTACATTCTATAGTGCATATGAAACGCTGGCGGTCGAAATTATTATTATTATTATTATGACTATTTAGAGTTTTTGTTTTTTACTGAGTCCTTTGCAAGGAAAATAATTCATAATACGAGCATGTATATATGAGTATTGGTAGTATATAAACATATGATTAAAATTAAACAAAATGAATTCAATGGAATAGCATAACAGACCACAACTGCAACAATAGCAAACCGATATATGGTTAATAGTTTTGTGGCTTGCTGTTTTCATATCGGAATGATATGTTTGTGTGCGTGTGTATGCGGCGGTTAAAAATTCATCATAAACTAAGAAAATACATTAGCGATACTCAAACCGAGATCGTTACTTTGTTAATTACAACTTTTTCACATTACATTCATTTACGCTTTTTTTGTTTCTGTAAATTTACCAAATTAAAAAAAAAATATATTTGCAGCTCTTCAATAGATTTATTAAATTTTATTCATTTACTTTCGATTACCTATGTTCGTTCCACAGCAATTATTGATATTGATTGAAATAATTGCATTTTTTTACCAAACCATTTAATTTTATAAAATATACCTACATAAAATAGACACACAAATATAACAAGAACAGGAATAACGACTAAAATTAAATTTGATTAGATTGAAAAATTAAGTACTTAAAAATAGGTAAATAGCTAAAATAAATGAATTGAACAGTAAATAATATATATCCGCAATGTAATTCCCATATTGAACTGATTGTAATTAAACCTGATTGAATTGTATGAAATTAATTTGGCTAATTACATGCTGACTGTGAATACATATGAATGAGTGTGTATGTTTATGGAGAATAAACGGTTTGTTGCCCTAGAGCATGCAAATACATACGAGTACATGTAAAGATATAGGCAGACGATGATTTTATATTTAATTTATAGTAATTGTTCGTTTTTGTGTTTTTTTTTTATATATGCCATTTTTAAAATCTATCAGTAACACACTATTTGTTTGTATTATAACGATATTATACAAATATGCGATAATATACATACATATGGTATGTATACAGCATCTGAGGAGTGATTTTACAAAATGTGATCTTAAATATCAATTTAATGCGAAATTCAAGCTTCGAAACAATATGCAGTTATATATAATAATAACTAATGCCACGTTTGGCATTAAATTACTCAAAAGCAAGATAGAAGGATTATCATTTTGTGCGTCTTATTTGCGCATTGATAGCATAAATGCGTTCTGATGCGTTAATGCGATTAGTTTCTGCAATACAATGTAGCAAACATTAATAAATTTACTTATTCCTAGCAAGAACCCAATTTCATTGCTATAAATTTGTTTACCTTTGAGGTAGAATTGTATTTATTTCGATTTACGGTACATATTCATATATATTGTAAAATATAAAAATTTGGTTTGATCTCATTTTGTTGACTTACTCCTCGTATAAGTATATTTGAAATGTTTGCAGTTTACTTTGATATTTTGCCATTTTTTTCGATTAAGTACAATACATATTTCAACAAGTTATTAGTTTTAGCGAAACTACATTAAGAAATAAATATTATTGAAAAAGAATTCGAAGAAAAAACGACCTAAGCCGGTTGTAAGGTCGACTTATTTATATCCTGCACCCAGTATATGAATTTTAGATTATAATCTTAAGCATTGAAAATAACTGATAACTACATAATTCAGCGGGTAAAAATATTTAGGTTGTACATGTAAAATAGTGCCACCTACCAAGTGTGATAGGTGCCGTTATATGGTATATAGCGACATTTGTCGGACAGATCGTGGCAGTGACTTTGTAGGCGGAGCTACGGGAATATTTTGAAAGAGAATTGGGATTGTAAATTCAAATATAAAACACAAGTGTTAGGGATATTAATGAGAAATGATTATGAGTATATTAGAGCTGCGTCTGTGTCGACTCTCGACTGTTTTGAAAGGCTACAAAGCGGAAACCATTGACTTCAAAAGGTCCTACCAAATATATAGAAATTTCTTTAAAAATATTACTAAAAGTACCAAATATACCATAGTCCTTGTTGCAAGGTTATGGCAGATATAAGTTGAACAAATGTTCGTGACTTTGTATGAAATTAAATTCGATGGCTATCATCGAAACTTTCTTAGAGTGGTTACAGATACCTTACTAAAATGCAGGGTGCAGGGCATATTTAAAGCATATGACATTTAATGTGAATTCTGAGTTTTTTTATCTTAACAAAATGATAATTTTTTAATGAACTCAAATGTAAGAAATGAATGTATTTAAAATACATATTTTTAAGAGATTCTGTAAATATTTTATATAAAAAAATATTCATAAATAAAATAATTATAGCTAGTTAAGCATAAAAACCAAACATTTCCTAAATATTAAGCTAATAATGTTAATACAACAAAATGATGAAGAAGAAGAAGTAAAAACCTAAAAGAAAAACAAATGTTATTGTTTATTTTTTACAAAAGAATACAACATTTTTAACTGTGAACATGGAAAATACCAAATTTTATTTAAATTAAATCAAAAACCATCAACAACAATTTTGTAAATATTATCCAATTTAATTAAACACATACACATAGATACTTAAAGTACATTAACAATGAATATGCGTAGTTAAAATTAAATGTATAATTAAAACAACAACAACAACAACAGCAAGAAACATGATGATCAAAAATAATAAAAATGAAAGAAATTTAAATCAAATTTTTCCTTATTTTGTTGCGCTAAAAGCACTTTAATATGACTTTTTTATGCACGTAAGTAGATGTGGCGCACTTGGTTTGGCTCACTTTGATGTCAGTCATCATGGAGAATAATTGAAAATGTCTATCTCGTTCAGTGCCACCAACTTAATATACTACTTCTAAGTATTAGCAGTGTAGGAAATATCTTAAAACTTTCTCTCTCTCTCTCTCTCTCTCCATCTCCCTCTCTCTCTCTCTCTCTCTCTCCATCTCCCTCTCTCTCTCTCTCTTGCTATCATTATTTTATTCAATTGCAATTGTACTTACTACTGAGATATGCAACGGATATTGTACAACTCTGCAAATTTAATCCGCTTTTGTGTTTGCCTTAATACTCACTGATCCTAGATTGCATATAGTCTATATTAAGACAAATTTGGTTTGAATTTAATTATATTTATTTTTCTTATATACACATATATTCAAAGCGATAATAGGAAAAAGAACAACAACAAAAAGTAAGAAAAATGATTTTGGCACATCGTTTACATTTTCATCGAAAGCTACGTAATCGAAATGACCATCAGTTGCAGCATCTTTAGTCAACACCATCAGCATTTTTAGATTAGAATTTGTTTGACATCATACTCTTATTATTGCATTTGAAATAAAATAAGCAGCAGTAGTTTATTACAATAACTTGGTGGCCTATATATAGATAAGTACTTTATAATGGGACAAGTCAAATTAGTAGAATGCAGTAGTAGAATTAAGATCATTTTGTGTACTAATTATCATCAACAGTATGATATATTACAGATTTTCGCTATATGATTTGTGGGCAATATAAGTTTATCCATCGTAATGTATAATACTTTGGATAATTACTACATAAAATTATATGCAAAAATCTGTAAAAGTTTTTAAACTTAACCCCCTCTGATTCACCTTCGCGTCTTTTTCCACAACCACGACCTTCATTCTTTTAGTCTTTTTCAACATTTTCTTCCTCTTAAAAAAAGTTCAAAGTTTTCTCTTCCGAAATCGGCTTTGTAACATGTTTTCTTCTAAAAGCAAAAAAAAAGCATTTCCAGCATACATACATATTGTATATATATATATATATATATATATGTACATATATATATATATATATATATATATATATATATATATATATATATATATATATAAAGTAGACAAATCGTATAGCAAGAAATGAATCTGTGGATAATTCTAAGCAAATTCGCCAAGAAACCATTTGTATTTTGACAAGAAAATAGTAGTACCCATAAAAATGTTTAATTAATATTTTTTATAAATAATAATAGGATGAAATAAAAATGTTTGTATTCCAAAATGTTGGAAAAATGTAGAGAATCGTGTGGACGAAAATTGGTATTCTTAGTGGCAAACCTATGAACGTAGTGTCGCCAATCGTATTTTTCTTTCACCTGAATTTTTGGGCGAATGCGTGGCTTATGGCTTTAATAAAGTAGTTTTTGAAAATCATCTACACTGAAAAAACATTTTTTTAAGGAATAGGTTTTTTCAGTGTATTATTTTTATACCCTTCATAATGCAATATGCAAGGTACATATATTCATTTCGGTCAGCTGTT
Source organism: Megamerina dolium (assembly GCA_963854835.1). Lineage (NCBI taxonomy): Eukaryota > Metazoa > Arthropoda > Insecta > Diptera > Megamerinidae > Megamerina > Megamerina dolium. Next base: position 86,138,003 of record OY978525.1, read on the forward strand.
TGTGACCACTTGAAGGAATGCCCGGAGATATAGATATAGATATATATTCGTGACCAGCGTCGCTTAAATTTTCGATTTAACGATGTCCGTCCGTCCGTCCGTCCGTCTGTCTATGACCTGGCTGGTTCGCAATATTGAGCTATTTTGACGAAGTTTAACATAAGTAACATTTGATCCAAGAGTACGAAAGTGATTGATATTGGGCATGATCGCTCAATAGTCACGTCCACACCAAGCATTCAAAGCGACTAACCTCGGAATTTTCAAAATTTTTAACTTGCTATAACTCACTTAATATACCATTTGAGACAACAATATTTAGGACATAGCGTTACATTATACTGTTACATAACGTTGCCAGAAATGGGCGAGCCTTGCCTACTTTTTATAGTAGCTCCCATACAAAGTGTCTGTATTTCTTTTAAATTGAAACAGCTGTAACTTCTGCAATCTTCTGTCTAGAATAACCATAATTAACACTTAGATTAATATGATAGTTGGAAATAACCTACAAAAAAATCAGCATACCACGCCTACTTCTTATTGGGGCTCTCATAAAAAGTTGCGAAAATTAAAAAAAATTTAAACCACATTAACTTACGAACAATTGAACGTAGGACAACCAAATTTAAGGTGTGGATTAATATTGTAAAATTAATTAGATTTACAATGAAGAGGTAAACCACTTTTTATATAGCTTCCATACTAAGCCTCGGAATTATCTTAAAAACCTACTTTAAATGAACCTCTTTAAAACCCCCATAAGTTACAAAGTATTTCGTCAAAGTCAACCATATTTCGGGTGTAAATTAGTATTATATGCAAAAATTGTTTCTCAAAAAGTGAAAATCAAAGAAAAAGATGGATATTCGCGCAAACTTTTTATATGTATATCTGGGTATAATTTGGTCGGCCCCAGCCGACTGGAAGGATATTTTTTAAACTAATTTCTTCACAACACTTTTTAGTTTTAAGGCATGAATAAGCTTCTCATCGGTCTATTAAATTTATTTTTTTCAGACTTTTAAAACGTATAGATCATATGCGAAAATTCAGAAAAGCTTAACCACTTCGTATTAGTTCAGAAATGTTTTTGTTCAGTAGCTCAGTAGTTAATTTGAAATAATGATACATGTTTCTCCTCTAATTCCAGTTACACTAACCATGTAAAGGTGAACTGTTCTGAAATTGGAGGCCTTTTGGCTCCAGTTGAATTTCGAGTATTCGGTATAATTTATGTCCATAATACTTTTAATCTTAACAGAGATTTGGAAATATTAGTAGATCGGAAATGTAATGGATATACTCGTAAAAAGATGCCACATTTAGTTTTAATACGCACCCCAAAAAACTAAAATCGTTTAAGTGGTTCATGAAATATCACGATTTCAGCGAAAAATACAATATATAAACCCAAAATAAATTAATATTTTAAACCCAAAATATAGCACCCACCATATGGCACCCACCCGAGTGCCATCAATGATTATTAAATTCGTTACGTTTCATATACAGACGATGATCGAGTCTTAAGCCGTCATATACCCAGTCTAAATGAGAGTCGATGGTGGTGGCATGTCAACGCCATAAGGTTCTAGTTTCATCATTTAGTTAGCGTGGTGGAAGTAAGAATTTCAGTGCCGCCTCTTTGAAGTCCGAACAATTATGGATGCTGTCGCATTTGTACCGCCACCAATCTTTTGCTCTATCCTTACACAATTTGCTGAGTGGTAATAGTAGCCTGTTGTACGAGATGGTGTAGCAGTCCGCTAATGCTTTCGCTTGTGCCATCAAAGTTTGCCCCACCGTCGTACGGTGTTCATGACTTCATAGTCGGATAGAGTAGTATAGTAGTAGTCGTATAGTAGTAGGCAATGGTGGTGTTACGGTTACTAACGGAACTCGTCCGGCATCGGTTTAAGCAGTTGTTTGCCTAGCCATTCTTCGATGTTCTTTCAAGTAACTACTTAGCGGCTGCCGCCACTATCTAACTCCTCCTACTGTTGATAGGGCATGAAACTGTATCTGTAACTCTAATTTTTCTTTTCGTAAAGTATATCCAAAGTAAAGTATATATCCAACTTAACCGGTCTGTGGATGGAACTTTCGTCATTGCTGTTGTTTCCTCGTTGATAGTATCGGAAGTACTCTCTTTTGTGAAGAGATCGTGCTCGGGTGCCATTGTAAGGCGTGCCTTTGTTTTCCAGCTGGGGTATCACTCAGCCAGCCAGGATGAACAAGAGACAGTAAGTAATATTACCGACAATAAAGTGTTCGGCTCGGATGGTATACCTTTCGTGGTACAATACCTACTTTTATTAATATTTTCTTATGTAATACAAAATGAAATTTTACATGAACAGCTAAAAAAGAGAAAATTCTAAGTATAAAAGAATGCAAAAAGAGACTACAAAATGATTTAAATACCCTATTCATATCCTATACAAACAAGAGGGAGACAAGAAATGGAATGAAGGAGGAACCAATGTTCGAGCACGTTGCAAGGCAAAGCAGAAGGCTCAGAGTCGACTACCCGAAGCACCCGTATTTGGGTTCACTTTAAGGCAAGACTTTTATGTCGCGGACCGTATACGTTTCTCCGTCAAAGAGCACTCGTTGTTGATAAGTCACTCAACGGGTCGTTATTCCAATATTTTTGCAACTGAAGGAAATCACTCCGTAAATATAGATCCAACTAGGTAAGCATGTACATATATGTCGCTATTCGTAAGTCGTATGCGTAAGTCGTTTTTTGTTTGTTCAGCATGACCTTTATCTGTTGGTCGCATGCTGAACCACACAAAAATATTTATACTGGTTCCATGTGTTTGTGTCTATTTGCTTTTTCAGACTTTTGAATCAAAGCATAACATAGGCAAATATACAAACCTATGTTTCGTGGATGTGTCCCAGAACTTACCTTTGCCCACGCATACGGGTTCGATAATGGATCGTGACATGGATTTCTTTTCATTATTTTTTTATTACTATTATTTTCTTATTCTCATTTTATAATTTGTTTATTTTTAAACTTTTTATTTTCCTATTTTTCTGTCTACGCCAGAATGAATGTCCTTGCATTGCCCTGTGTATATTTTTCTGAATTGGGGGAATGAGTTGGTTGATCTAGCATCACCGATGCCTGCCAACTCGCCCATTCCGCTCGATTTACTATTCTGTGTTTCTTTTCCACTGTCTCCCTCTCTCTCTTGGATTCTCTTTTCTGCTTTAACTGACTTTTGTACTGTTTTTATTCTTCTTCTCCTTCTGATTTAAATTAAAAATAAGAAATCTACGTAAAAATAATAGTGTAAAACGTGGAAATAAGACTATAAATTTAAGTTTGTAAACAACGCCATAGAAAATAAAAATACAGACTAAACGTAAAATCAAAGGTGACTTAAAGTGAATTTTTAAGCCAAACCTAAGAAAAAGAGTGTGTGATATCGTGTTCGATACTGTGGCGGCAGTAACGAGCAACATCAACAACAGCAGTGGTAGCAACAACAACATCATCACCTGACAGGCCTTGCCATCAGGCGGCCCACCGGCAGTCACTTCTCCACATACACGCTATTATTATATTTGTTTAATAGAAAATATGTGGTATTTGTAAAACGCCACTCTCCTTCCAATTTAGAGATTACTTAACCATCTACTCGATTATGTGCATATCGCCGGTATACGCCAACAGCAGAATTGAATAGTTACTATTAAGCAGCGGGGAGAGGTACTTTCCAATTTATATCGTACAAAGGGAGTTAAGCAGTGTAATTCTGCAAAATCGAATAAGCTTTGCAGGAATACCGAACCTAGACATTTTTATGTAGAGGAAATCCCTTACAGAGCTGTCGAAAGTGGTCCGGTATGTGAACAAATACCGTCATCTGTAATTGGGGTGTTCGATCTTGGAAAAATATGCCCTCTATGGACATCAGTACCGCTCCTTAATGGCTCGCATCGCACCTTGCTCCATGGTTTTTCTGTAATCGTCGTATATTTCTGTGGTAGCGTCCCGACACTACTCGTCTTACTACTCGTCATTGCTCGGAGGCCAGCTGCAACAAGGTCGTGAACAGATTCGATATTGGCATCAAGTATCAATTTCAAGTTCATCGCACAAGAAGCCTACTTTCCGCCAATCAACACATCACTTTCTGTACTGAATGTGAGGGGATTATTGCCGGTGGGCCGCTTGATGTTACAGCTGCGGTTGTTGCACGTTGTTGGTATCATATTCTTACTGCCGCTGCAGTTGCAGACACTTTCTGTTCATTTTGCTTTTAGTGAATGTCACTTAAAACCTTAATTGGATTTTTAGTTTTATTTTACTTTAAATTTTTCAATATTTCACAATTTTATGTTTATTTTGGGATACAATTAATTTAAATTACACTTTTTATTAACTTTTCATTTTAGCTTTACATTTTAATTTTAGGGTTTTTTTATACGAGAGGGAGAGACGCGCGAAAAAAAACTGATAAAAAAAGATATTACCTTTCATAGAACATAAAGAAAAAAGCAAAGCAAAGAGAGCGAGAGTGTGTAAGAGAAGAAATGAAATTTGTAAAAAAGAAGAGAGAGAGAGAGAGAGAGAGAATGGGAGAAAAGAAATATCATGAAGTTTGAATAGCGGAATGGGAAGAGCCGGCATAAACGGTGATGTCAGATCACCAACTCAACCCATTCCCTCAATTCACCCCAAAGCACACAGTCAGCGCTACGAATTCACTCTGGCGTAGAATTGCAGATAAGCTTGTTGAAAAGAAATGAAGACTGGCTATTAGCAGTCGCCTCCCAGACAACACAAATAGTTTATTTTTTACAATTTCATTTTACAAATTTATAAGAATGCTTCATTAAAAATGAAGGTATTATAACATAGCAAGCAGAAAAAATGACATGACGACCAGTGAGTTGACTTGCGATGAGCTCAACAATGATTGCGCTGGCATAACCAGGTTGAGGTAGTTATAAAAAAAAAATCTCCTTACAGTCGGCTGGGGTCGACCAAATTATACCCTGCATATGTAGAGATATATATATAAAAAGTTTGCTCGTATATCCATGCTTTTCTTCCACTACTTTGTATAGGACCTACATTAAGAAGCAGGCGTACCTCACCAATTTTAGAGGATCAATTTCTGCCTATAATACTAAACTACATAGGTTGCAATTTGTTGACCTAGGCGTATTAATTAGTAAGTTATGGGTGTTTTAATGTTTAAGATAAATCCGAGACTTTATACGGAAGATATATAAAAAGTGGGCGTGACGTATCTCTTTCTGGTATATCTAATTAATTTTTCAATATCAATCCACACCTTAAATTTGGTTGTCCTACGCTAAATGGTTTGTAAGTTATGGAGCTTAAAAGTTTTAGTTTAATTCCCTCGACTTTGTATGGACCTATGAAGGAGTGGGCGTGGCACACTGATTTTCTGCCAGATTATTTCCGACTACGATATTAACTTAAGTGTCAATTATGGTTATTTTAGGCAGAAGATTGCCGAAGTTACAGCTGTTTCAATTTAAAATTTGTATGGGGGCTACAATAAACAGTGGGCGTGGTGCTCCCATTTTCTGTGAGCCAAGTTGCTCGTACAATGCTAATCCACACCTTAAATCTCGTTATTCTACGCTGAATAGTTTGCAAGTTATAACCGGTAACATTTTTTTAATTTCCGTAACTTTGTATGGGAGACCCAAAAAGGAGTGGGCGTGGCACACTGATTTTCTGCCATATTATTTCTCACTGCCATGTTAATCTAAGTGTCAATTATGGTTATTCTGGACAGAAGATTGTAGAAGTTACAGCTGTTTCAATTTAAAAGAAGTACAGACACTTTGTATGAGAGCTACGCTAAAAAGTAGGCGTGGCTCAACACTTTTGGCGAGGTTATATAGTAGTATAATATAAGTCTATGTGCCAAATATTGTTGTCCCAAGTGGTATATTATGTGAGTTATAGCAAGTTAAAGATTTTGAAAATTTCGAGGTTAGTCGCTTTGAATGCTTGGTGTGGGCGTGGCTATTGACCGATCATACCCAATATCAATCCCCTCCGTACCCTTGGATCATAGATTACTTATGCCAAATTTCATCGAAATAGCTCAATATTTACTCAAGTTATCATGCGAACCAGCCAGGTGACAGACAGACAGACAGACAGACGGACGGACGGACGGACGGACATCGTTAAATCGAAAATTTAATCGACGCTGATAACGAATATATATCCATGTCTATATCTCCGGAGATTCCTTCAAGTGGACACAAACATCTGACCGAAATGAATATACCATGCATATTGCATTATGCAGGGTATAATAAATATGTAGCACTTAAAGCCCCAAAGGGCTCATTGACCGAGCTTCTCTTCTATTACTGTTGTACGTCTTAAATTTTGGACAGTATTAGAAGGGACCTACTTATTTTAACCGGTCCCGAACGGCAGAACACTTGTGACATCACTTTTTCTGAGCTTTGTCACAGAGTTCTTTTAAAAGCTTTTTCATGGCAAGTTGTTACTGTCGGAAGAATTGCCAATTGCTTGCCGACAGGTAGGTACCATTCGGAAGAAAAATCTTATCGATATTAAATTTGTTATGCGTCAGCCGGGGACTGAACCACGACCTACAGATCAGAAGGCGAACACACTAACCACTGAGCTACAGCACCCACACCTACGATTGAGGTAGTTACCTTCCAAAAAAAAAAAAAAAAAAAAAAAAAACCAGAAGACAGAAAAAACCCGTGTCGTCGTCGCTTTGGTTAAAACTAATAAAAAAAAAATACCAAATTAATTAAAGCTTTACTTCGAATATATTGTTTAGCTATACCTGTACTCTATATATATATATATATATATATTTAGAAACTTGGAGAATTCGTATACACACACATTTCACTGAATTCCATATTTTCTCTACCTCCCTCTATCACACATTTTTAAATCATCAAAGAGGAAATATACCGGTGTGAGCACAATTAAATATTATCCCCGTGAAAGTTGCAATTAAAGTATATAAATATAAATTTTTAGGGATTAGCCGAATCAGACCACTTATATGGGTCCCTTTTCGTCCCTCAAATCGTGTGTTAATTATTTGTTCGGTTGCAGAATTCTTCTACTTCCTTCCTCATAATAACATCACGCGTTATTTCAAGCATCTCCTTGTGGGGTATGTTCCACATTTCGAGTTCATCAATAAATTGGCGACCCAGTGTGGACATCCTCCTGCTTGCCAATGCAGGACACTGGCACACTATGTGCGCCGCTGTCTCTGCCTCTTCCATGCATAATCTGCAAATATCAGCATCCTCCCCATCAACAAGACCCATCTTGCTGAGGTGGTACCTGAAATTGCCATGCCCAGTTATTAATGCAGTCAACCAGCTTAGAGTCATTCGTCCTAGACTGAGAGCCCTCCCCGATTCACTGCCCTTTGATAGCCTCAACGAAGCCTTTGCCTGTCTACAAGTAGATAAGTTCTCCCATCTCGTGAGATGAAGTTTCTTTATCCACTCTTCGACCTTTGCCTTCACCGTTCCGCTGCTGAGAGCAACTACTGGTTGCGGTCCATAAAATTCAGCTTCAGATCCTTGTCTAGCCAAGGAGTCTGCAGCTTCATTCTGTTCTATACCAATGTGTCCCTTCACCCACATAAGAGTAATCGCATTACTACGAGCACACCCATTAAGTTTCTGAACACATTCGAGCGCCAACTTAGAAGATACCGTAGGTTGTTGCAGCCGCCTGACCACCGCCTGGTTATCGAGTGCTAGCAAGATTTTCTTACCTTGCACCTTTCCATCCAGTAGATGGTCCAGCGCATGCATTAGACCTAGCATTTCTGCTTGGTATACCAATACGTATCTTCCCAGATTCAGAGTGCATGCCAGTCCCAACTCTTTAGAGAAGATTCCAGCACCCGCTCTGCCATCCATTAATGAACCATCTGTAAAAATACTGATGTCATTTTCCTCACATACATCATGTGTGAGGCCGTCTTCAATGAGTGTTCTGTGTGACTTTTCAGTCATCTTCAGCCTACCCATTCCCTCCATTGGCATCTGCGCCTCCTTTACACTGCTATATAGCAGTGACAGGATGCCCCTGTGCCCCCTCTCTGTGCCGAATCCATACCAATTATTGGTTGTCTTCAGACGTAATGCTGTTAATGCCGCTGACTTCATAATATGCAAGTCCAACGGCAGCAGCCCGAGAAAGACTTCCAATGCTTCTACCGGGGTCGTCCGGATAGCTCCGGTAATCCCAATACAAGCCATTCTTTGTACCCTATCTAACTTGCTTTTCGCGGTCTTTTGGGTGACCTTAGGCCACCAGACCACAGCAGCATATGTTATTAAGGGTCTGACCATCGTTGTGTAGATCCAGTGCGCTGCTCTGGGAGTGATTCCCCACATGAGACCGAACACTCTCTTACACTGATGCAATACCCGCTTGCCCTTCTGAATCTTGTCATCGACGTGACTATTCCAAGTCAGCTTGTTATCCAGGATGACACCTAGATACTTTACTTCCTTGGATACGTTGATGTTCGATCCAAAAAGCCTAAGAGGGTCTATTGTTAGTCCAGTCCTCCTTTTAGTAAAGAGTACTGTTTCCGACTTACTAGCATTTACAGAGAGACCTTGTTCCGTGCACCATCCTTCAACCATTTTGAGTGCACCTCTCATGGTATCATAAATAGTGTCCAGGAACTTACCGCTCACCGTTACCGCTATGTCATCTGCATACCCGACGGTGTGTATGCCTTTTGAGTCCAGAAGCTGAAGTAGGGAATCGACCGTGATGTTCCAAAGGATGGGCGATAATACTCCCCCCTGTGGACACCCTTTGACTACCCTACCTCTGAGTCTGTAACTCCCATTTTGAAAGTTTATTGCCCTTTTCCTCAGCATGCTGTCCACCCACCTTATAATGGTTGGGCTGACTTCACGAGAAGCAAGGGCCATCCTTAGCTTATCGAAACCAATCTTATCGAAGGCACCTTCTATATCCATAAAAGTAGACATAGATATCCCTCCACAAGACAGTTCCCTCTCCGCTACGCGAACGAGTTCGTGCAGGGCCGTTTCAGTGGATTTGCCAGCTCTGTACGCGTGCTGACACCTGCTCAGTGGTTTTGTCAGAAGCGTTGTCCTTTCCATGTAGTCCGCCAGTACTCCTTCCATACATTTAAGCAGAAAGGAGGTCAAGCTAACCGGCCGGAAAGATTTAGCCTCTGAGTAGTCCCTTTTTCCCGGCTTTGGAAGAAAGACAACCTTAGTCTCTCTCCATTGAGTCGGGATATATCCTGTAGCCAAGCAAGTAATAAATATTCCCAGAAGCCTGTCTACCAGAGCTTCTGCTCCCCACTGAAGTAGGGCTGGAAATATCCCATCTGTACCCGCTGTTTTGAATGGAGAGAAACGCTTAATGGCGTTTATCATCTTTCATTCCTGTTTGCACCCTTGCGGGTGGCTTCCCAAGGATCTTCCGATCTAAAGCTTCCTGGAAAATGCACCTCCATCAGGTATTTCAGTGACTCTCCGATTGTCTCTGTAAAGGATCCATTCGTTTTGCGAATTAATCCCAACTTTGACACCGGGTCCTTTGATATGATCCTCTGTAATCTACATACATCGGTCATATCTTGCATATTTGAGCAAAATTCCCTCCACGTTTTCCTTTTACGGTTGCGTAGAGTCTTCTTCAGCTCCCTTTTCTTTGACTTGTAGTCGTCCCATGCGTTGGGGTCCCCTCTCATGTGATCATTAAAAGCCTTCCTTGTCTCCTTTTTCATGGATTCCAGTTCCCCATTCCACCATGGAGTGGGATCTCCTTCGTCCACTACCGTCAGAGGACATGAAGCTTCAAATGCTTTGATCATGGCTGAGCTGATAGCTCTCACCTGATACTCAACATCTGCAGTTGTTCTAGGTCTCTTAAACCTCCTTGGCAATAATTCCTCAAGAACTTCGCAGTACCTTGTACAATCCGTTCGTTTCGGTATCCTTACCATTCTACAGTCGTTCCTATGTCTTTTATCGGACGTAATCCCAAACTGAATGGCCCTGTGGTCCGACATGGTTAGTCTATCCACAACCCTCCAGTCCAAAATCCTATCCAACATTTTGACATTCGTCAGAGTAACATCAATAACTTCGCAACGACGTGCGTCGACAAAGGTCGGTTCTGTTCCCCTGTTGGCAACTTGTAGACCAAATCTTTCTATAAATTCGAGTAGACACTGTCCTCTATAGTTTTCATTGCTGCTGCCCCACACAGAACTGTGCGCATTGGCATCGCAGCCTAAGATCAGACCAACCCCCTTACCATCACAGAATCTCACTAGAGCTTCCACCTCTCTCGAAGGTGGTTCGTCTGGAGAATCGTATGGAAGGTATGCTGATGCGATCATAAATGATCCCGCACCGTCACCTATTCTCACTACTGTGAGATCCGGTGAACACAAGTTAGACATTAGAATCGCACGTATCCCATGTCTAACTAAAATGCATGTCCTCAACTTCCCCTCTGTTTGTGGATAAAACAAAGTGGTCTTTTGTGCAGATAGGCCTTTGATCCTTCCATGAAGAATCCAGGGCTCCTGAACTAGTGCAATGTCAAGCTCATCCTCATCGAAGCTCCGCACCATCATTGCTGATGCTGCTTTGCTGTGGTGAATATTGAGTTGACACACATTTAGTGGTTCCTGGCGCGGGCCCACCTCCCGCCCTAATGGCTTCTTCCTTGCAGAATCTGCCACTAGCCCCACGCCAGGAGCTGCGTCGCACCCCTCATACTGCATCCTTCTGGAATTTAACGACGGCCTGTTCAAGACCGCAGTTGAGTCTCCCCCCTGCGATCCTGACGGCCTCCGCGTCCTCCTTAGGACACAGCACGGTGAGTACAACACCTGCCCTTTCTGCCTCGCCAAACCCTTCTGTGCGGATAACACTCCATTTGGAAGTGTCCTTCACACAGACGTTCTGGCGCTGCAGCCTTCTGAGGATGATGTCGCTGGCCACAGCATTGCCATGAGCAACAATCACCATCTTCCTCTTTGTCGACAAGGCAGTTAGGCTGTCACATTTGAGCTTCGCACCTTCCCACAAACCGGTTAGGTGCTCCACTGTCTTGCACAGCCATTGCTTGGATAGCTGATTTTTGCACCTTAGTACAATCAATCCGCTCTCCACCCTTGCCCTGCCGACAAATCCAATGTCATTGACATCGTCTTCAAGAGACTCCATGGCATCCAACAAAGATACCTTGAAGGTACTCAGATGAGTATCCTCCAGAAGCCCCTCTAGTGACAAGTCCATGACTCCCATAACGAGGTCAGCTTCCGCTACTTGAGCGTAAGTCTTCCTCGCCCTGGTGGGCTCGCCCTTTGCCTGTTCAGCCCGACGTTTAGGCGCTCTGCCAAGACCGTTCGGCCCAGGTACCGCATGCGAGGACTGTGAGTTCGCTGGGTTAACAATCTTTCCAGATTGTCCACCCCGCTCATCACCTCCCGACGTCGGATTTCCCTGTCCCGTCGTTCCCAGAGCTACTCTACCCGTGTTAGGCTTGGGCCTCGAGCCCCTTTCGGAGCGACTGACGGCCTTTATAATTGGCCGTCCATCTCTCCGAGCATTTGCCCCTTTTGGTGTCTGCGTGGAAGAATTATCAACCTTCTCAAGAGACGGTTGTCCATCCTTCCCAGCATCCACCTCAATTGGCCCCTCCGTCGTCTTCGGATGAGGCTCCTCAGGCGTTGAACTTTTTAAAGTGGTTCCGGAGCTATCGCCCCTGAAACTCTTCCCCGAGTTCTCCACCTCCAAGGTCGACTCATCTTGCAGAAGTCCACTGAGTTGGCCCGAGAGCTGCTCAATGGTCTTCTCCGACGACTTCATGGCCTTTTTACGTTGTCTCTTTCGCTTCTGCCTCTCCCGTTTCTTCAACAGGATTCGCTCTGCTTTTGAGACTCCGTCCTTTTCGCTTACACCTGATAAAGCTAACGATTCCGCTCCACTAGGATCGTCTTCGTCCACACCATCAGATGTTCGGCCAGATGTTTTACGCTGCCTCCAGACCGACTTCGCTGCCGACCTGGTGACACCGTCCTCTTTGTTCAACACCGTCGCAGCCGCCGGCTTAGGTCTTCCGAGACCCGTTCCGTCCGCCGCAACAGATGCTGCCATTGATTTTGGGCTGGCTAAAAGCTCGGCTTCTATGGAAGCCTCATTTTCCGCCATCCCCTCCACTACTTTTCCCGCCGTGGCTACCAGCACTACTTCGTATGAGGCAGTGCTGTCCGCCATTGCAGGAATTTCGTTCCGAGTTCCAGAGGTGGGAACGAGTGGTGCAGCTAACAGCTCGGCCTCTGGTGAAGCCTTATTGTCCGCCGTTCCTCCCGTTAACACCCCCGGAACCCCAGATCCAGTTTTTGGGTTTTTACAATCAATATTGTTCCCACGAGTTGCGAAGAAATAAATGTCCGCCTGCGCAGAGATTCGCAGTACGCAGGTAAGGCTAATTATTACGGAGGGCGCCAGGTATCCGTAAGCTCACGTTAACGACTGGGCTATTTGAAAAAGGGGCCCCCAGCCAGGCTGATTTTCGGCACGGATCGCTTAACACCTTAATCCAGCCCCTCACCTCCGACCATGATAAGAGTACGTTGCTGAATGCTGTACTATTGAAGAGTAACAAACACTCACCAACTTACCCTTATCTTTGCTAGATACCGCCTGACATCGTACAGGCTAAACTGTGGTATCTATTTCCAGTCGGCACCCTCGAGGCGGGTTCAGTGGAGGATTTTGCCGACCTGCAATTAAAGTAAGTATTAAAGTTAAATTAATCGCAAAATATAAAAGTGATAATATACATACGTATACATAAACGGAAAAGCAAATGTTTCACCTGTATTTTATTCAAGTGCCACTTCATATATGCAAAAAACTTTTTTTTCAATGTAGCATGGGGAAGTGGCACTTAGCATAGGAAAATTCATGCAATTACGAGCACATGTAAAAACTGTGTTAATAAGCACCAGTTTATAATTAATGTTCGCCATGCCAGCGATTTATATTGAAATATGAACTATGCATTTTATTTTCCTCCTCTTGTTGTAGTACATAATTATTTATGATCATTACAAGTGTCAATAATTGCAATAATGAAAAGAACATTCATAATTTCATAAATACGGTTTTTAATTGTAATTTATTTCATTTAAGCTTCTACAAGTACACATATAAAGAAATATATGCAAATCTATTTTGTTGAAGCAAAATTCGATGTCGTCATACAGTATTGACGTAGTGGAGTTCTAATCAGGTATGTAGGGTGTATTTATTTTGTCTATTTACTCGTCCAATAATAATAATGAGTAATAGCCTAGACAGACGGCAGCCTAATTCCGGATTACCCAGTTAATTCGAATTAACTCGGGCATTAATTGCAGCTAATCCGCATTAAGTCTATGAGTTAATTCTCAAAATAAAAGAGGATTAGGGCAATTTGCGATGGCAACACTGCTGAAAATTTTCTATTGTGAATTTTTCTCGATCCAATTTACAAAATATTAAGTGTGTTCGCTAACAAAAAACTTTCAACAATTGTTAACAGTTTTCAACATGAAAAGCGTTGGCGAACAAATAAATCCAGCTGTCAATTACGAACTATGAATGTCAATTTACAAGTTTCTGATAGTTTTAAGTGACAGATGACAGAAATTGATAGTGATAGTAATGTAAGTGAGCAGACCTAATAAAATAGCAATCAGCCATTTAGTTAATCCGCAATACTGCCGTCTGTCTAGGCTATAATTCTTTCGATTATCATTAATGTTGAACATTGTGAAAAAGTAACTGTACTGCTAAAATACAGGAAAGAAGTGTCATCACAAATGTGTTATTTGAAGATTTCTTGTTCATTCTGTATTGTTCTCTGGACCTAATAATATTCAGCTGATTTCAATTTAGATATTTTTTATTTTTCATATTTAACACTATATTAAATAATAATATAATATTTTGTTTCAATAACATTTATCATGTGATAATGATAATGACAATGCCCGACCATGGTATCAAGTAACGGTATTAGTGAGATATACAGTAAAGGCTGTACAGTAAGATGGATCGATGATAAAAGAGTCAAATGTTCACTACTTAATTGATATCTTACATTGAGAGCATCTAGGCACCATACCTAGCCCCATTTTGCACCATTATGCCCCATTACGGACTTGCGTACTAAAACCGTCTCCCTCGATATTACTCTCCAGTTCATCCTTGCAGCATCACCAGTCAAGGCATTCCTTCGCAAGGCCGAAGTTTAAGTGTTATTAACTCTCCGTAATGTGATAACACAATGGGCCTATGTTGGCCTAAGGGTGACCCTTTGGGGCAGCCAACCCTTACCTAACTATCTAACTCTCCTTAGTTTTGAATCAATATTTTAAGGATATCTGCTGAAGTGTCGCATGTTTCGTTTGAGAAGAGAGGTTGGATTAGTCCTGCCGGTTTTAACAATCGTGGCATTAACCATTTAAGCAGGGAGCGTTCACTAGCACACTTAACACACTTCAATTACACGTGTCCAATTCCAATTATGAGTTGAAGGTGGAAATAACACATCTTTATGTTCTTGATGATGATTCGGTGTCCTGTGATTCCGTTGGAGCGAAGAACGATGTCCTCGGCCTGCTAGGGTTCTTGTCCTTATCAACTATTTCCAGACGTGGTCCGGGTCATAATTCTCCAGCTCTGCTAATGGCGAGCTTCATTAAATCGACGGTGCGTCGATTTAATCGGCGGCACATGACAGCCCGTTTCCCGCGTGATTGGTGAAGTTTATATATATATATCGAAGAAAGTCCTTTTCAGCAAAAAATAACAAAATCCATTGCCCAGAAATCAGTTGATGGAAATTCTATGACTACAGCTGATGCCGATGTGTTAAATATTCGAAGTATTTATCGTACACTCTCTGAACTCGATGCTCTCACAGCAGTAAAATAAAGCCGTCACGAGTCTTTCCGCCTCTTTTCAACAATATATGCCATCAAAATTATTTGCAAAGCAGCAGAGTTTAGAAATTGGTATACAATTCAACAATAAATTTGGTTTAGTCAGACCACAGATAAAGTAATATAGGTCTGCTCGGAGTACGTGCTTATTAAAGTACTTCTGGTTAATTCAATAACGATATGATGAGCCAACAACATACGAGCTGCCGATTTCGATCGAATCATAGGATTCAAGCCCCACGGTATTTGTAATATGTATATACCCATATATGCTGAATGCATAACAACCTTGCTAGTCATGACTACCCACTTCCCCTTAAAATCCCAATACAATCTCACTCACTTTTTTCTCTGAATACAAATACTAATGCGTATTTCTGGGATATTTTTTATTACTTTATTTTTCATGTAATGAGTGCGAATGAAACAGCATGGCAATAATTGACAAAATAATTTGATCTTTCATTCTTCCTTTATGAAATCTGTCAAAGTTATAAATTCAGAAATATTTTGACAAATTAACTCCTGGTTTTGTATGGGGGTCAAACTTCTAAAATGCATTTGTGTATTTTTTTTCGATTAGTATCAAACATTCGATCAGATTAGATTAGATCAAACATTTGTTTAAAGAACATCGTCTTTCTTTCAAAAATTAAAAAATATACATTCAAAATCTTGTGGTCCACCAGAGGGTTAATAATGTTGAAAATGAACAAATATTGAACTGTCAAACAATTTGTAATAACTTTACATTAAAGCGATCAAATTTGTAAGTTGGAACAAATTTTATAAGATACATTATACATTAAAATGTATCAGAAAAGAAGAAGAACCAATCAAGCATATTCAAGATAAGCTATACAAGCCATAGATTTGTTAATTTTGGATACATTCAATAACTCAAGTAAGTAAATTGTAAACAATTTTTTTTTTTATTTTATTACAGTGCAGCTATCTATTATATATTATTTATATTAACAGAAGCAAGCATATTCATCAGAAACCATACAAGCCAAAGAATTCTCAATTTTGGATACAGCCAATAGTTGAAGTAAGTAAATTGTTTACAATTTATTTTGATTTTATTACACTGCATCTATCTATTAAATATTATTTATATTAACAGAACCAAGCATATTCATCAGAAGCCATATAAGTCATAGAATTCTCAATTTTGGATACAAACAATAGTTGAAGTAAGTAAATTGTTTACAATTTATTTTGATTTTATTACATTGCATCCATGTTGAATATGCAATTGAAAAAAAAAAGAAAA
Organism: Megamerina dolium; assembly: GCA_963854835.1. Classification (NCBI taxonomy): domain Eukaryota; kingdom Metazoa; phylum Arthropoda; class Insecta; order Diptera; family Megamerinidae; genus Megamerina; species Megamerina dolium. The sequence continues at coordinate 86,154,314 of OY978525.1, forward strand.
GTGAAAGTGCTGTGTTTCTTATTGAAATAGGACAGAATTTAATAAAAATCTTTTAACCTTGCATGTACATATTGTAGTGCTTTTAATTTGTGTAACTTTTGTGGTGAAATGCAACTGATGGTGAGCGCTTCTGTGTAATCAAAATCGAACCAGATCATAAATTTTGATTATAATAATGTTAAGAAAAATTTTGTAATTTTTATATAAAAGTAATATGGTATAAATATTGTAATTTATTCAAATTTCATATTTTAGCTATATGTAAATATTTTTTACCAATATTATTACTATTGTTGTTATTATTATTATTATTATTATTATTATTATTATTATTATTGTTATTATTACTGTTACCATCATTATTATTATTATTGTTGTTATTAATAATATTAATATTTTTAGATATAATAAAGAATTTGACATTTTAATTTGTGTTTGAAATTTTTAAGAATAAATTAAAATGTTTATTAAAAATGCAACCCTGCGCCGGCTGACGAGGGAAATTAGAGCAGTATAGCTATATGTTTTCTTTATGACATAGTTGAATGAGAGCGGATGTATGATCACACGTACAAGGGGAAAGTGGTTGGTTTTTTCCCAGTGCCTATACAAAGTTACCCACTTTAGAAGCTAATGCTACCCACATATTACCAGATAATTACCAAGTTCTGGCTAGCAGGGAATAAATTTATTTATAAACACATATTTGCCCATATCATACGAGACCGATCATATTACTGGACGTATTTTTGTTTTGTTTTGTAAAACCAAGTACACTTTTTTTACATTCAGATTATCTAATGCCGGGCATTCACTTTCCGTTTCACCAATTTAGATTGTTGGGTGGTTATACATGATTGCTGAGACAGAGGTGTAATATTTTATCAAAATAATTGTGCTGCATTAAATTTCAATTGATTTCATAATGAATACCGCGCTGAATGATTTGATAAAAACAGCAACCATATATGCTGAGAATGTGTGCTTTTGGAACGATAATCAAGAAGTATACTAGGAAAAATAATTGAGTTAACAGAAAAGTATCATCGAAAAATCGGCAAAAAAGAAAACGATGAAGTGGGATAAAAAAATGGTGAAAAAAACGAAGTACAAACAGCTCTTTCACATTCCTGACAAAGGAATTACAACATAACGACTTCTGGGCATTCAAAAATTACGTAAGAATGACCGATGCGAAATTACAGAACATTCTGCGGCTCATTGAAAAGGATATAAAAAAAGTGAAACGCCAGTTGGAAATGAAATACCGACAGATCAACAACTGGCAGTGTTGGTGTCAATAGTTGTCAACTCTTTCCTATATTGGCTTCAAAGGACTGAAATTTTACTCGGATATCATGATTTGCTATACTTACTGATTTGCTATATCGCTAGCAATTTTAAACAATTGCTGTTGCATAGCATCTAGGTCCTGTTAACGTTTTTCCCGATTAGAAAAACTTGGATTTCTTGTATACCACAAGCGTTCATTAATTTGCAGAAGAGTAATAAGTTCTTCAGGTCTGCTCAACGAATACACAATTTCTAAATACAATAATAAATTTAAAGTTATAGAATTTCTTTGCTTAACAGGAAAATTCTCTCAATAGTATATATTAAGAATATAAAACAAACGCGAATAGCTTTCTTTAAAAGGAAATTAAAATTTAATAATCTTTCGCAGTTGTCAACATAATAAACATGTATGTACGCAATACCCGCAAAGGAATGTTGCATTTTCTTTTTCTTTATATAAAATTGCATATGGCAACACTGGTGAAATTGGTCTGATTGGTGTCGAGAACAGTAAAAATGAACAGCAAGAATGAACATACATATGTTCATTTGTGGAGTTAATTTTTCATTTTGTCTTGAAACCAACAACAATTTTTTTGATTAGCGTTCAACTGATTGGTAATATAACCACGGCATAAGCAAACAAATATGTAAAGGGTTGTTTTATCAAAATAAATACAGGATATAAATAATAAAAATTTATTGAAAATTAATTTCAACAAGGTAACAAGATTTAGGTTATGCTTGACCGTTTTATCTGTACGTATAATTTAATTTATTATAAGATTCTAATATTGATACTGGCTCTTCCTCTTTCTCACGCAATTTTACATTAGCATCATCTCTCATTGGTGTTGCTGATGTTCGTGAGATATTTTGGAAATCATGATGATAATGTATTTAGTATGCCTACTATGTTTGTAGAGCAGAGTTTGTAGAATTCTAGAGGCAGACGAGTGCCTGCTAGTTGCAAGTGTTGGGGGCACAACAACCTTCAGAAGAACTGGATGTGAGGGCCTATCCCAGACATTACTCTGATATCTGAAAGATTATTCGGATTACTCACAAATTGGAATGTCCTTGAAGACTATACAAGAAGCGAGCATTAATATATCTCATTCAGTACTGAGGAAATAAACAGAACAGAAACTTCAAACAGAAGGAAATTTACTGATGGAACGACGAAATAGCCGACCTAAGACAAACACGTCTCTATAAGAAGGCTGACTAGAGCAAGACGTCGAAGAGACGCCATAACAGAAAAAGAGGAGTATAAAGCAGCAAAGTGTAAACTGAAGAATTTTATACATCCTAACAAGAAGAACAAATGGGAACAAATGTAACCAATAAGACTTGGGTTACAAAATTGTAATGAAAAAGCTCAAAACAAAAGCGCCGGTAACTGAACTCGATAGTAGGAAACGAAAAACATCGTGGATATACTCTTTCCTACACATAAGCGAAGACCAACTAATCCAGAAGAAGCGAAGAGCCTCCACCCTTTGCGATAGATGAACTCAAAAGCAGCAGGAATCCTGAAGAATAACAAAGCTTTGGGACCAGAAGGCATCCCGGCGGAGGTGTTAAAGATTACAGCTAGCGAAAGGCCGCACGTGTTACTTAATATGTACAACGCCTGTGTAGGAGAAGGGAAAAGAAGGAGAAAAGCTAAAAATTCACACTTATTAGCAAAGGAAATACCATCAGTATACAAGCCACTGCCACTGCTGAATACCGTTGGCAAGCTATTCGAACGACTTCTCAAATCTCGATTAAGAGCTGCAATAGTAGAAGCCGGAGATTTGTCCGCCAGACAACATGGCTTCAGACCACGTGGATTTACTTTGGGGGCTATGCAAGGCCTAATCAAAAGTGTAGATTCTGCTCATACTGGAAATCTCTACTCCAGACGAATAGTTCTTTTAGCGACACTCGATGTAAGGAACGCTTTTAACAGCGTCAAATGCACCAACATCATTCGGACACTTGAGTGCCGGCTACGGGTTCCGGCATACCTAACAAAACGAGTCAGGCACTAGTTGAGAGATCGCGAGCTCTATTACGGGATCAGCGACCGCACCAGAACAAAATAGATAACGTCGGGTGCAGCTCAGGGGTCAATCCTAGAGCCAGACCGCTGGAACGATAACTATAATGACATACTAAAAAATGAGATGCCGGACAAAACTCAGCTGATGGGTTTTGCTGATGACATAGCCGCCTTGATCGTCGCCCAAAACTCCGTTCTATCTAGTGGTAGTGAAATATGAGCAGACGAATTGAAAGCAGAAAATGTACGAAAAATAAAAGCTCTGAGAGTAGCTTCATCGTACCGAACAGTGTCCGAACCAGCGATACCAGCAAATCAGTTATTAGCGCAACCCTGCTCGTGGACTTGGCAGCAAAAGAGAGACAAACGAGGTGGAAACTGCAACAGAGAGAGCTTAAGGTTAATCTGTCCGAAATAAAACGGCGGATACACCAACTGTGGTAGGATAAATGGGATAGAGAACTGAGAGGCAGATGGAGAGCAAGACTGATCCCAAATATTAACACGTGGATAGATAGGAAATTTGACGAGGTGAACTACTATCTGAGCACGGGTATTTCCGGATATACCTTAACAGACACCGCTGCAGCCGATGCAGTGTACACAATACTGAATTGCCAAAGATGCCGTAGCGAATGCGATATATTAAGAAGGCAAATTGGTCCTATAACGGTGGACACAATAATTGAGAAAATTGTAAGTAATTTTGAAAACTGGAATGTCACCGCAAAATTTGTGGAACACGTTCTCAGAAAAAAGAAGCGGAACCTGGACGCCGGTCAAAATGAGTAAAGGCTTAACGGGACCCTACCCCGAAGTAATGCTGTCGTAGTTACGGGCTAGGTTGAAAGGTCCTAGAAGAAGAAGGAAGTTTTTTAGTGTCTGCAACGGCAACTGTGACGGCAATTATGGTTCAGTGGGATAGCCATTTTGTTACCCCCTCACCGCAAAAAAAAACTATGTTTGTTTTCATATTTCAAAAATATATAAAAATATTCCTTATTGAACGATAAGAGATTTTATGTTATTAGTCATATTGTCAGAATTAGAAAGCTCGAAAAATACGATTTTGGAGACTGTTTTATAACCTAGCCATCCAGACTGAAGAAATGTCCGATTATTAAAATCATAACATTACTGTATTTTTAAGCCCACCGTATAGCACAATATATTTTGCTTCCACAAAATTTACTTTTATTTGGGTACTGAAATGATAGTCATTACTCCAATTGCAAATGGAACTATGTGTAGTTCATTGAGTGATGCTCAGTGTATAAGCATTAGAATGTAGTAGTTCTGTTATTGGAATAATTCGAAAGAGAAAATATAAGCGATAATATTTGATCGTGATCGTTCACATCATGTTTTAAATTATCAATATGACTATTGAAAAAGTCAACAAAAAATCCACTGAAAAGAACAATTTATTATATCGAAGTACAATAAATACGACACGTTTGTGTCAATTTTTGCCTTCCACAAATTCAGGGCAACATGAAAGACAACTGCAGCTGCATATGAAGAGCTGAGTAATGAAAGAACATGTACCTATATGCAAATAGTAAATACATACACACGCACAGACACAAAAGAATACTAAACTTTATACCACAAATTGTGACATACAACAACACTATGCATACAAATATGCACACATATTTATTTGTACATGCACCTGTGTAAAGTATTTGTATGAAGAGGTGAAAAATGCAACACCAAGGAATAGACAATAGAAAAGAAAAAAGAAAAAATGCCAATAAAAGCCACACTTGCATCGTATTATACTGCTTGTATTTAGATGCTTACGGGCATCGAATAAATAAAAAATATTGTGAAAACACTGTAACAAACCTCTCGCTAGAATATCAACATTTAAAGCGGTTGCTGTGGCTGCTGTGGTGGTGGTTCGTGTGGTGGCTGTGAAACTCAGACAGAAAATGTGGTTGCTTGCTCTTTTACCGCATTGCTTCTTTTTTAATAATCTCTAATGTTTTTTTTTTTCTATTTCTCTAAATTTTTGTTTTTGTTGCTGAAAGACATGTAAGCGACAAACATATTTTTTTTTTGAATTATTTATATTGCAATTGAAAACCATCTATTATTCGCAATACGTAGGTGTTCACAAGGTTTTGTTATGTTGAAAGTGTAGGTAAGGGTCGACGAATGTGCTTTTTGCAAATTGATCTCTCAGAGGACACACGTACATTTAGTAATGTAGGTGAGGGTCCTTATGTATTCACAATAATACATATGTACATATGTATGCACTTAGATATGAAGCTAAAACAGCAATTAAAGCTATTCATGTATCTGCGATAAAGACTAATTAAGATTGTGACCTGCGGCTTGTGAGCGCATCAATGGTTTCATATGGTATGGAAATGACAGGATTTTTATTTGCATGTATCCATGTGTATTTGGGTATGTGTTACTTCTCTTATATCGTTTTTTAATGAAAACTGCCTGAAAACTGGCTGAATGGGAAGATAAATGTATATGATTCTAAAAATTGATGCTGCAAGCAGAGCGACCAAAAACACATCTCCATTGACGATGCAAAGGTTTACATCCAAAAATATTTGGAAATGTATATTTAGAATGATTCTTATATTCGAGACACTATAGTAAAATTATTCATCATACTTACTTACTTATGTGGCCATAACAACCGAATATCGATTTAGGCCGAAAATAACATGCTTCGCCAGCCATCTCTGTTCTTCGCTAGCTGGCGCCAGTTAGAAATTCCAAGCGCCGTCAGGTTCTCCAGTACTTGGTCTTTCCACCGGAGGTTTGGTCTTCCTCTTCTGCGTCGTCCTCCAGCGGGTTCCGAATATAACACCTTCTTAGCTGGAGCGTGTTCTTCCATTCGCTCGACATGACCTAGCCAGCGCAGCCGCTGGATTTTGATGCGCTTTACTATGTCAATATCGGCATATAGCTCGTACAGCTCATGGTTGTACCTTATTCGGTACTCGCCACCAACGCAAATAGGTCCAAAGATCCTGCGTAGGACCTTTCTCTCGAAAACTCCAAGCATTCGCTCATCCGAGATGGAAATTGTCCAGGCTTCAGCGCCATATGTTAGGACAGGCATGATGAGAGACTTGTAGAGTGTAGTTTTCGTTCTTCGAGAGAGGGCTCGACTTTTCAATTGCTTACTCAGCCCAAAGTAACACCTGTTAGCAAGAGTTATCCTACGCATGATCTCCAAGCTGGCGAAAATCTCCTCGGTTAGAGGTTGTGCGTTGGGTTTGGGAACCGCCACATAAAAAACCCCCCCAATGAAAAAAACTAAAATGCCTCTGATAAGGACTACCGCTTTTGTTGATGACCCCCGTAAACGAAAAAAGGACAATGATTTACGGATATGCACCTGGAATGTCCGGTCCCTTTATAGGGAGGGTGCCTCTATCCAGCTGGTTGATGTCCTCGAAAAATACAGAGCTGACATCACCGCTCTCCAGGAAATGCGATGGACAGGACAGGGCTGCTCCAAAAGAGCGTCCTGTGACATCTACTACAGTTGCCATGCTGAAAGGCACGAATTAGGATGTGGATTTTTGGTCATCAAGAGACTACGACATCTTGTCTCACAGTTCACGCCTGTGAACGAACGGCTGGCCACAATCCGCATCAAGGCAAAATTTTTCAACATCAGCCTTTTATGTGCCCACGCTCCGACGGATGATAAGGACAATGTGACCAAGGAGAGCTTCTTTCTGCGCCTCGAAGAAGCTTATGACCGCTGCCCCCGCCACGATATCAAAATCGTGCTTGGCGACTTTAATGCCAGGGTGGGCAAGGAAGGTACCTTTGGTTCAACTGTCGGAAAATTCAGCCTCCACCAGAATGAGGCTGATCGACTTCGCCGCAGCACGAAACATGGTAATTGGTGGTACCAGATTCCAGCATCTCGACATCCACAAAGCGACATGGCTGTCTCCAGATCATCGTACAAGAAACCAAATTGATCATGTGGTGATTGACGGAAGGCATGCTTCCAGTGTGATGGACGTGAAATCGATCCGTGGTGCCAACATCGACTCGGATCACTACCTTGTTGCAGCTAAGGTGCGCACACGCTTATGTGTCGCAAATAACAAGAGAAGTCCCACACAGAGAAAGCTCGACGTCAGTAAGCTGCGATCACCAGAGACAGCAGATGCATTTTCCACTCGACTATCGGATCTGCTTATGCAGAACACTCCCCAACTTGATGATACATGCGCACGGTGGACACATATATCCCACTCCATGACTACTGCTGCCGAGGAGGTAATCGGTTATTACCGGCCTCTGAGGAATGAGTGGTATGATCAGGAGTGTCGCGACGCTACCGCAGAGAAAGACGCCGCCTACAGAAGAACCCTGCGTGCAGGCGCAACGCGAGCTGTTAAGGAGCGGTATAGAGAGAAAAGGAGTGCAGAGAGACGTCTTTTCAGGCGCAAGAAGAGGGAGTTGGAAAGACGTGAGTGTGAGGAGATAGAGATGTGTACCGACAAGAATGAGACTCGAAAATTCTTCGAAAAGATCAAGCGCCTAAGTGGAGGTTTAAATCCCGGAGCCTCTTCTTGTCGTGATGGAAATGGGAATCTGGTTACAGATGTCCAGAGTGTACTGAGCCTATGGAGGGAACACTTCTCCACGTTACTGAATGGCGATGCTACGAACAATTCCGCCAGTGGAGGAGAATCCCCGATAACCCCAATTACAGATGATGGTGTTGATGTTCCACCACCCGACTATGACGAGGTTGAAACGGCCATTTTAAGGCTGAAGAACAACAAAGCTGCAGGTGCTGATGGCCTGCCTGCCGAGTTGTTTAAGACCGGAGGCGATGAGCTGCTCACCCGCATGCACCAGCTCATAAGCAGAATATGGTCGGATGAAAGCATGCCTGATGATTGGAGGCTCAGTGTTCTCTGTCCTGTACATAAAAAAGGAGACCCCACAATTTGCGCCAACTACCGTGGAATAAGTCTCCTGAGCATCGCGTACAAGGTTCTATCGAGCGTACTGTGTGAAAGGTTGAAGCCTATGCTCAGCAACCTGATTGGACCTTATCAGTGTGGCTTCAGACCTGGTAAATCCACCATCGACCAGATTTTCACACTGCGCCAAATCCTGGAGAAGACCCAAGAAAAACAGATCGACACACACCACCTATTTGTTGATTATAAAGCCGCTTTCGACAGTCCGGTAAGGGATTACCTCTACGCAACAATGTCTGAGTTCGGTATTCCTGCAAAGCTCATTCGACTTTGTAGAATGCCACTGCATAACTCTCGTTGTGCAGTGAAAATTGGGAAGGACCTCTCCGCACCGTTTAATACCGAACGGGGTTTCAGACAAGGTGATTCGTTATCGTGCGACTTCTTCAATCTTATTATGGAGAAAATAATACGAGCTGCTGATCTACGACATAATGGCACTATCTTCAACAAAAGTGTCATGCTGTTAGCGTATGCCGACGATATTGACATAATCGGCATGAACACGCGAGCAGTCAGTGCAGCATTCTCAGAGTTGGAAAGAGAGTCGCGTCGGATGGGTCTCACGGTGAACGAGGGCAAGACGAAGTATCTAGTGTCAACAAATATAGAGTCCCGTCGTCTTGGACAGCACGTCACTGTTGACAACTACGCTTTTGAAGTAGTAAGGGACTTTGTCTATCTTGGAACCAGCATTATTCATCATACAAATTTTAAAACTGTTGAATCCTCCGCTTGAGGTATATTTTGGAGCATTATTTTGGGAATTTACAAATAAGGCCTAGTAGAAAGAAATCCATTGTTTTTGCATTAAATTTAAGGTTTTATTTAGCATAGTTAGAATGATACGATTTAGGTCAAAAATGCATCGTTTTGTTCGATAGCTTGTTGCCATTTTGAAGGTAATTTCATAATGCCACTCTCGTAGAAACCCTCGTTCCTATTGGAAAAAAACTGGGACAGTCGATTTTCACAAGCTTCTCTTGAGGCGAATTTTTCACCAGCAAAATCATTCGCCATAGACAGGAACAGGTAGTAATGACTTGGTGCCAGGTCCGGACTATAAAGTGGATGCATAGGAACCTCCCAACCAAGCTCTTGGAGCTTCTGGCGAGTCACTATCGATGTGTGTGGTCTGACATTGGCCTGATGGAACACAATTCCTCTTCTATTGGCCAAAGCTGGCCGCTTCTGGGCGATTGCTTCCTTTAGACGGTCCAATTGTTGACAGTACGGGTCCGAGTAAAGAGTTTGGCCGTAGGGGAGCAGCTCATAGTAGATGATTCCCTGCCAATTCCACCAGACACATAGCAAAACCTTCCTCGCTTGGCCACCGTTTGCGCCGACTCACCGCTATTCGACCCCGATCGTTTTCACTTGACTTTGTTGTAAGTGACCCACTTTTCATCACCAGTAACCATCGGCTTCAGAAATGGATCGATTTTGTTGCGATTCAGCAGTGATTTGCAGATGGAAATTTGGTCCATGCGGTTTTTTTCCGTTAACTCGTCTGGCACCCATACTTCGAGCTTCTTTTTGTATCCAGCCTTATTTAAATGGTTCCAAATGATTTTTTGTGTAATGTTTAGCTCTTGGGCAATAGAATCAGTGCTTACATGATGGTTAGACTCGCCGATTTCGAGAGCGTGGTGCACCTTTGACATCAAAATTACCGGAACGGAATCGTCGAAACCAAAATTGCACGTGATTGGCTGCTACAGTATCAGGACCATAAACACTCTTCACATTTTCCCCCGTTTAGCTTGCGAATCCATCCATCTTTACGCGTGCTCAAATAATACTGAGTCAAGCAACGCGAGATAAAAAATAAATAAATATGTGGCACTTAAAGCCCCAAAGGGCTCATTGGCCGAGCTTCTCTTCCATTACTGTTGTGCGTCTTAAATTTGGACAGTATTAGAAGGGACCTACTTATTTTAGCCGGTTCCGAACCGCAAAACACTTGTGACATCACTTTTTCTGAGCTTTGTCATAGAATTCTTTAGAAGCTTTTTCATGGCAAGTTGTTACTGTCGGAAGAATTGCCAATTTCTTGCCGACAGGTGGGTACCATTCGAAAGAAAAATCTTATCGATACTAAATTTGTTATGCATCAGACGGGGATTGAACCACGACCTACAGATCAGAAGGCGAACACACTAACCACTGAGCTACGGCACCCACAACGCGAGATATAGATTACTAAAGCCATCTATTGCAAAAATAATGGATTACCTTTTACTACACCTGAAATATTGATGGTAATTATATGGGATCAACAAAAACACTTAAAATTTGTGTATGCATTTGATTTTTTTATCAAAGCCAAATGCCGAAATGGTGAGGGCTCAATCACCAGTACCTGGAAGTAACCTATTTTGCGTGCCGATCAGTAAGGTCCCGTATATCATTGAAGAACAGAGCATAAGACTGAAGCAAAGTGTAGGTATATAATTAACTTGGGCACTGAAAATAGAATTGCAACAGCCCACCAATTAGGACATTATGTAATAGTATCACAGAGCTACGAGCTGTACTAGCTGTATACCGATATTGACATAGTAAAAATCCAGCGGCGCGCTGGCAAGGTCATGTCGAGCGAATGGAAGAACACTCTCCAGCTAAGAAGGTGTTATATTCGGAACCCGCTGGAGGACGACGCAGAAGAGGAAGACCTAACCTCTGGTGGAAAGACCAAGTACTGGAGAACCTGAAAGCGCTTGGAATTTCTAACTGGCGCCAGCTAGCGAAAAACTGAGATGGCTGGCGAAGCATGTTATATTCGGCCTAAATCGTTATTCGGTTGTTATGGCCACATAAGTAAGTAAGTAAGTAAGTATCACAGAGCTACTTGCTGATTTGGCGGTATGTTGCTTTTTTTTTTTTCATCTAAAGGGAATGAATGCCGGTAACAACCTTAAATATATGGGCATGTAAGCATTGTGCCGTTGAAGCATGAAGCTGTTCGCTTTGTACGATATTTGTCTTTCATGCCATAAAAACCAGTAAATTAACTTTGGTAATGAATTTTCAGGCTAACCGTTTTGGCTCCAAATCCTGAGTTAGACTATGTATCGTAGACACATTTCCGGTTACAAATGCAAATCTTCGCTCTTACAAGCATGGTCGTACGATATATGGTATTGGAGTCTTGTGTGGGTTGAAAATCAATTGATATTACCTAGTTTTTCTCTCTACAATTGTATAATTTGTTGTACTCTACAATAAAACGTGGAATGGAGTCTTTACACCCTGAGACTTGAATTTCCCAAGAAAATGTTAGGTAGTTTCATGAAGGCTTTGTTGTATCACCCATTTTTTCAGAGTATATTCACCATTTGTATGGACCTTCCTCTTATAGGTCAATTTAAGCCTTTTGTGCCGCAGATATTTAAGGCATTCAAAGCAGTTTACAGTAATGAAAATACCATTACAGCAACTCAAAATATAATTTAAATATATGAAAATGGACCACGTGATCTTCTGAGAAATTAATTTATTCAGTTCAAGAGTAAAAAGTCAGCAGAGGTAGCGCTAAGGCAGGTTAATTTTCAAAATTAATGTCGGTCAAAACCATATAATGATAGAAGACATACGTAATATTTTGGGTTTGCTCCGCATTTAAGTCTCTACTGCGACAGGGGTTTAAGGCACCCAAAACAGTTTATAATCATGAAAATGCCATTACATCAACTCAAATTATTCAATTATTCAATTTAAGGATAAAAAGTCAACAGAGGTAGAGCTAAAGAGGGTTCATTTAAAATTTAATGTCGATCAAAAACATATCATAATATAAACTTCATATTTATTATTTTAACTTTATTTTGATATTTTAACATAATATTTTGGATTTGCTCCGTATTGCAAATGACGTGAAGTGGGTGAAATGTTAAGCCAAATACTAACAATCATTCACCTCACTATCATGCAAATCATCTCAAATATCGAATATCCTTATTTCTATTCTGAATTCGGTCCCATTGTAGGTATATGCATCAATTAATTTTTGTATCAATTATCACACAACATACACATTATGATAATAGAGATATAATAATTAGTGTAAATACCAATTTGAGTCTTACGAATAATATGCACATAAATACGTAGGTACAGTATATTCATATATTCATTTGTATATATTCATTAAGTAATCATATCCAAAATGTTGTGATACTGATGCTATAATTTCAATTAATTCTTGAATGGATACGATTAAGTAACGCATCACTTTGGGCGTCACAAATAAACAAAACAAAAGGAAAAAAAAACACTAAGTATGCGTAGATATATGCAAATATATATATATATATATATATATACACTACATGAATATAAGATGATAAGAAGACTTCGTATTACTAATCTGTAAAACGATATTGTTACCACCTTGTGGGTCGTTATGCATATAGTCCTAAGTACATATTTTCGATAGAATATACAAAGAAATAATATGAAATTATGTATATACGAGTATGTGTATATGCAGTACATAGGGATACCTCATTTATATGGTGTAATGAATGGAAGGACACACATTGCATACTAACGCACAATTACACTATTGCTATACATAAGCCCACACACACACACACACATTCACATCTTCATAACAACCATAATCCACTGAAACATTGCAACAATAACAATAACAATTCAATACGGTATGTTAAGTTGTAATGGCGTCATGAAAGGGAAATTGCACAAACACACATGTGTATATACATATTTGTTAAGGGCAATATCTTACATATTTACCATATACGTAAATATCAATATCAGAGCACAACGATAGGGAGTTTACAACTTGTCAGGAATAATTTCGTATGAGAATATGTCGATACGTATTTAGAAAGAAAATGTTCCTATTATAATGTATGTATACGTAGTATGTATGTATATACACAAATGTATATACACGTACCGAAACAATTCTTTCATTCACATTGTCATAATAGTGTACTACGATGTAATGCATTTCTGAACGTTTCCATCATACTCACGTACACATATGTTACATTGGAACGGATTTCCAAATAGATGTGTCCGAAATTTGACAGCTTATTCATCTAACGTTTCCAGCTGCATCATTATAGTATCTACTGTCTAAAATATATCCAACATATCAAATATATCAAAAATAGCTGAGGAAAGTAGTTTGGTTACTGAAAAAGCAGTGTCTACAAAAATGGTCTAAAAAGATTTCCTTCCTAACAAAGATCAAAGGCGTTTTTTCTCTGAATTTGTTTATATTTCTCTAAATAGTATTGGTATAAGTCTACACACAAACTCTGATTTATTGCAGTTATTCGAAGACACTTTTGGTCTAATATAAGGTCTAGTAAAAAAAAACCATTGTTTTTGCATTAAATTGAAGGTTTCATTTAGCACGTTAAAATGATCCGATTTAGGTCAAATATCACCGTTTTGTTCGATAACTTGTTGCCATTTTGAAGGTAATTTCATAATGCCACTCTCGTAGAAACCCTTGTCCCTATTGGAAAAAAAACTGGGACAGTCGATTTTCACAAGCTTCTCTTGTGGCGAATTTTTCACCAGCAAAATCATTCGCCATAGACAGGAATAGGTAGTAATCATCTTATAGTAGATAATTCCCTGCCTATCCCACCAGACACATAGCAAAACCTTCCTAACCGTAAATCCTGGCTTGGCCACCGTTTGCGCCGGCTCACCGCGATTCGACCACGCTTGACGTTGTCGTAAGTGACCCACTTTTCATCACCAGTAACCATCCGCTTCAGAAATGGATCAATTTTGTTGCGATTCAGCAGTGATTCGCAAATGGAAATTTGGTCCATAAGGTCTTTTTGCGTTAACTCGTGTGGCGCCCATACATCGAGTTTCTTTTTGTATCCAGCCTTATTTAAATGGTTCCAAATGGTTTTTTGTTCCATGTTTAGCTCCTGGGCAATAGATACAGTGCTTTATGACGGTCAGACTCGACGATTTCCATTATTTTATCGATATTTTCGACAATTGGCCTTCCAGAGCGCGGTGCATCTTTGCCATCAAAATTAACGGAACGGAATCGACGAAACTAAAATTGTACGTGATTGGCTGTTACTATTGGAAATATAATGGATTTCTTTTTACTACATATGATATGAGCATGTGAGGCACCCACCCGAGATTTTCATTCAATATGTGACAATTATCTTATTTGAACGTATTCATAGCCTCTGCTATCCCTCTCATTTAATTTGAACGATTGGGAGACTTGAGTCATGAGAGCAAGTTTTGGACGTCTCGAATATTCATCGTCCCATATGTTTAAACTAAAGTGGGTGCCGTAGCTCAGTGGTTAGTGTGTTCGCCTTCTGATCTGTAGGTCGTGGCTCAAACCCCGGCTGATACATAACAAATTTAATATCGATAAGATTTTTCTTTCGAATGGTACCCACCTGTCGGCAAGCAATTGGCAATTCTTCCGACAGTAACAACTTGCCATGAAAAAGCTTCTTAAAGAACTTTGTGACAAAGCTCAGAAAAAGTGATGTCACAAGTGTTCTGCCGTTCGGAACCGGCTAAAATAAGTAGGTCCCTTCTAATACTGTCCAATTTAAGACGCACAACAGTAATGGAAGAGAAGCTCGGCCAATGAGCCCTTTGGGGCTTTAAGTGCCACATATTTATTTTTTTTTTTATTTTATCTCAGCTGCTCAAAATTTACAGTTTTATTATGGTATTCAATATACACGTATATGCAATGAATATATATATATATATATATATATATATATATATATATATATATATATGTATATATATATATATATATATATATATATATGTGTATATATATATATATATATATATATATATATATATATATATATATATATATATATATATATATATATATATATATATATATATATATATATATTTTGATTAGTTTTTATTTCAAATGGCAAAGCTTTTCTGTGCGATTGTACGTATGTGCCAGTATGCTTTTCTAAATGCTTATCGTCCAATTCTTTCAATTAGCCTCACGTGTGCAATATCATTGCACAAATGCGGGAGTACACTGTCTGGTTGAATGAATGTGAATGATCTTAAAACTACAACTTCCTAGTATATTCTGTATACATTTGTATGTAGGTATGAACGATATGCATTTCCATGTAATGTGAAGCAGCGTAATGATGGCATATGCAATTTCCGATATTTTGGTTGAGTCAACTTCATATGGTTCTAATTTTCCGATTTCCGATAAAATTGCCACACATCCTAATTGTATTCTGATATTGCGACATTGAAAACGAAAAGCGAACGAAACGAATTTTTAAATTCTACTATTTCTCTTTCTCTCCTTTTTTATCTGATTGTCTATCGCTTTTTTCTGAATATCTGCAACTCATATTTTGTAAAAGAGTTGAGCTTGCTACTTCCTATTACAGTACTATACATACTCGTATATATCGCAAGGTTCAGTTGTCTGTTGATTTGAAAACCAATCTTTTGAATGAATACATTTATAATTTCTCACGCATGACATTTAACTCCATTATTTCATTAAAATTAATTTTCCATTTAATATTCTAAACCGTATTCTTCCATAAATGAGTTTAATTCCTACTAAGGTATATGAAAATGAACCTGTTGAAATGTATCTGGTAAATGTATATGCACCTATGCTTATCGATTGTACGTGCTGCTGACAATGCGACTTGCAACAGCATCTTATTTCTCTCACACATATTAGTAATACACATATGAATGCGATAGTACGATATAAAGATGCTGAAGCATTTCGTAAATGAAAATGTTATGTGACACTTCGTGAAGATTACTAATAGAATGTCTTATCTGCACTATGACGACGATGACAACGATTATGAGCAAAGCAACATCATGCACATGCAGAGTTATCAACTTTTCTGAACTTCTCGTATATCATCACATGGGAATTATATTAGTATCATATAATCGAGATATTTGGAAGATGTAACTATGAAAACCAAGACAGATGAAATGGAACCAAGGGCACCAGAGATGTATCTAATGCCACAAGACGTGCTTTCATAAAAAAGGCATACAACTATAACGAGCAATTGTATATTGACGTATATTGACCGAAAATTTTGTGATGAAAAGGCTGTGTGCAAGATGGGTGCCGCGTTTGCTCACAATAGAACAAAAACAACGTCGTGAAGATGTTTCTATAGAGTGTTTGTCGATGTCCGGATTGATAATGAAGCTACCTAAGTAGGAAAAAAACATTTTTTTTATCAAAAGCCATTTATTTCTCAACATAGTCTCCTTTTACTTCGACACACTTAGTAAGATGTATTTTGAGGGGACCCCTCAAAATACGCGTTAGTTTCGGTAATCACTTCTTCGTTTGAGCTGAATCTTTTACCTGCGAGCCATTTTTTCAAGTTCGGAAACAGGAAAAAGTCACTAGGAGCTAAATATGGACTATAAGGCGGATGATCAACCAATTCGAAGTGTATTTCACGTAATTTTAGCATTTAAATGTGCACGATAATACTTTCTTGTGATTGTGGATCCTTTTTCAAGATAATCGATAAGCAATATTCCGAGTGCATCGCAAAATACAGTGGCCATAACCTTGCCTGCCGATTTCACTGCCTTCGCCTTCTTCGGAGCACTTGCACCGGCTACCACCCATTGTTTCGATTGATTTTTGGTTTCAGGAGTGTAGTGGTGGACCCACGTTTCATCAACAGTTATTAATCAACGCCAAAAATCAACAGGATTACGCTTTATCATGTCCAAACACCGCTGTGAAGTGGTCTCTCGAACTCGTTTTCATTCGACACTGAGCAAACGCGGCACCCATATTGCCGATTGCTTTTTCAAATGCAAATGTTCATGCAAAATGTTGAACACACATTCATATGAGATGTTTACCATTTCAACAATCTCACGCAACTTGACTCTGCGATCATTCATAACGATATCGAGGATTTTCTTGATATTTTCTTCAGTAACCACCTCTTTTGGCCTTCCTGTTGATGGTATTGTTGCAGTGCTTGTTCGGGCGCGTTTAAATTCAGCAATCCAATATTTTACAATGTAATCTGACGGAGCAGACTTTATCGAGCTTTTATTTTGTCTCTTTCGCCGTTTTCCCTTTCAAATAATAGTGTTTAATCACTGCACGAAAATCGCTTTTTTCCATTTTTCAAGAAACACAAAAGTTGGTTACTTCAAACGACTACATCAAATAAACTAATCGATGAATTTGGGTGAATTTTTAACAGCTGACGTTTGAAAGATCGCAATTTAAAAAAAAAAGTTTTTGTGTTTGTGCTGCCTCTTTCGTACTTAGGTAGCTTCTTTATCAATCCGCCCTCGTACATCAAAAAGTACTTCATGTAGAATGTGGACGAGAATGTTTATGTATTCTGCAATATGTGGCAAAATTGTCAGTCCCAGAACTACCTGACCTGACATATAGTTGGTGGCAGCAGTTTGAAAAAAATTACTTTGGTGAAAAGTGGCAACCTTATAGAATATATGTTTTAAGTTTCAAGGAGCCACGTTGTTTAATATTTTTTTTGGAGCCATCGAAAGTTAACGTCCTCAGTGAATTTGTAAGCATAGAAAAAATTGGTCACCGTTATGTAATTCAATACTTTCATTTGAAAGGTCTCAGTCCGACGAATATTAAAGCCGAACTAGATTCTACTCTGGGAGAGTCTGCGCCTTAAGCGAGGTCGTACGAGCTGCCAAGACCAACACCGTAGTGGTCGACCAATTGAGGTGGCCATGCCAGAAACGGTTAAGAAAATCCTCAAAATGGTATTGGATGATCTCCGGTTGAAGATAAGATGCGTGAACTAGGTGAAATTACAAGGCATTTCAAAAAGTGCTGTACATCGTATATTGACCAAAATTTTGTGATGAAAAGGCTGTGTGCAAGATGGGTGCCGCGTTTGCTCACAATAGAACAAAAACAACGTGGTGAAGATGTTTCTATAGAGTGTTTGTCGATGTTTCACAGTAATAACCATGCATGAGACATGGGTCCAACACTTCACACCTGAGACAAAGGAGCAGTCAAAACAGTGGATTGAAAGGCGACAATCGTGTCCAAAGAAGGCAAAGACAGTTCCACCTGAAGCCAAGGTTATGACGTCTGTTATTTGGGATGCACGTGGGATAATTTTTATTGATTATCCTCAAAAAGGAAAAACAATCAACGGCGAGTATTATGCTAATTTGTTGCAGGCCATATTTGGCGAAAAAGAAAGTGTAGTTCCATCAAGACCACCAATTCACACATTGCGATGGCCAAAATCAATGAGTTAAAGCCCGAATTGCTTCAGCACGCACCTTATTTGCCAGATTTAGCACCTTCGGATTATTTTCTATTTCCAAATTTGTAAAAATGGTTTGGTGGTAGAAGATTTGCAAACAATGAAGTGGTGGAGTTTGCGGTAGATGGTATTTTAATGAGCTAGACGATTCATATTATAAACAGGGTATCGAAGCTATAGAATATCGCTGGGAAAAGTGTATAGAGCTAAAACGAGATTATGTTGAGAAATAAAGAAAATTTTTCCCAAATTTCTTGTGATTTCTTTGTTAGGTCTGGTAGTTCTGGGACCGCACTCGTATATTATAATTTTCCAATGTATTTACCAATTTGCTGCTCTTTTTTTTATAAATATTTTTTTAGTGAAACCGAATGTTCATTTTAAGCATTAATTGAGGGATATCTGTTGTCCATTTTAGAATTAGCTTTAGCGAAAGACCACAAATTGAAAGCAAATGCAATTGGTAAACCTGTCCATACTTATAATTTGCATAAACGAGTCAGTATTTAAATATCAATATAAATTAAGTCAGAAGAAATGCACGAATGTGTATGGACAAATATTTAAGTGCCTAAGTAAATATGAAACTCCACACAGATGAAGATGTTCGAAGAAACCAAAATTCCAACTCAATCAAGCAATTCTTAGAGAAAATTTTATTTCTAAGCACGCAATCATGCACACTCCCAATAGCAATACTCTAATAAATACATATTCCCGTACATATTTTGATAATAATGTATGAAAGTATGTCATGCAATAAGGTTTGCCTTACAAATGCAACTAAGGACGTTAAAGTTGCTGATATACTAATTGATATTGATGTAGAATCAACAGCAATACACTGAAAAAAGTCCATATTTGATTACTTAATTGAGAGCAACAGACTATTGTGACATTGATTTTTAAGTGTTTGATAAAAGTTCAGTAATTTTTAACACAAATATTGTGAAAAATGCTTAAAAATAATTCATTTTAAAGTAATATAAAAATTATTTTCGATAAGTGTATATCAGAGAATATATGTAGGACAATGCGGTTTCTAGAAAAGCACATATGTAAGTACATACAAATCTATAGTATTTCTATATAATTTCACTACTTTCACATAAGTATGCATGTAGATTCTTACATGTTAGAGAATATATATTCTACAATATAATAAACTGCAAGTTATTAATAATAAAACCATTTTCAAAATCATTCAACAAGCCGTTAACAAAGGAACATGTGTGCCATATTTGAGTTGACTCTTGTAGACAACGTATTTACTCGTGTGTAAGTACATAAGTATATGCAAACTTGCGCAAGAAAGTATGCAACAATAAGTACTAGTGATAAGGAATAATAACGCAAGCATACACATTATGAAGACAAAATGGAGTAAATTGTCAATAGGAAATTAGTTAGTTAAACCACTCTTAAAATTATGTTTGTTGTTGTTCCAAAGGCTGGGCCAAAGGCTGAGTGCTGAGTTGTCGTAATAAGTTTAGAAGTTTAAAATGTAATTTCGGGCGAAATAATACAACAGCAGCATAGAAGTTTACAAATTTGTGAATAAGCCTATCCCCTCAGTACGAAATGCTGCTACTGTTCTAAAAAGTGTACACCTAGACCCGAGAACCACAACATATTGCAGACCTATAATCTTAAAGGATCTTAATCCGCATTATACTGAGGAGAGTTCTAGAGGAAGGTATCGCTAAATTTTGTTTTTCTTTTACATGGTATGTATTATATTGAATCTTCTAATTTATGCTTAGAACGAACAATCGATTTTCAAAAAAATTTTACAAAGCATTACCAATGCATTGAGCTATTACGGTTTAGCGAAAAAGTATGATATAAATCATATGAAATACATTCAAATTGCCTTCACTTTTAAAACATCCTTTCTCTTTATGTGCTTGGCCTTTTAGTAGGCGTATCGCCAAAGCATTGAGATGCCTCTCAATCTTAGCTAGATAGTTCTTAGCAAATGTGGAATTGTGTCACAATCGGAATGTGTAATTCTCTATGGAGATTAGAGTTTTTCATGTACCAAGGAGCATTTGTAATCATTCACTGGGTCCTTTGGAGTTTTTCCACATTAGAGGGTGATGTAGTACCGCAGAGTTGGATACTGTAACTCCATATGGATTTAATGACGGCCTTATAAAATAGTACTTTATAGTCCAGTTTGAGTTTGAACTGTCTGTTTAACAGCCAGACCAATTCATTTACTTTAAGCTTTATTTGGGTTGCTTTGTCCGTGTGAGTCTACGATCGAGGTGCATTCCGAGATATTTTGTGTCTGAAGTTATGATGCCAGCATCGGGTGAGGACATCTGTATTATCTGGAAAAATATAGGTGACTGCATTGACGTTGGTCGGTATATCAGCAGTGTATAACGTATAGAACAGGGGGCCCTATACGCTGCCTTGTAGTACTCCAGCGTAAATGGGTTATTCAATTGGGATGAAGCACTTACATCTTACCACAAATTTCCGACCTGAAAGGTAGCTTTCCAGTAACATGTGAATGTTGGAAGGCAACATACTTTTTACTTTGTGCAGAAGTCCTTCACGCCAGACCTTATCAAACGCCTGGGTTCCAAACAAATACAGTACATACCAACAGCACTACTACTTCTTTCGGAAATGTATTGTATAGTGTTTACAATGAGGTGGCTCGATAGTGTTGTGCTTCTCTCGGAATTCAAAATGATTATTACAACATTTTCAGAGAGTTTTGAGTAAATTGATAACAAACTAATGGGTTAGTAGCACGAATTATTGACGTAAATATATGCATGAGATGCATTACACCTATTCCTGGGAGTTGCTGGATCATTTGTCCTGTAATTAAATCACGTCCTGAAGATTTTTTAGGGTTAGGGTCCTTTACTCGGGCTTATAAGCTTTTTTTCGAGATCGATATACCGTTAATGCTGTAGTTAGCGTGAACTGATGGCAACGGGGTATCGCGGCTAGCCTTGTTAGATGTAAACACTTGCACTAGGTGATTGGCAAAGCAACATACTCAGGTAAATGGATGATATATTGGGTTGCCAGAACGGAGGGCGGAGATAGCTACTTGATTGGATTTATATTCCAAAAATACCAAAGGAAATTCTTTTGTCAGTCTTTGACAAATATTGAGCGGTATTAATATTATACTATTTATAAAAAGTAATCAATCGATGGTTCACCCAATACTTACAATCTTAATAAATGCGGAAAACGTTTTGAATGGAAATTATAGTCACCACCATCAACATCATCTGCTGTTATTTAGGGAAATTATAACTTCAATGGAAACTTGCATTGTACGTTACGCACTCTTTGTAATATTCACTCTCATTAACAATATGAATTGTCATTATAGAAAATCTTTGAAGCATTTTAAGTATCTCATTTCATGTGCAAGCAAATAGACAAAAGATATAACGGAGACACAATATACGCGTATCGGTATATGCTGATATATATATAATGATAGGGAAACAGAGAGCGCGTACATGTGTGAGTTGGAGAGCATGGAAGTTGTAGATAATTTAGGGAATTTAACGAGCTGCTCCCTTACTACGAATGATGGTAAAGCTTTATACGTAACAGAAAGTATTTTCTATTTCAATTAAAATAAGTAATTCTAATGGCAAATTATTTATATGCACAGACCCTCCAAACCAATAGACTAGGTTCATTTCCTCTAGTTATGATAAATTTGCATCATACAATCAACTTCTGTGGCATGAGAGCGTAAAAAATTGCACATACCTTGTAAATAAAATGGCAGCCGATTAAAAATGCTTTTGTGGTATGTTGATTTTTAACAGGTGCTACTATGTACTACAAATATGGTATTTGCTATTTCTTATATTTTTCTATATTTAGCAGACGAGAGCGTCTGCTGCTAATAGCTACGCTCAGATGATTGGTAACAACTAATAACGGCGACTAATGCCTGATATTTGAATTTAAATAAGTCGTATTGACTTTTGCCGGTATTTGCTGTTAAAGGTTACAGACAGTTGACTGTTGAGTGATATTATCGTTTGGCTACTACTTGTTTGTCAAAGGGTGCTAACAGTTGACTGCTTGCTTGCTTGCGAATTTTGAAATATAGAAGTAATGTCTTTTAACATATTTTGAACAAATGTATGTTTTTATATACAAGTTATATAGGATAGGATTTTTTTGAAAGAAATAGAATATTTTTTACTGTAATATTTCTTTGTTGAATTTTTGCGTGGCCTGGTAGTTTTTTAGCAAGGTAATATGTCTAACAGCCTCAACCTGGAAAGGCTAGCACAATCCCTGTTGAACTCATTGCAAGTAAATTCACTGGATGTCATGTAGTTTGTTCTGCCCGCCATGTAATAGAGCGATATCTCATAGCCGTAGCATGAAACATGGTAATTAATATTTAGTACCATATTCCGACATCTCGACATTCATAAAGTGACGAGGCTGTCGCCAGATCAGCGAGCGAGAAAACATATTGATCACATAATGATCGACGGAAGGTATATTTCCATTGTGATGGGCGTGAAATCAATTCGTGGTACCATCAGCGACTCCGATCACTACTTTGTTACAGGTACACAATACGGGAATACGGCAAAAACAAAAAACGAAGTCGCACACATAAAAACGTGATGTCAGTGATGTGGCGATATTACTTACTTACTCATGTGAACATTACAACCGAAAGTCCATTTAGGCCGAATGAAGCATGCATCGCCAGTCATCTCTGTCCTTTGCTAGCTGGCGCTTCCAAGCTTCGGCGCCATATGTAACGGCAGGCGTGATGAGACGATTGTAGAGTGTGGTTTTCGTTGCTCGAAAGAAGGCCCGACTTCTTAATTGCATACTTAGCCCAAAGTAGCAAATAGATGAAGTCCTTCACACTTCAAAAGCGTAGTTATCAACAATGATGTGTTGGCCAAGACGCTGGGACTCTTGGTTTGTTGACACTAGGCACTGGGCTTGCCCTCGTTCACCGTAAGACTCATTCGATGCATTCAGCAAAGACGAATGAGCTTCGCAGGAATATCTACCTCAGACATTGTTGTGTACAGGTAATCCCCTACTGGACTGTCGAAATCGGCTTTAAAATTAACATATAGATAGTGTGTGTCTATCTGTTCTTCCTGGGTCCTCTCCAGCATTTAGCGGAATGTGAAAATCTGGTAGATGGTAGAATTACCAGGCCTGAAGCAACACTGATAAAGCCCAATTAGGTTGTTAATCATAGGTTTCAATACTTCACACAGTACGCTATATATGACCTTGTACGCTATGCTAAAAAGACTTATACCACAACAGTTGACGCAAATTGTGGGGTCCTACGGGGCAATCCCTCCAACCATCGGGCTTTCATCTGACCATATTCTGCTTATGATCTGGAGCATGCTGGTGAGCATCTCATCACCTTTGATCTTAAACCACTCGTCAGGCAGGCCGTCAGCCCCTGCAGGTTTGGTGTTCTTCAGCCTTAAATGTCTGCTGTTACTTCGTCATGATCTGGTGGTGGAACGTCAACACCACCGTCTGTAGTTGGGGTGAACGTTTCGTCGCCAGTCAGTAATTTGGAGAAGTGCTCCGTTCATAGACTCATTATACTCTGCACATCTGTCATCAGATGGTACAGAGAGAGAAGTAGTGCGGAGAGACGGTGCGGTATTTTAAGGCGCAAGAATAAAGACTAAAAATATGCGAGTGTGAGGAGATATAAATGAGTAGAGAGAGAAATGAGACTCCAAAATTCTTCGAGAAAATCAAGCGCCTGATCAAGCGTACTCAGTTTGTGAAGGGAACATTTCTCCAATTCCGCCAGTGGAGGAGATTGCCCGAACACTCGGCCATGACGAGCTCTGAAGACGCATTTCTAGGCTGAATGACAACAAAACTGTAGGTGCCCAAAGGGTACCGTATTTTAACAAACCACTCAAATTGTTATGAGTCTGCCTAAAATACAATATATACATTTACTATATTGTATTATTGTACATATAATGTTTAACACCAAACTGCAATAAACAATTCACAAAGGCCTTTAAAAGTAAATTTATTGCAATAAAACAAAAGGATTAACTCAGCAAATAATACAATATATGTACTATGCGATTAAGTAGGTACACAGTATATGTATAAGGGAAAATTAAATTGAGTCAAAATTAAAGCAAATATAAATACATGAATACATGCATATATCTGATACATACAAGTAGGCTCGCTCGTATATAAAAAAGATATCCTTAAAGCTTGAATAGGAAAAGAAGAACAACAATACGGAAAATAACAACAATTTACTTATGAATATAATAAAAGAAATTCAACTAAACATAAACAAAACGCAAAATTATGCACGTACACACATACACGCATGCACGCGCTGTCATGCAAGTGCCAGCAAATGGGTAAGTGGAAGACGTAGAAAAAGTTGTGAAAAGAGAAATAAATGTAACGAGTTAAAATCAAGCAAAAAGGAAATAAAATGATATGAACTAGAAATAAGCAAATATTTTGTGGCACACTTTGTGCATGCGTTAGTGAGGAGCGACCGCGTGCTGTGAATGGTAATGCCTATGTGAAATGTGATTGTAGTGACTGCCCAAGTAAGTAGTTCGGCAACTATAGCATAAACAATTAGAAATGTACTCCTATTCACGGAGAGGTGGATTTTTCCCATCGTGCCATCAAAAGCGCTCATATGTGTTTGTTATTATATGGTACTTCTGTCATGTACATACGGATTATGTGTCTATATACATATATTTGTATGAATGTGTGTGTGTTCGTATGGAATTAGTTGGTGAAGATAGAGATAAGCAAACGTGAAATATGTGGCCTCAGCTATGTGGAAGCATAAGGCATAATGCAATACACATTCACACACGTGCAAACGCCAACATTGTTTTACTGGCCCAATATTATGCCCTTGTCGCCATATTTGTTTGTGTGTACGTACATACTGTACATATGCTTGTAGTATACAACCCCATCAAGAACAAACATAGAAACAAAACGATGACGATTGTGTATCTTATGTATATATATATATATATATATATATATATATATATATATATATATATATATATATATATATATATATATATATATATATATATATATATATGGGCATTAGAACGTCTAAAGAAATACATATCTACTGGTAGAGCTATATTCCAGATTGTTCTCTGATTATCGCCAGAATATATCGGCTTTTGTACTTAAAGTTTTGTGGGTTGGACCATTTTTAGAAGCTTGTTATGTAAACTAAGCAGAGCTTTAATTCAATTTGTTGAGAAACCGATTCATCTCATAACCAAAATACTTTGGGAACAATCAGAAAATAAACAATAATTGATGTTTAGGCCATGAGGTGACCTAATGTACATGTTTGATTATTGGGTGCGTGTGTATATGAATATTGTGTTTATTTTCAGAGAGAAGCGCATAATTCTTTAAGTATAATATTCTTAGCATATTTTGCGGCATTTTATTGTTCGTTCTTATAGATATACAAACACATATCACCGCACATGTACGTGTGTGTGTGTGTGTGTGTGTGTATGTTGTTGATATTTTTGGATTTTTCCTTTCAATTTTTTGTTCATTTTCATACAATATATTTTTTTGTTTATGGATGTGTTCATATTTGTGAGCACATATTGTATGTACGTACGTACACGATTTAAGTATAAGGTGTAGCAAAAAGAAATCCATTATTTTTCCAATAGATGGTTTTAATAATCTGTGTCTCGCGTTGCATAAGTGCGATCATGTTACAATACATGACGTTAGAAAGAAATGATTTCGTGCTTTTCAGGAAGTTTTGTAATTTCTTGACTCAGAATTACCTGAGCACGCGTCAAAGATGGACGCCAGTAAAGAGAAAATATGCCATATTTGACAGTTTTTCTTCGTTTATGGTCCTGACACTGTAACTGACTTTCTAACAACCAATCACGTGCAATTTTGGTAATATCGATAAAATAATGGAAATCGTCGAGTCTGACCGTCATATAAGCACTGTATCTATTGCCCAGGAGCTAAACATGGAACAAAAAACCATTTGGAACCATTTAAATAAGGCTGGATACAAAAAGAAGCTCGAAGTATGGGTGTCAGACGAGTTAACGCAAAAAACCTCATGGACCGAATTTCCATCTGCGAATCACTGCTGAAGCGCAACAAAATCGATCCATTTCTGAAGCGGATGGCTACTGGTGATGAAAAGTGGGTCACTTACGACAACGTCAAGCAAAAACGGTCGTGGTCGAATCGCGGTGAGCCGGCGCAAACGGTGGCCAAGCCAAGATTGACGGTCAGAAAGGTTTTGCTATGCGTTTGGTGGTATTGGCAGAGAATCATCTACTATGAGCTGCTCCCCTACGGCCAAACTCTTAATTCGGACTGTCAACAATTGGACCGTCTGAAGGAAGCAAGCGCCCAGAAGCGGCCAGCTTTGGCCAATAGGAGTGGAATTGTGTTCCATCAGGACAACGTCAGGCCACACACATCGATAGTGACTCGCCTGAAGCTTCGGGAGCTTGGTGGGAAGGCATCCGCCTTATAGTCCGGACCTGGCACCAAGTGATTACTACCTATTTCTGTCTATGGCGAATGATTTTGCTGGTGAAAAATTCGCCTCAAGAGAAGCTTGTGAAAATCGACTTTCCCAGTTTTTTGCCAATAGGGACGAGGGTTTCTACGAGCATGGCATTATGAAATTACCCTCAGAATGGCAACAAGTTATCGAACCAAACGGTACGTATTTGACCTAAATCGGATCGTTCTAAATAAAACCTTCAATTTAATGCAAAAATAATGGATTCGTTTTTACTAGACCTTATATATAATATAAAACTATGTTTCATTGCATCTGTGTGTGTGTGTATTAATGTTAGTATTTGGCCTTCAAAATCCTTTTGTTTTTCATGTTGACCCTTGCTCCATACTCTCTATGATAATAATTATTATTTTCATTTGTATTTCTATTTATGTTCGTTCACTGATTGTATGTATATCTGTGTTTCTGTACAGCATTAAATACATAGTTCAATTATATTTTAAACGGAAAAATAACTTTACCAAGAAGAAAATAAAAAATTTAAGATTACTTTTGAAAATAAAATCATTATAAAGAAAATCACTTTCACAAATGCCAAACAAATACTATTCGTGCTTAATCGGTTAGGCAAATAATCTGATTAATGAAAAACCTGATTAATTAAATGTTTGAATTAATCAGATTTGAACGTATTCGATTATTATGAATTTTCACTTAGAAACAAATTTTTAATCTTTAGCACTTCTTTGTTTTTGAATTTTTCATTGGAAGTAGATATTTCAATTGCGTCTGAGAAGCTGTATATTGAGAAAAAGATTATGCATTTAGTTTATATATAATTTATATTTTACTATTTAGTCGAATGATTTTATATAAACTAATCATACACTGGGAAGCCATACACTGGCAAGTAGTGGAACCTAAATTAGCAGGCAAGAATTGGACTGGGACCCACAGAGCAACGCAGAACAGGTAAACAAAGAGGCTCTTGGCAACGCTATGTCGAGGACAAGATAAAATCCGAAACGACTGGAAAACTTTGAACTTTGGTTCTATGATCCGCAACGGAGTTAAAGAACAAATGATAATGATGATGAACGAAAACTTTAACTAATCCAGGAATTCAATAATTAATTAATCAAAACAATGATTTACGAATAATATGTTATTTGATTGATAAAATTGTGGATCAATAGAATTATTGAATAACCACAATAATGCGATCGAATAATCTCACTGCCCAAATAGGAAGAATAAATATTGTACGATTTTGTACGTTTCCACGTGTACTCAAGAAGGCCTTAAAATCGAAATTGTTTCCTCATTTTTTCTATTTTAACAACAACTTTTCAAAACAGTATTATAAAATAGTTTGCACTATTATTTAGCAGGCCCTCGTCGTTTGAAAAGCATAATCTCCTTAGAATAAATTTATTACATAATTTTAAACAAATTTTATAAATTTCTTAAATTCGCTGGCGTGCCACACACAAATCTTCGAGTAGATCTCCATTATGTGTTTTTTTTTTTTTTGATTTTTCATTTTCAAAATGTATTTCTTATCATGATCATGTGTAAACATATCCTATTGCATAAGCTGTCAGAAAATGATACATAACGTCGACAAAATACACTATTGCCTATTTGCGGCTTTTTTTTTTATTATTGTACCTTATATGTGTATAAATGCAACATTTGTGAAATCAAAACAAACAAAAACCAATTCTTTCATATGCCAAAATCAATTTAATCTATGCATATTTTTATTTATTATTATTATTATTTGTTTTTTTTTTCGTTACAGTTGTTTGTGTGAAATTTTACATTTACACATTGAATTGCATTTGTTGTACTCATCGTTTTTTGCTGCCAATGTAGTCGAATAGATAAATGAATTAAATAATTTGACAGTTTCAAAAAATATATTGCCATTTTCATTTACATATTGATATTTTTATTCAGGTTTCTTATTGTAATTTTATACAGTTACGATCACATTTTTTTGGATATGCTCAATTTGATAAATGCGATTAAATATATACCGAACTTGCATAACGAGAATATTGTACTGAGCTTGGTAAAGCAAAGTGCCAATTTTGTCAAATTTCAAGATAATGAAAAATTTACAAAGAACATACAATCGAGTAATAATGAAATTGATGAAATGATACCTATGCATATGAGATATATGCATTAAGATGGACTTTGCTAAATGTTTATATTCGATTTGATAGAAAAACTAAAATTTTCTTCAGAATTGTGCTGAAAAACGTGTTTTTTTTTGCAATTTTATTGCATGTGAGTATCGTTTTTGTCGTTTTTTATTCAATTTTTTTGTTGTTGTCTATTTTGTAGTCTTTTTATCAATCGCATTTAAAAGTGTTCTTTTATAAAAAGAGCCACCTTAATATACTTGCGAACATAGAAATAAATATGTACGTATATGGTGAAATTAATTTAATTTTTATTATTCATTAGAACAAACACAAACAGAAGAGACATACAAACGAGTTTGTTTATACATATGTCTGTACATATATAAAGATATGTCGTACACCCACAACCACATGATTGCATAGATTAGGAAATCTCTATATGTGAATACTACTAACGGAACCTCATAGAGCAAAAGATTCATGCAGATTTAATGCTCTCATATTAGACATGCAAGTATATAAATAGTTGTACTCGTATTTATGTAAGCATAACTACACAAACACACATATGCTGAAAAACGACGATCGATGTGTATGCACTTCTCTAAATTGTAATCTGTCAGAGTATTGTATCACGTCAGTCCATAAGTTCGTGTGTTTTTCTTAGGTGGTTTTAAAATAAATAAAAAAGTAGTTTTCAGTATTTGTTATTTTATAATATATTTCCCTGCATTACTTATAATGTCTTCTCAACGTTTGGGCAAATTTTTAATTCCCTGCTCAAAAATTGTTTATTCTTGGAACCAAAATACGCATCGATATCCCTTCTTATAGCATCTTTTGAGGTGTAGTTCATATTAGTTAAACAGGACTGAAGTCCGCGGAAAAGATGATAATCGCAAGATGCAATATCCGGAGGGTATGGTGGATGCGGAATTAGCTCCCATACGAGCTCGTTCAGCTTGTCTAAGGTCTGTCTTGCGGTATGCGGTTTGCGTTGTCGCGGTAAAACGAAACTTTGCGTCTTTTGACGCAATTGATGGCAATAGTAATCAGCTGTGATCGTCTGGTTTGGTTCCAGCAGATCAAAATAAGTGATACCGGTCTATATCCCACCAACAGGAGGTCATCTCTGGGGATTGGTTCTGATGTTTCATCTTTATCTAACCACTGGTGTTTGCGAACAGGATTATTGTAAAGGCCCCATTTTTCGTCACCAGTAACAATACTGTTCAAAAACCTATCCTTTTCAAGCTGAGAACACACATTCACTCTCTGCTGAAAGTTTGCGACGGAAACCCATTTGCCCAGCTTTGGAACCTTGCTCAATTGAACCAGGTGCCTGTAAACTGTTCCATGTGATGAATTTAACCTTCCAGCTATCATATCAACTGTAAAACTTGGCTCAGCTTTCACGAGTTCCAGCAAGGCGTCGGAGTTAAACACCTCACGACGACCAGAGCGTGAGGCATCTTCAACGTCACAACCACCACTTTGGAATTTGGAAATCCACTTTTCCGCAGTCCTTACACTCACGGTATTCTCCCCATGAGCCTCGCTTATTTAGTTGCATTTTTTTCACATTTATAAAAAAAAAAATACAAAATATGCCTCTATACTCATTCGAAGATACCGCTATTAAAATCACTTGTTGAATGCACAATACATCAGAGAAAAGAAAAATAGTTCCGTAATCTCCCACGAATCATTTTTGGTACGCAAAAAGCGCCTACTGTGAAACTATTGAAAAAATAACGCACGAACTTATGGACTGACCTGATAGCTAATTGTATTGTGTCTAGCAGCGAAGTAAATATAAAGCCATGTCCTAATAAGCGAATAGTAAAACGAAATGTTTTACAGAATTGAATCAGACAACAGGAATATATTTTATTACGATTGTTTCGAGTTACATACGAGTATATATATTATACTTGCCTCAACGCTTCAAGCTTTTTAAGCTTTCTTCTTAGTGTAATATCGAGCTGTAGAGTTGACAGAAAATATTTGTTTCAAATCTGCCGATATAATATCTTTCGATTCTCTACTAAAAATTCATGTTCTGTGATTTTTTAGCAGCAGATTTTTTGTAATTTCTAACAGAACAGCCAGTTGCAACACAGAAAGGTGGATGGATATGTCAGGTCCACCTATTAGTACATCAGAAATTACTAATGCAATAAAGGCTCTAAAAAATAACAAAGCCGTGAGTGCCGATAACCTCCCCGTTGAAATTATTTGAAGACGAAAAAATGGCTGGCTGCAATCAACGTTTATAGCAATACCAAGGAAAAATCATGCTAAAAAATGTAAAGATTTTCGTTTGATTAGCTTACTGAATCATGGTCTGAAATTATTTTTAGAAATTATACACACGAGAATATATAAAAAGTGTAAAGCGGCAATGGGTCGTACGAAATGAGGACTCAAGAAGCTATCTTTAGCCTTCAAGTCATGATTCAAAACTGTAAAGATATACAAAAAGACGTATTCCTATGCTTTATAGATTGCGAAAAGGCTTTTGATAAAGTACAACACAATAAATTAATTCATATTCTTAGCACTATAGATATAGATGAGATGACAAGGATATTCAATGCATTGTAAATTTATACTGGAACCAAACATCTAGTGTTCGCTTCGAAGTCATGGTAACTGACCAGATTCCCCTTAACAGGGGTGTATCCTGTCCCCGCTACTATTTAATATATATTCAGAACAGCTATTTCCGTAACAGATGTTAATCATGTCAACATGGGAATCAAAATAAACGGTCAGTACTTTAACAATATGCGAGACGCGGACGACACTACAATTATAACGGATGCGTGCAAAGCTTATGCTTTATAAACATTAAAAAGACAAAACTTATGTTAATCAGCAGAAAGCAAAATGTAAACGTGTGTCCAAATTTAAATATCTTGGATGTTGGTTGCAGAATAGAGATGGCCAGAACTATATTTCTGCGATATGCCAAGATATTAACTAACCAAGAGTTTAACCTGAAGATAAGGCAGCGATACATGAGGTGCTAAGTATGGTCAGTCTTACTATATGGTGCGGAAACATGGACACTGGAAATCTCTGCCATAAACAAACTAGAGCCCTTCCAGATGTGGTGTTTTCGCCGCTTCTTAAAAATACCTCGTACCGACAGAATCACCAATATGGATGTGCTTTAAAGAATGTGCCAAGAAAGTGCACCAAAATATGAAGTAGTGCAGCTAATACTGAAAGGTCGTATAGAGGGCAGGGGAGGCGTATGGCAAAAACAACTATCATGGCTTAGAAACACCAGAAATTGGACTGGATTGCGAACTATCGGAGTACTTATACATACCACTAGATCTAGAGAAAGATACGCACTGATTGTGAAAAATATTATGTGATATGATGTGCCTTATGATTATATAATATTAAAAAAAAAAACAAAATTATTTTAAGACAACATATAAATTTAAGTATTCTTTATAAAGTAAAGAAAATAGCTATTGTTAACTAAATGCGACCGCTAATATCCAAATGTGGATAGGCAGTCAACTATCAACAGCTAGTGACTGAGTGACTGCTATTAGCTTCACAGTTCAATTTGAATTAGTCATATTATCGTCGGTCTGCTATTAGTTATTATCAGCTGCCAATAGCTGAACTTATGAAATGACAAGTTTTGGATATTTCTATCCAAATTTGGTTATTTTTTTCGCTCGTGTTTTTTAACTAAGATAGCCTTTATATATATTTTAATTTCTGTTTAACAAATGGCAATAATAAAATGTTAGAGTTCTATGATAAAGCTTCATGTTTCAATAATGCCATGGAGGAGGTTTTTTAAAGAATCATAAAATTTTGTTCAAAACTGAATTACCTTCCCTCACGCTTTCACCCATTTAGAAAATTGTAAGACTCATTAAATCAAAGATATTTCTAACAACTAACACGTTTAGTTTTTTCTTTTTGTTATGTATATGTTGAGGCTGGGCAGTATTGCAATGGATCTACTGGGCATCAGTCGGTATTCAGTGCCATATGGGCTCATAAAAAACAATATATTCTCAACATATATTTTAGAATTCATTTTATTTTATTGTCATTCGTATAGAAGAATAGAATATGGCAATTATTTTTGCAAAATTTTTTTTTTACACACTACCCTGCAGAAGTTTGGGTTAATTTCAAAAATGACACATATTTTGTATCTTTCACTAGGGTTTTTCGACGAGGACCATTTCATTTAACATTTTGAAAATGATGTATGATTATTCTTCATCAAAATATTTGGTTCTTTTTGGCAAAAAAAAATGTAATTATATATCAAATGAGATGTTTCTTATTAATATGGACATTCTTGCCACTAATTTTTAGAATTTTTCTCGTTGAAGTTGTCAGATGGAATAACGTTGTTTTGAAGTATTCGGGGATACTGTTACTTCCGCATTATTTCATCGATGTTCAGCAAATCACGTACACCATCATAGCAAAAACAAGCCCAGATCATCGTACTGTCACCTTCAAACTTGACTGTAGGCTTGAGACATCCAGATTGATATAGCAGCAACAAAAAGTCAAAGATGACAAATCTCACAAGAATAATACTATTTCATAGAAACGTGTTCAATAAAATGGTCCTCGTCGAAAAATATAGCGAAAAATACAAAATATGTGTCATTTTTGAAATGTACCCAAACTTTTGCAGGGTCTTGCCTTTCTTTTACAAAGCAGGACAACACTGCTGACTTGTCCGACGTATTAATAACAAATGTTTCGCCCTTTCTCCCATTTTATTTAGTCAAGTCTTTCGCTCTGTCTCCTTGTCTCATTGCAATGCATTTTTTTATACCCTGCATAATGCAATATGCAAGGTATATTCATTTCGGTCAGATGTTTGTGACCACTTGAAGGAATCTCCGGATATATAGATATAGATATATATTCGTGATCAGCGTCGCTTACATTTTCGATTTAACGATGTCCGTCCGTCCGTCCTTCCGTCCGTCCGTCCGTCTGTCCGTCTGTCTGTCACCTGGCTGGTTCGCACGATAACTTGAGCAAATATTAAGCTATTTTGACGAAATTTGGCAAGGGTACGAAGGGGATTGGTATTGGGCATGATCGGTCAATAGCCACGGAATTTTCAAAATATTTAACTTGCTCTAACTCACTTAATATACCACCTGGGACAACAATATTTGGCACATAGAGTCACATTAGACTACTACATAACTCTGCAAGAAACGGGCGAGCCACGCCTATTTTTTATAGTAGCCCCCATACAAAGCGTATGTACTTTATTTAAATTAAAACAGCTGTAACTTCTACAATCTCATGTCTAGAATATCCATAATTAACACTTAGGTTAATATGGTAGTCAGAAATAATCTGGCAAAAAATCAGCGTATCACGCCCATGTCTTATTGGCGCTCCCATACAAAGTTGAGGAAATTAAACAAAAATGTTAACCGCCATAACTTACAAACTATTCAACGTAGTACAACCAAATTTAATGTGTGGATTAATATTGAAAAATTAATTGGATTTACAAGAAAGAGGTAAGCCACACCCAGTAAGCCTCAGAATTATATTAAAATCCTTTAAATTATCCCTTTTACAACCCTCATAACATACAAATTACTTCGTCAAAGTCAACCAATTTCGGGTGTAAATTAGTAGGATATGCAAAAATTGTTTCTTGAAAAGTAGAAATAAAAGAAAAAGATGGATATTTGAGTAAAATTTTTATATATACATCTACATATGCAGGGTATAATTTGGTCGGCCCCAGCCGACTGTAAGGAGATTATTTTTTTTTTTTGTTCTTTTAGGAATATAAGTAACCAAATGACCGAATCTGTTGTTATTAACCAGTATAAATGTCTCTGCCTGTCATGTCAGTTCTGCATCATCACGCTTTTCCATTTGAAATACGAGTATTTGTCATGCTTTTGATAATAGCATTTAATTGTTGTTATTCCAATTCCGAGTACAATAGCAGCGTCATGCATATGTGAAGAGTAGACGAGAACGTAAGCTGTTTGTATGGGATAGCAAATGTTGTATAATCACAATATGAATGTTACACTGTAACAATTCAGAAACGATTGTAATTTGTGTGATGAGTGGGTAGGGCTTTGACTTTGAGAGTATTTTGGCAAATGTTTACAAATGTCCTTGAAATGCCTTCGTAAATGGAAGTTGTTTAAATATGCTTTCGTATGTAAATACACGCATACACACAGAATCACAGAAAAGCATACATGTCAGACATATATTGAATATTCTTGCTTCTAATCGTATTTTGGTTATGTTCTCAACAAAAACAACAACGGCTTACTTCCAGCATTACCGCAACTACAATTTCTATATAAATACTATACATTCAACAATGACACTATATTGTTGTAAGTGTCATAGTATTTCTTGCTATTAGTTCGAACTACATATGTACCTACTATCATTTTACGTACGTACTCGTATTTGTTGTTTGTTGATTATTGTCGTATGTAGGAATATACATATGTACACACATATGAATGTGTGGAAGAGATTGTTTGTTGCTAAGTATTTCATGCCACTAACGCCTATCTCATTAAGCAATTACTGTAATCCTTTCGACAACGAACATTTCCATTCGTTATCATCGTATGTATGCATATGTAATATGCATGCATACAGATACGAGAGTACAAATGCATGTGTGTGTGTGGTACTTACATATGTACGAATGTTTGTATAACTTTGCAAATATGTGGTTGTGCATCCGTAGCCATGGGAGATTGTGCATGGTACATATTTTAATATTAAGGTTTGCTTGTGGTTCCTGTAGAGTTTGTAATTCAACACACCAAAACCACATACATTTATTTCATGTAGATGTACGCATTCGTTTTGTATAGCTTTGTCCAGTAAATGCTTGCCACGTTCTTTACTCAATCTTAAAATATCGAATTTATTGACAATTTAATGTAGTAATTTACTCGCAAAATACATACACAAATACAGGCATATGGAAGTAAATAAATAAAAGACAAACTGAATTTCCTTCTTCAAATAATTCATTATCATCAGTGTCATCATCATCTAGTGTACATTTTTATTCAGTCGATTTCGCACATCTGTCTCTCCGTCAGGCTGTTTTCACTATAACTGTTGTAGTTATAGAGCAATCGAGGTAAAAATTTGTGAACAGAAAGACGTATGAAAGAGCCATGGGTGTATGCAAAGCGCTTGTGTGCCTTAGAAGGAATTAAGTGGGGGTCCACGTTCGTGCATCGTAATGCCGCATGTGGTTGACTGCACGGGCTTAAGACAGTTTTGCTGTCAGGGCGGATTTGCAGTCAAAATCAAATACCGAAATATGGGAAGTGTAGTTGGGACTGTAGTGGTTTCGGCTTACTTACCATATGATGCCTTGACGCCACCTCCACCCAAATAATTGATGTAATCTAACAATTTGGGACTAATAGGACTACTTACTGTGTCAAGGACTAGGTATAGAAGCAGACAGGAAGTCATTGATCTCACTGTATCAAATAGCTTGATAGTAGACAAGATCTGTGGTTGGCGAGTCCTAGATGATGACTCCTTGTCGGACCACCGCTATATAGAGGTTTGGCTTGCGGTTGAACTCGATCTGGTTCCTGCAGTTTGAAACCCTCGTAGAGCGGATTGGAGAGGTCATTGCAGTCTTCTCGAAGAAAGGATTAGCATAGCTTCTAGTCTCTGGACCATAACATATGTACTCTAGAGCTATTTGTCGCCATTGAGGGCGCTTTCGACAATGTTACCTACAATTCCACGTATTTCTCAGCCAGAAGGCATGGTGCGGATGAAGTCGCCACTCGATGGATTTACGCCATGCTATGCCAAAGGCTGCTTCTGATAGAGGGTGAATGATAACGTCACAGTTGAAGTTAAGAGGGGATGCCCCAAGGCGGTGTACTTTCTTCTCTTCTTTGGGGCTTTGTTGTGAACTCTGTTTTAATTGAGTTGCATAACTTTGGTGTACATGTTCAAACGTATGCTGATGCAGTGAGTTTTCTAACCTCAGGAAGGTCACTAAGAATGATTTGATTGCATCAACATGCACAGAGTCCTGGACAAGATTGAGCTTTGGTGCTATCTGCAAGGTCTCTCCTTGAATCCAAGTAAAAGCACACTTGTGCTCTTTATTAGGAAACGTATATTAGATGGCTTCTGCCAACCTTGAAAAGGGTGAGCTTGCAGCTGTCTTCTGAAGTTAAATATTTGCGAGTCATCCTAGGAAATAAGCTTTCTTGGAACATTCATGTTGAGCAACAAACCTCTAAAACACTAAAAGTTTTCCGGCAGTGCAGGAGGGCTTTTGGCAGAACTTGGGATTTGAAACCGGCAATGGTGCATTGGATATACACATGTCTAATTACACCTATTGTGACATCCGTCTGTGCTCTGGTGTCGGAGAACTATGATTAAATCTCCTGCTTCTTCTATGAACAGATTACAAAGAAGTATACGCCTAGGCATTACTGGTGCTGTGAGCACTACTTGTTATGACAATCTAAATGCCTTACTTGATTTGCTTCCAATAGATCTTTAGATCTGAAATGAAGCAATAAAGGTGGTGTTCAGGCTTAAAACTTACGGAGTCTGGAATGACAGAGCTTATATGGGACACAGACAGATATACCATTAGCTATTGGAACAGTGGAAGGTCGTGTGGCCCATATACGCTTCGGACGTAGATTCGATTAGTATTGAACGGAAGTATTTGCCATAATAAAAGTGGTTAATGGATTATTGAGAAGATATGGCATGTGAAGCGTATTGGCATTAGCTATTGAAAACCCTGCCAGCTCTTCGAAGATGATTAGTGAATGTAAGATGAGAGTGAATAGCGTCGCAAGGCGCAACATGCTTCGTCTTATTTGGGTTCCGGGACACTGTGGTGTCGAATGAACCGAATTGGCTAATAATTTGGCCAATGAGGGCTCTGCTGGTACGACTCTGGATCCCGAACCTATATTTGGCTTGACCCGGATCCATGCAGATCCAGATCGGTGGTCCACTTTGGAGACATGTAGGACTGCCAAAGGCTTTGTAA
The DNA here is from genome assembly GCA_963854835.1 of Megamerina dolium. Taxonomy (NCBI): domain Eukaryota; kingdom Metazoa; phylum Arthropoda; class Insecta; order Diptera; family Megamerinidae; genus Megamerina; species Megamerina dolium. The sequence continues at coordinate 86,192,762 of OY978525.1, forward strand.
ATGAAGCTGACAGTAGACGGACAAGCTTTTTCCTACGATGAGGAAAGAAGGGCCTCAGGTTGTTAATTGGGGTTATGACAGGGCACAACCCTTGTGTACACTGTGATATGGCCACTGTAGGTGTCATCGCCGATCCGACATTTCCGGCTTGTTTAGAGTATGTGGACACAGCAGAACACTTCCTCTGTCACTGTAGATAATTTGCACGAACAAGATTGAGATTGTTGGCAGGAGATGCTTTTTGCCTGAACACAGTTTAGGCTCTCCCTCTGTCCGATCTTCTTAGATTCGATCAGAGTACTAGGAACTTTGAGGTATAGTAATATTTTCTACTCTATTGCTTTTTTGTATTCTTTTGTCATTCTTTTTCCTTTCCTTTTGTGAGATTGGTTACAATGGTTAATAAACTGAGTGCCCTGGTTTTTTTTAAGTGGTCGGCTCTTCAATTTACAGCTCTCGAACTAAAAATTATAATACAAAACAATTCTGGGTGTGACTTGCTTAGATAATTAACGCATTCGGATAAAAATCAAGACCACCCTTAAACAATCGAGTGTCGTCATGAAATCTTATGGAGACCACGCCTATTCCTATTCTATGGTTTATAGAGTCAACCTCTTAATTCTAACTCTGTGTTCTCGACTGTACTCTTCGCAAAAACAAATAAAGCTACAGGACAAAAGCTCGGTAGATACGATTAGTTTTATTAACGTAGGAGTATGTATGTTTAAAAATGTCATCCCGCAGCAAAAAGTAGCTTTTACAACTGAAAATAACTTTTCCACTTTATTTTTCAATATAACAAAGCGGAATTAAATCTTAATTTAAATTATCAATTATTCTTATCTCGGTAAGTTGTTGTCCTTTTCCAGTTCTCAAAGAACAGGGCATCCTCAGCAAAAAAATATTTTTCCTTTCTTCTGTGTGATTACATACATCTGTCAGAGGCTGGCTGCTATACAAAAGGCCAGAAACATGTAATAACTAGAGACAACCTCGTTTTGCCAGAGCTCCTCGCATGGGAGATCCTTTTTTCGACTGTTAGCTTTTTTCTTTTCCTTTATTGCGATGCTCCACCAGGAGGTAGTGATGGCTGAATTCAGGGCCTGAACTGCAACTTAGCTCTTCAATAGAATTGCGATGTATAGTCTGAAATTACTATCGTGCATGCTGACCTTTTTACATTGGTCTAACTTATGGCCTTCCGTACATCAATAAATATAATTCACACTTCGATCCGCTGAGCTGTTTGTGGAATAATTTTCCCCGTAATAACAGCAACAAGGTACTCTGTATCAATAGTCGGTGTTTAGTCCAAACAGTTGGGTACAGTATACCTCAGCATTTATGTTTCCTGTAATATTCAAAAAGGCCAAATGTGGTATGCCAAATATATTTCACCAAACACATTGATGATGGTGATTTCTTGACAGCCTTCGGATTTGATTAAAAAAAAAAACACACATAAATTTAGAGAAATGTATGAAATCTTTATTTGAGTCGATAGAACGATCTATATAATTCAATGTTTAAAGATGATTTCTTGTTAATGCTGACCAACATATCGGCCGGTATCTTACGAATTCTTCAATATTGGCTTCCAGTACGTCAACTGTCGCGGGCTTGTTGCTATAGACATGAGCCTTAACATAGCCCTACAAAATATAGTTTAAAGGCGATAAATCGCATGACCGGTCAATTGGCCGCCTAGCCGGCCGGCCAATTGAAAAAAGTGTGGAATCATCGCACGGGTGCCATTTAAAGTAACGTTCCTGCCTTCGTCGCCTTTGAAAAAGATTATTGAATTTTATTATCAAAATTCATGCTCGGTTAAGAAAGTGCATCGTGCACTTGTGAGTTCGTAATTATTAAGTAACACATAATGAGCAAACATGAATTAATACACATGAATACACATGAGGAAATGCGATGGACGGGACAGGGCTGCTCCAAAAGAGCGTCCTGTGACATCTACTACAGTTGCCATGCTGAAAGGCACGAATTAGGATATGGATTTTTGGTCAGCAAGAGACTACGACATCTTGTCTCACAGTTCACGCCTGTGAACGAACGGCTGGCCACAATCCGCATCTAGGCAAAATTCCTTAACATCAGCCTTATATGTGCCCACGCTCCGACGGATGAGAAGGACAATGTGACCAAGGAGAGCTTCTTCCAGCGCCTCAAAGAAGCTTATGACCGCTGCCCCCGCCACGATATCAAAATCGTGCTTGGCGACTTTAATGCCAGGGTGGGCAAGGAAGGTACCTTTGGTCCAACTGTCGGGAAATTCAGCCTCCACCAGAACACCTCCGATAACGGAATGAGGCTGATCGTTTTCGCCGCAGCACGAAACATGGTAATTGGTGGTACCAGATTCCAGCATCTCGACATCCACAAAGCGACATGGCTGTCTCCAGATCAACGTACAAGAAACCAAATTGATCATATGGTGATTGACAGAAGGCATGCTTCCAGTGTGATGGACGTGAAATCGATCCGTGGTGCCAACATCGACTCGGATCACTAACTTGTTGCAGCTAAGGTGCGCACACGCTTATGTGTCGTAAATAACAAGAGAAGTCCCACACAGAGAAAGCTCGACGTCAGTAAGCTGCGATCACCAGAGACAGCAGATGCATTTTCCACTCGACTATCGGATTTGCTTATGCAGAACACTCCCCCACTTGATGATGCATGCGCACGGTGGACACTTATATCCCACTCCATGACTACTGCTGCCGAGGAGGTAATCGGTTTCTACCGGCCTCTGAGGAATGAGTGGTATGATCAGGAGTGTCGCGACGCTACCGCAGAGAAAGACGCCGCCTTCAGAAAAACCCTGCGTGCAGGCGCAACTCGAGCTGTTAAGGTGCGATTCAGAGGGAAAAGGAGTGCATGGAGACGTCTTTTCAGGCGCAAAAAAAGAGAACAAGAAAGACGCGAGTGTGAGGAGATAGAGATGTGTACCGACAAGAATGAGACTCGAAAATTCTTTGAAAAGATCAAGCGCCTGAGTGGAGGTTTAAATCCCGGAACCTCTTCTTGATGGAAATGGGAATCTGGTTACGGATGTCCAGAGTGTACTGAGCCTATGGAGGGAACACTTCTCCACGTTACTGAATGGCGATGCTACGAACAATTCCGCTAGTGGAGGAGATTGCCCGATAACCCCAATTTCAGATGATGGTGTTGATGTTCCACCACCCGACTATGACGAGGTTGAAACGGCCATTTTAAGGCTGAAGAACAACAAAGCTGCAGGTGCAGATGGCCTGCCTGCTGGTTTAAGACCGGAGCCGATGAGCTGCTCGCCTGCATGCACCAGCTCATAAGCAGAATATGGTCGAATGGAAGCATGCCTGATGATTGGAGGCTCAGTGTTCTCTGTCCTGTACATAAAAAAAGAGACCCCACAATTTGCGCCAACTACCGTGGAATAAATCTCCTGAGCATCGCATACAAGGTTCTATCGAGCGTACTGTGTGAAAGGTTGAAGCCTATGATCAGCAAACTGATTGGACCTTATCAGTGTGGCTTCAGACCTGGTAAATCCACCATCGACCAGATTTTCACACTGCGCCAAATCCTGGAGAAGACCCAAGAAAAACAGATCGACACACACCACCTATTTGTTGATTATAAAGCCGCTTTCGACAGTCCGGTAAGGGATTACCTCTACGCAACAATGTCTGAGTTCGGTATTCCTGCAAAGCTCATTCGACTTTGTAGAATGCCACTGCATAACTCTCGTTGTGCAGTGAAAATTGGGAAGGACCTCTCCGCACCGTTTAATACCGAACGGGGTTTCAGACAAGGTGATTCGTTATCGTGCGACTTCTTCAATCTTATTATGGAGAAAATAATACGAGCTGCTGATCTACGACATAATGGCACTATCTTCAACAAAAGTGTCATGCTGTTAGCGTATGCCGACGATATTGACATAATCGGCATGAACACGCGAGCAGTCAGTGCAGCATTCTCAGAGTTGGAAAGAGAGTCGCGTCGGATGGGTCTCACGGTGAACGAGGGCAAGACGAAGTATCTAGTGTCAACAAACAAAGAGTCCCGGCGTCTTGGACAGCACGTCACTGTTGACAACTACGCTTTTGAAGTAGTAAGGGACTTTGTCTATCTTGGAACCAGCATTAACAGCAGTAATGACGTCAGCTTGGAGATCATGCGTAGGATAACTCTTGCTAACAGGTGTTACTTTGGGCTGAGTAAGCAATTGAAAAGTCGAGCCCTCTCTCGAAGAACGAAAACTACACTCTACAAGCCTCTCATCATGCCTGTCCTAACATATGGCGCTGAAGCCTGGACAGTTTCCACCTCGGATGAGCGAATGCTTTTAGTTTTCGAGAGAAAAGTCCTACGCAAGATCTTTGGACCTATCTGCGTTGGTGGCGAGTACCGAATAAGTTACAATCATGAGCTGTACGAGCTGTATGCCCATATTGACATAGTAAAGCGCATCAAAATCCAGCGGCTGCGCTGGCTAGGTCATGTCGAGCGAATGGAAGAACACGCTCCAGCTAAGAAGGTGTTATATTCGGAACCCGCTGGAAGACGACGCAGAAGAGGAAGACCTCACCTCAGGTGGAAAAACCAAGTACTGGAGAACTTGACGGCGCTTGGAATTTCTAACTGGCGCCAGCTAGCGAAGAACAGAGATAGCTGGCGAAGCATGTTATTTTCGGCCTAAATCGATATTCGGTTGTTATGGCCACATAAGTAAGTAAGTAGTAAGTACACATGAATAAAGGATAAAAAATAAAAAATTTAATCAATTAGAAAAATACGATTTTTGGTTTTTATTTAAATGTATTCATTCCCTTTCGCCAGTCCGGTAAGGGATTACCTCTACGCAACAATGTCTGAGTTCGGTATTCCTGCAAAGCTCATTCGACTTTGTAGAATGACACTGCATAACTCCCGTTGTGCAGTGAAAATTGGGAAGGACCTCTCCGCACCCTTTAATACCGAACGGGGTTTCAGACAAGGTGATTCGTTATCGTGCGACTTCTTCAATCTTATTATGGAGAAAATAATACGAGCTGCTGATCTACGACATAATGGCACTATCTTCAACAAAAGTGTCATGCTGTTACCGTATGCCGACGATATTGACATAATCGGCGTAAACACGCGAGCAGTCAGTGCAGCATTCTCAGAGTTAGAAAGAGAGTCGCGTCGGATGGGTCTTACGGTGAACGAGGGCAAGACGAAGTATCTAGTGTCAACAAACAAAGAGTCCCGGCGTCTTGGACAGCACGTCACTGTTGACAACTACGCTTTTGAAGTAGTAAGGGACTTTGTCTATCTTGGAACCAGCATTAACAGCAGTAATGACGTCAGCTTGGAGATCATGCGTAGGATAACTCTTGCTAACAGGTGTTATTGATTCGGATGAGCGAATACTTGGAGTTTTCGAGAGAAAAGTCCTACGCAAGATCTTTGGACCTATTTGCGTTGGTGGCGAGTACCGAATAAGGTACAACCATGAGCTGTACAAGCTGTATGCCGATATTGACATAGTAAAGCGCATCAAAATCCAGCGGCTGCGCTGGCTAGGTCATGTCGAGCGAATGGAAGAACACGCTCCAGCTAAGAAGGTGTTATATTCGGAACCCGCTGGAGGACGACGCAAAAGAGGAAGACCAAACCTCCGGTGGAAAGACCAAGTACTGGAGAACCTGACGGCGCTTGGAATTTCTAACTGGCGCCAGCTAGCGAAGAACAGAGATGGCTGGCGAAGCATGTTATTTTCGGCCTAAATCGATATTCGGTTGTTATGGCCACATAAGTAAGTAAGTAAGTATTCATTCCCTTAAATGCCTTTTATAGGAAAATGAGTGCACCACTTTCAACAAATAACAAAAAAAAAGGTATGAAAACTTCACCGATTTTGCTGTAAGTAAGATGTTCGTAATGAAATTTTCTATAGGATAGGTTAGGTTAGGTTAGAGCGGCCGCCCTCTCTAATGAGAGAGAGCGCACATAGGCCAGAATTAGGCCCGTTGTGATACCGTCACACGGATTTTTCCTTCACCTAGCTACTCGCTGAACCAACCGGAACGTTGAATGAATTTTAGGAGATTGACAATATCGATCTGGGATAGTTGGGCTAGGTGAATCAAATGGTAGTGTCCTAGAAATTTTTTACGATTTTGACATAAAGCGGGGCAGGTACATAGCAGATGCGAGATCGTCTCAAGTTGCTCCTCATCTCTGCAGCTTCTGCAGAAGTCATGAGTGAGGTTACCCAAACCTAATCTCACAGCGTGAGGACCTATGAGGCAGTGACCAGTGACCACTCCCACATAGGTCGAGATGTCTACCCTATTAAGATCGGCAAGTTTTCGTGAACGTTTCTTGCTGAGTAGGGGCCACAGCAATTTCGCCGTCCTACAGATGGGTGTATCCGTCCATCTTTTCTGGAAGACGTTAGTGGTGATAACCTCTAAATTAAGCTTGCACGTGGCTATGGGGATCCCTAACCGAAAATTCTCCTGGGTTAGAGGCTCAATTGTACCCTGTCTTGCAAGCTCGTCGCCTATGCAGTTTCCTCGTATACCCCTGTGTCCGGGTACCCAACACAGGAGAATATTGTGCTGCTCAGCCATCTCGTTAAGAGATTTGCGGCAGTCAAGAATGGTCTTCGATTTCACGTGAAATGAGTCTAGGGCCTTCATTGCAGCTTGGCTATCGCTCAAGATGCAGATGTCTCTACGGGAGACAAAGCTCTGTTTGATCCAAGTAAGTGCATTGTGAATCGCTTTAACTTCTGCCTGAAACACACTACAGTGGTCAGGCAGGCGGAAAGAAATATTAAGGTTGAATGATTCGGAATACACACCTGCTCCCACCTTTCCATTAAGCTTAGAGCCATCAGTAAAGATGAGAGTATAATTTGGCATGAATCCTTCTGCCTTCCAGGCGAACCTATCAGGAAAGGAGGCTAGGATTATCCGTTCAAAGGCATATGCCGGCTTGATATAATCAAGTGAAGTTTCAATATTAAAATTATCCAGTATGCTTGCATGTCCGAAAGACTTTGATGTCCATTAGTGCAGGCCAGTAAGGCGTAAAGCAGAATTGGCCGCCAGCTTCTTACCAAGTAAGTCAAGCGAAGTAAGATGCAGAAGCACTTCTAGTGCTAACGTTGGAGTTGTTCTCAGTGCTCCCGTTATTAAAATACAAGCTGGTCTTTGTATTTTTTCAAGGGGCCTGACATGGGAGAATTTAATAAGTGCAGTCCACCAGGTCAGTACCCCATACAGGAGGACTGGCCTGATAACGCCTTATAGATCCAACAAACAATTTTCGGTTGCATTCCCCACTTTTACCCTATTGCTTTTTTACAGGCATAGAGTGCAGTGTTGGCTTTCTCAACCCTACAAGTGATGTTTTTCTTCCAGTTTAGTTTTCGGTCTAGGACTATTCCTAGATAGCGGGTTTCTTCTCGCAGAATTAATGGGACCCCCACTAGAGTGGGAACTTTTAAGGGTGGTGTTTTATGCTTTGTGGAGAACAAAATCAGCTCAGTTTTTTGTGGGTTCGCATTTAAGCCCCTATCGTTAGCCCATTTTGATAACATATTAAGATTGATTTGAATAATGTCCCTTAGTATTTCTGAAAATTTTCCATCCACCAACAAGACAACGTCATCGGCATAAGCAATCACTCCGCACCCCTTCCTCTCTATTTCCCGTAGTAGTTCGTTAACTACCAAGTTCCATAGAACAGGGTACCCCACCTTGTAGGGTTCCTCTTCTTATACGTTTCGTGATGGTAGATCCACCCAATGATGGATGAACAATAGCTCACAATTTGCCTAATTTTATCCTCTACAAGAAAAAATTATCAAAGGGTGTCTCGTGGGCTGATAACAGGGCGTTTACAAATTTATTATCAGTGGATGTAACGCTTGGGCACATTTTTTCGAGTTTGCCAGGCTCTCCCGAAAATTTTAGCTGATCCAGCAAAACCACTATTTTTTTTTTTTAATTCTACACAAATTAGAATTTGCTTGACGTTAAAGTTCAATGAAATTTGTAAGGTAGTGTATTTATTAATTCAATAGGTAAATCTAGAGACTATATATTCTCACAAATTGTGTAGCCAGAAATAAGTTTTAACGCTAAACACTAATTCATAACCGATGACAAGCGTTAGATGAGAAAAAAATTTTGAATTCACTATAGAATTGCTGATATGGCGGTTGTTCTCTGGTCTAATTTTAATATGGTCAATGATATATCTTTCTCATATCAGTCACTGCCACATGATTATAGTAATTACTTTATCATGTTTTGTCATAACTGTCATATCATTTAGCTTCAAGATTTATATTTCTTCCTCTTTCTGCCTTTACGTAAGACATTTGCATAATTTACATGATATCGAAATATAATAACCACAACTGAAGTTCTGTGATAAATATTCATAGTATGTTGTATATAGTACATAGAATTATTAACTTCCATCTAAAATCTATAATCAAGCAATCATCGATGTGTATATTCGTACGGAGAATATCATAAGCACATATGTAAGAGTATTTTAATGCTTCTATATATACTTGTATGTAAGGGAACCAAAGTTATTGTATTGGTGTATATTATGGATTTCGAAATGGAAGTTTGAGTGCTTTCTAAAACTCAGACGAAAAAGTTAGCGTCACTCACTCCCTATGTCTGAGCCGCCCTCAATAACTGGGCGATACCAGAAACAGACAACTGCCTACATAGTTGTTTGTTATTTCTTAAAATATTATAGTATAGTATTTCCCTATTATGGTGTAGTATTTATACTTTTATAGTGTTAGTAGAATTAACGCAGGCTTAAGTATACCTACGTACCATTGATTTAGTTATTTTATAGGTTGAAAAACACTTCAATAAATATCGCACGTGGGAGCATAACATATGTAGAGGTACTTTCTAATATGCAGTAGTTTCTTTTTCTTGTTAAATGGAATACACAGTTTCTCTGCGTGCCAGTCTGTCAGCCTAGCAACACCATGACGGTCTCTAGGAACTGAGGCAAGTACTTCTGAAGATGTGTCAAAAGAAGTAAACATCCGTGCCAACTCATTCTCTTTCCCATTACCTTCGATATTTCTATAACCGGGACCCGTATGAGGGTGATGTCAGTATGATGATTTAGTGTTGACAGCTCGTCATTCCCTAACTAGCCTGGATTTTACAACTGTAGTTTGTAAAGCTTTTATTGCTGCCTAGCTGTGGATCAATACAGCAACCTAACACATTTTTGAAATGTGTAGCTGTATTAGTCAAACTGTCGCTATTATTATTAGAACCATGCCACTACGAAGGCGGTCCCAGAACTACCCAGAAAAAAGTACTTTGGTGAAAAGTGGCAACCTTATAAAACATATGTTTTAAGTTTCAAGGAGCCACGTTGTTTAATATTTTTTTTGGAGCCATCGAAAGTTAACGTCCTCAGTGAATTTGTAAACATGGAAAAAAATGGTCACCGTTATGTAATTCAATATTTTAATTTGAAAGGTCTCAGTCCAACGAATATTAATGCCGAACTAGATTCTACTCTGGGGGAGTCTGCTTCTTCGTTTACGGCCATAAAATATTGGGTGGCAGAGCTTAAGCGAGGTCGTACGAGCTGCCAAAACGAACACCGTACTGGTCGACTAATTGAAGTGGCCATGCTAGAAACGGTTAAGAAAATCCTCAAAATGGTATTGGATGATCGCCGGTTGAAGATACGTGAACTAGGTGAAATTACACGGGATTTTAAAAAGTGCTATACATCGTATGTTGACTGAAAATTTGGAGATGAAAAGGCTGTGTGCAATATGGGTGCCGCGTTTGCTCACAATAGAACAAAATCAACGTCGTGAAGATGTTTCTATCGAGTGTTTGGCGATGTTTCACAGTAATAACCATGGATGAGACATGGGTCCACCACTTCACAACTTAGACAAAGGAGCAGTCAAAACAGAGGGCTCAAAGGCGACAATCGTGTCCAAAGAAGGCAAAGACAGTTCCATCTGAAGGCACGGTTATGGCGTCTGTTTTGGAAAAACGAAAAATAAAGTGTTGTTTCATCAAGACCACCAGTTCACATATTGCGATGGCCAAAATCAATGAGTTAAAGCTCGAATTGCTTCAGCGCGCACCTTATTCGTCAGATTTATCTCCTTCGGATTTATTTCTATTTCCAAATTTGAAAAAATGGTTTGGTGGTAGAAGATTTGCAAACAAGGAAGAGGTGGAGTTTTGGTAGATGGTTATTTTAATGAGCTAGACAGTTCATACGATAAACATGGTATCGAAGCTATAGAATATCGCTGGGAAAAGTGTATAGAGCTGAAAGGAGATTATGTTGAGAAATAAAGAAAAATTTTCCAAAATTTCTTGTTTTTTTTTTTTTGTTAGGTTGGCTAGTTCTGGGACCGCCTCGTATTAACTTAGCGTATACATTGATTTATTGTTTACTTTGGTGAATGCAACACTGCCTCTTCAGCTACATACTTAACTTTGATATCACTCTTGAAATACACGTTTTGTAATATGTTATTCCCCAAGGCGAAACATTAGATATTGAACTTAAGACTCTACTGTGTCCATAAGTACGTTCAGCCCAATAACTGCCTGATCAGATACCTGGTTAATATGCCTGAATGTGATATTTCTGATATGTAGAGCCACGTAATGCCCTATGTTCTGTGAACTTTACCAAAAAGTTAAGTTCATACCTACTACAGACCACGAAACTACCGCCAGGTAAGTTAGTATATATTGCACTGTGTAATGTGTACGACCACTGTGTAATATGATAACGTATTCCCCATCTTTTGCCAAATAGTCTGTTGCAAGAGTAAGACAAGAGCAACTAGACTTTTCTAACTCATAAGTTATTATTGGCTTTCCAATTTAGCTTCAGATTCAGCAAAACCTCAAAGTATTTAGCTTGAAGTAATAGCTTCAACTGTTGTTCATTCAATGATCGAAGTTTAAAGGTTGGCACTTTCGCCTTAGTGGAGAAAAGGGTCAGCTCTGTTTCACCTAGAGTCACACCGAGCCCACAACCCGTGGCTCGAACAAAAATCATAATTTTAATTTATTAAATAAAATGTTTTTTTTATTTAATTTTAATTTTTGCATTTTTCTCTAAAATAATCGAGTATAGTAATAAATAAAATCGAAAAATTTAATTTGTCTCAATGCTGGAGCGACAATTTACGATGTTCAAATTAGGAGATTTATATGTCCCAATTATGGAAATTATATAATCTCTTCAAGGTAAATTTTTCCAATTAAATTATAGATAAATGTTAGATGAATATGATCTCTTAAGAAGAATACGTATTCAATTTAACAGTGGACAGTAAAAAAAGAAATAGTACAAAAGCATATAAAACTTTTGTGTGCTCGTGTCTCCGCCAGAAAATTACGTCGCGCGAGTTACGTAAATAGTGGTGTTTATATAGCGGAACACCACTTTACGTTATTTTTTTTAATGAATTATTAGTTTCCGTTTTAAATAAAAAAACACAACGCCGTTTGTAGAAATAGAACGACACTTTATATGTATTTTATATAGTTGATAAATTATATATGTTCCGTAGGGTTACCGTACGGTGAATTAGAAGATATTTGTTTTAAATTATAATTGGAGTGGAGCTGCTCCGTTCGGTACGAACCGTGTCGTTTAGAAACCGAAAATATACTCTATCTTTATTCTCGCTCTAAGCGGCCACCAAGTCAAGATGTTGTGATGCTGCTTGCATCACAATATGCTGACTTTGGGTTTTGCCATTTCTTTGCTTTGTATGTTCGCAACGGAATTTGCTGACGATGCAACATGCAACAACGGCATGATCGGCAGCAACTCCGTTGAGTTATTTATCGTTCCTATAACTCCCCCAGGGTTACTCTGAGAACGCTCCTGAGTTCTCGTATTTATAATTTTTACATTTAAATTTTTTCTTTTTATGCATATAAGTAATACAGTTAGCATTATTATGCTGCTTACTACTACTACTCTGTTTATTCCATAGGATACATTTTTATGATATTTTAGCTCCTGAATTTCTTTAATATTTTTAAAATTATTTAGTACAATATTTTCAAAAGCAATGGAGCTGTTATATGTTTGATTTAACATTGGTACTGGTATTACAAAAGTATCATGATATTCTATTATTTTGTTTTTAAATTCTCTTTTGTTTATTTTTAATTTACAATTAGCAAAATTTATTAGGTAATTTCCGTTTAATATTAGTTTTCTTGTATCGCAATTTTGAATTATTTTTAACTCTACGGGATTTTTTATTATTATTGTATCTTCTGATATTTCTTTAATTTCCGTTTTATTGTTAACTTTAAATGTACAATCGTCTGAAAAAATACAACTTTGGCTTATTTTTAAATTCTTAAAATCAACATTTTCTTTATATTCATAATTTTGGTTTTCTATTGTTACAATTGTTGTGTCTCTTTCATTTATTTCTAATTGATTTTTGTTAGGCAATGCTGTAATAATTTTTGAGTGAGTAATAATGTAGTTTCTGGGTATTTTTATTGCTATTATAATCGACTCATTTTTGTAGGCTAGTATTCCAATTTTTGATAATTTTAATTTATAAAAATCGATATCGAACAGGTCTATTTCTTCTTTCGTTAATATTCCTGGATGAACTATATTATGTTTAGCTGCTGCTATATTATCTTGTACACTGTCTATTTTTTGTTCTAGCATTCTTAGTTTAATCATTTGATCTTGGTAAAGTAATTGTTTTTCTATCCTGTTATTTTCTTTATATATTTTATTTATTGTTTGTTCTATTTTTAATCTATCGTTTTCTATTGAATTATGCAATAGGTGCAGTGTATTGTTAAAATGGTTATTTATAAAAATTTGCTCATTTATGGTTGTTATAGCATTATGGTCGTTTTCTGTTATTATTCTTATGTGTTCTTCTATATCTTGTCTATCGTCATCATCCATTATTCCGAATAACCATTTATAAATCTTACCTCCTATATTAATTAAACCTCTTTTTACCCTTTTGGCTTTTATCGCCTTCGGCATTATAGATTTAATCTTAGCTGCTACTGTCTCGACTTCATTTAGTAGTAAATTCTTATTATCTATTTCTGCTGTTTTAATATTAACTTTAAGTTTTCCTAGCTCTTCTAATATGTCCTTAGTTCTAATAATATGTAAAATGGTGCTGGTCTCATTTGTTATTTCCACCTCTTCTGCTTGTACCATAGTATACCCTGCTTCCTCCAGTATGGGAGTCACCTGCAAGTGCCCTTGTACTAAAACGATCATCATCGCTGTCAGTATTATTGTCCCTGTCGGTCTCATTTTGTATACCTGCAAATTTAAGAGGTCTTTTAATATTTGCAGGGTGTACATTTATTAAGGGGGTAATTCTAAAATATGGTTCGTCCTTATGCCTTACTCTTTTATAATTCTTAATTGGTCCAGTTTCTCTTTTTTCTTCGTATTGTTCCCTACTTTTGTTTCTATTGCTTATTATATGCTGTTTGGTTTGGTTAATTCTATCTTGTAATATGGATGGTAGTACTTTTTCTTTTGCTAATGTGGGTGAACATTTAATGGTTGAGTGATAGCGGTTGTTATAGTTGCCTATAACGACTTGTATCCTCATGGCAGTTGAAAGACTCGGATCCTCAATGCTTGTTAGTTTTTCCAACAAGGTTGAGTGAAGCCTTTCAATGTCTGCATTACCTGTATGGCTGTTTGGTTTTGTAAGATGAACTTCAACGTTTTCTTTGTTGAGAAACTCGATCAATTGCTCTGCACGAAATTCATTGTCCATAATGACTTTTTTCGGTTTTCCAAATTTAGCAAAATGATCCATTATTATGGCTTTCTTTGCCCTCCAATTTCTATCGGTTATATTATAAGCTGCTGCGAATTTTGTTAATTTGTCAATTACCGTGACAAATGACTGCTTCTTAAAATGAAAAATGTCTACATGTATTATTTCATTTTTATCTGTAGGTGTTTCTGTTAACTTAAACTTCGGCTTTATCGGTTTCCTATCATACTTAATTTGTTTGCATTTTTCGCAGTTATTTATTATAAGTTGTATGTTTTCACGAAATCTCGGATAGTATATTTTATCTTTTAAGGTAAAAAATGTTTCATCTATGCCACTATGCATTGCTTCATTCTTATGATATAAAGCGATTTGTTTGTGCAGTTCTTCTTCTGTTTCTATTTCTGATGCTCTCTTTGCACATTTTATAAATAACAGATTTTTGTCTCCGGCAAACATTGATATTATCATTTCTTGTATTTTATTATAATCCCTTTCTGAAACTTCTGAAAAGAGCCCTACTTTTCCTTTTCTTTGATGTAAGTATCTTGATAGAATGTCCTTATTTATAGATTCCTCTTCCCTTGGATTTATTTCCAGTATTATTCTTTTGTGGAGTCTTTGCATCTCGGCTCCTGGGCTGAATGTCAATATTATTTGAGTTTTATATTTATTTACTATTTCCTCCTTGATCCTAAAGTGCTCTAATAATTCTTCTTCAGCGGAATGAATAGTATCAGACATTTCTAGGTTTGACTCCTTGTCATTGCCTTCGTTTATTTTTGGTGCATTTTCAATGCGACTTAAAAAGTCCGCTACTACGTTGTCTTTCCCTTGCAAATATTCTATTTCGTAGTTATATTCTTGTAGTTTCAAAAGCCATCTTTGGTGTCTCTGTGAAAATTCTTTTCCTTTATATTTGCTGTTTAAATATTTTATCGGGCAATGGTCTGTGATGATTTTGAATTTTTTTCCGTAGATATATGGCCTGAGATATGTTACTGCATACATGATTGCTAGAAATTCTTTATCTGTGGTGGCATATCTTTGCTCATGATCATTTAGTGTTCTTGATATAAAACATACTGGGTGTCCTTCTTGTGATAATACTGCTCCAATAGCATAATCACTGGCATCCGTTGTTATTGTAAATGTTTTATCATAATCTGGGTATTTCAAAATTGGATGTGATGATATTAGCGCTCTCAAATTTTCAAAGCTAGCAATATATTCAGGGTCGTTTATGTTGATTTTACACCCCTTTTTTAGATATTTAATCATTGGGTACGCAATTTTAGAGTAATTCTTTATAAATTTCCGGTAATACCCTGTGGCTCCTAAAAATCCCTTTATTTGTCTTTCAACATAGTTTCTTTCTTGAGGAAGCTGCATTTATTTGCTTGGATCTTCAGGTTATGTTCCTGTAATCTTGAAAAAATTTTTTCTAATGACTGCATATGTTCTTTCAACGACGTGGAAAATATCAATATGTCATCCAAATAGACAGTGGGTGCCGTAGCTCAGTGGTTAGTGTGTTCGCCTTCTGATCTGTAGGTCGTGGTTCAATACCCGGCTGATGCATAACAAATTTTATATTGAAAAGATTTTTCTTTCGAATGGTACCCACCTGTCGGCAAGCAATTGGCAATTCTTCCGACAGTAACAACTTGCCATGAAAAAGCTTCTAAAAAGAACCCTGTGACAAAGCTCAGAAAAAGTGATGTCACAAGTGTTCTGCCGTTCGGAACCGGCTAAAATAAGTAGGTCCATTCTAATACTGTCCAAAATTTAAGACGCACAACAGTAATAGAAGAGAAGCTCGGCCAATGAGCCCTTTAGGGCTTTAAGTGCCACATATTTATTTATTTATTCATCCAAATAGACAACGCATATTTTATTAATGTATTCTCTTAATATCTCATTCATTAATCTTTGAAAAGTGGCTGGGGCATTTTTTAACCCGAAAGGCATTCTGACGTATTCGTACAGACCTGCTGGAGTAACAAATGCTGTTTTTTCGATATCCTTCTTTGCCATTAGAATTTGATGGTAGCCTTTAGCTAGATCTATGGTGCTAAAGTACTGTGCTTTGCCCAATTTGTCTAAGATTCCATCTATATTTGGCAGCGGATATTTATCGTCAACAGTAATTTGATTTAGTCTCCTGTAATCAACCACTAACCGAAATTTGTTTGTACCTGAGTTGTCTGACTTCTTTGGCACTATTATTATGGGTGAGCTGTATCTGCTTTGACTTTTCCTTATTATTCCTTGATTTTCCATCTCTTCAATTTGTCTTCTTGCCTTTTCCTCATGTTTAGGTGGCAATCTATAAATTCGGGAATTAATTTGTTGGTCCGTTGTTGTTTTAATTTCATGGACTACTGCTCTTGTACTTGTCAGCTGGTCCCCCTCTCTATACATTAATTTTTTATATGTTTTTAATAACCTTTCAATCCCTTTTCTTTCGTCTGAGTTTAGGTGATTGAGCTCAATATTTTGCATGGTTGACTCTTCCAGTGAATAATTCTGCTCTTCCACTATCTTTGTGTGGAACGGGATTTTCACTCCGTTTCGTAATACCATTTCTTTGCCCTTTATGTTAATGATATTTACATTTTTCAAAATGAAATCATTCCCTAATAAAAGGTCATATGGCTTGTCGAAGTCCATTTTTAACCATCGCATCTTGGCATTTTGTGGGTATCTGAATTCTACTGGGCAAGGTGTCTTAACTTTTTCGTTTGACGTTTTGATTTCCCCATTCAGTGTACTAATCACTGTTATATTTTTTTCTAAGACCGGTAAATTATATTTTTCGAAACTTGATTTTTTCATTATGCTTATTGTCGAGCCTGGGTCTACCAGTACTCGCCATTTCTTATTAAACATAGTAAGTAAAATAAGAATTTTATTTTGGTTTTCTGAGGCTAGTTTGTAAAAAACAAATCCTCGTTGTTATTTATTTCCTCATTAGTAGTTTCCCCTCTTATTTCCTCATTAGTAGTTTCACCCCTTCGGCTCATGGCATCAACCTCCATGGGTACTGGGCCATTTGAACGCCTTGATTGTTGGGTACCACTCTGCATATTTTGTATCACCGGATTACCGTAATTTGTATTATTACGATAAGTATTATTTTGGTTATTATATTGCCCGGTATTTCCAGACCGATAATTTGTTTGTCTTGGGTAGTTATCTTGACTATAATTATTTTGGCTATAATTATTTTGTCTCGAGAAGTTTGTACTTCTTTGAGTAAATTGCCCCGAATTATTTTGCGTTTGGTTATTTTGACTGTTTTGGGGTCTGTTTTGAAAGTTATTTTGGAAACCATTTTGGAATCGATTTTGGAAGTTATTTTGGGGTCTATTATTATTTTGTTCGTTAGTATTTTGTCTGTAGTTCCTGTTGTTGTTAAAATTCCTAGGGTTTTGTGAGTTTTGGTTCCTCACCAAAAATGAAGGATTTAAATTTCCATCATCCAACCCTATGAAATTATAAATTGTGTTCGACATGTCTGTCCATGTCGTTATGTTTCGCACCGAATAGGCGAATGTTCCCCCCGCTAATTGCTTTATTCTCTGAATAAGCATTCCAGAAAATATTTCTTTCATGACTTCCCCAGAATCGCTTAAGGCGCTAAATTCTGTTATATTGTCAATTATTTCTCTTGTTTTCCTGCTCAATTCCCTAATACTTCCCACTCTTAGACTGTTTATGTCGTTGGTTAGGGTCATTTGGTCTTTTGTTGGCCTAAAATGTTGTTTTAATTTTGTTTTACATGCCTCCCAATTTTCTGGAGGGCTTACAGTTAATAAGTTCTTTGCCGTTCCTGTGATTTTTAAATCATATATTATTCTAAAAACTATCTGTTGTTGACCTTCATAATCGGTCAATATTCTGTCAATTGCTTCTATGAATGCTGGTAATTTCCTCGCATTCCCTTCAAACGGTTGTAAATATTTGATGTCTTTTTCAACCCTTTGCCTAATTGTGACACTATTTTGTGCTCCATTCTGCGCCATCAACTGTGTTAATGATGCTAAACAGCGAGTCATTAGCTCCATTTGCTGTTCTGCCATTTTGATTATGTTCCCTACTGGGTCTTTGTTGTTCCTATTCCTACTGGGTCTTTTCTTTTTGAGGTATGCAATAGTTTTTTGTATGCACTTTGCGCTCACAAGTATGCAACAAAATTTACTGAAGATGCAATATTTTTTTTTTTTTTCATATCCCGTTTTAGGTATGCTACACCTTTTACAAAAGAAACGTTTGCACACTGCATAGAGTTTGCACAACTGTTTCATAAAATAATTTTAATATTTTAACAAACTACACCTTATTTTAATTAAATAACTCAAACCAATCTCTTTTATAAGACACAATTATACACTTTATATTAAATGAACTTAATAAACTCACTGCTGTTGCAGCTACTACTGCTGCTGTGGTGCTGCTACTACGGCTGCTGTTGTTTCTGCTGTTGTTGCTGCTTTTGTTGCCGCTACTGCTGCTACTGTTGTTGCTGCTTTTGTTGCCGCTACTGCTGCTACAGTTGTTGCTGCTTTTGTTGCCGCTACTGCTGCTACTGTTGTTGATGCTATTATGGCTGCTGTTGTTACTGCTATCGCTGCTGCGGTTATTGCTGATATTGTTGTTGTTGCTGTTGTTGCTGCTGCTTTTTCAGTGCGAGATTTTTTCCTTTCACACTCATTAAATGTATCGTTTTATTATATATATATTTCTGCGTTTTGCGTTTTGTTCGTTTTGTGCGCCGCGACTGCGATTTATGCACTTATAAATTGTTTTCTTTCTTTTTTTCTTTTCAAAGTTATTTTTCCCCGAAACGAGGTTCGATCACTGGATCCTTTTTTCACTAGGATCCTACCGACTGCGCCAGTTACGTAAATAGTGGTGTTTATATAGCGGAACACCACTTTACGTTATTTTTTTTAATGAATTATTAGTTTCCGTTTTAAATAAAAAAACACAACGCCGTTTGTAGAAATAGAACGACACTTTATTATATGTATTTTATATAGTTGATAAATTATATATGTTCCGTAGGGTTACCGTACGGTGAATTAGAAGATATTTGTTTTAAATTATAATTGGAGTGGAGCTGCTCCGTTCGGTACGAACCGTGTCGTTTAGAAACCGAAAATATACTCTATCTTTATTCTCGCTCTAAGCGGCCACCAAGTCAAGATGTTGTGATGCTGCTTGCATCACAATATGCTGACTTTGGGTTTTGCCATTTCTTTGCTTTGTATGTTCGCAACGGAATTTGCTGACGATGCAACATGCAACAACGGCATGATCGGCAGCAACTCCGTTGCGTTATTTATCGTTCCTATAACTCGCGTACTGCCTGGATTTTGGTGCCACCTTTATAGAATGCAAGTTGCATCCCTGATTTAATCTGTGTTCAGCAATCCATTCGGTTTTTTGTTCTTTTTCTTTACTTACTTACTGAATTTTTTCCCGAACGAGATGGACAGTGCTCGCATTTTTTTCATTTATACATATGACTCGAGTTATTTTTGTACTAAGTAATATACATAAAAAAAAACAATTAGTTTGTAAATTACGTGCTTTTCTCTTTCCTTTCAATACGAAATTTCTTTCGATAACGAAATTACTGAAATTTATCAAAATTTGCTCAAAACATATATTTTGAGTAATGGTATTGGCCATCAACGAAAGGCTTAACAATTTAGAAAATGATAAAAAGTGTACTACTTCGAATACAACAACAACAGAAAGTAGCAGCAGCACCACCACATCAACAATATAAATAATAACAGCAATTAATAACGCAGAACAAATGGAAGAAAATCAGCAGCAACAGCGACAACAACAGCAAGATTTGTCATCAATTATCAATAGCAATAGTTTGAAATTGGAAAAGATGATGGAGGAGAATGACATTACCAGCACAACATCAACAACAGCAAAAACACCGGCAACAGCATCAGAGATGAAGAAACACAAAAAATACAATCCCTGGTAAAGTGGCAATTCTATAATTTAAGAACGGTTAAACAAAAACAACTTGAATTTATTATAAAGCAAGAACCAGTCGGTAATTGAAGTAGCAGAAGAAAAATCAGAATAGAAGAATCAACCATCACTACAACACATCAGAGCATCTGTCATTTCTCTCCCACACAAACAGGTCGTTTTGAATAACAAATGTCTCAACTGTAACACTACAGATAATTTCATGTAGACGGGTTACTTAAAAGTGACCTTTATGCATGAAAAACGTACTTTTTTGTGGTGGTTTTTTTTTACTCTCAACACACTTACTCCAGAACTAAAACTGTGTACGTGAAGTGATATTGCATACACAAACATCGCAAATGGATTTAACTCAATCAAAATCATAAAGTGCGCAAATTATTGCATATTCCTACGCGTATTATACAAGGTGCGACAATTATGTATTAAGACTCGAACCATATCTCAGCAACCAAGCACACATGCGTTTTGAAGCTTAAACCTTCCTCTACTAACTGTCAAAATTTCATGGCATTCGGTTGACATTTAATGTTTATTGACATTCATTTTACAAAACACGTGTTCGTTTGATGTTGAAATTTTAACATGGAGCATAGAGCGGTCATTAAATTCCACGCAAAAACTGGTAAAAGTGCCTCAGAAACATTCGGAATGATGCAGCAAGCGTATGGCGATGTTTGTTTATCAAGATCAAATGTTTTTATATGGCATAAACGGTTTGTGGATGGCAGAGAGTCGCTGGAAGATGAAATAAAAGAAGGAAGGAGAATTTCAGTGCGGAGCCGGAAGCGATCCAGAAAGTTCGTGATTTTATTACAGAAGACCGCAATGCGGGTGCCGTAGCTCAGTGGTTAGTGTGTGTGGGTGCCATAGCTCAGTGGTTAGTGTGTTCGCCTTCTGATCTGTAGGTCGTGGTTCAATACCCGGCTGATGCATAACAAATTTAATATCGAAAAGATTTTTCTTTCGAACGGTACCCACCTGTCGGCAAGCAATTGGCAATTCTTCCGACAGTAACAACTTGCCATGAAAAAGCTTCTAAAAAGAACGCTGTGACAAAGCTCAGAAAAAGTGATGTCACAAGTGTTCTGCCGTTCGGAACCGGCTAAAATAAGTAGGTCCATTCTAATACTGTCTAAAATTTAAGACGCACAACAGTAATGGAAGAGGAGCTCGGCCAATGAGCCCTTTGGGGCTTTAAGTGCCACATATTTATTTTTTTTTTAGGCCGCAATGCTTCAGTGTAAATGATGGAAGAGGCCTTAAACATCAACAGAGAAACTATCCGACTCATTCTTCACGAGGATTTGGGCAAAACAAAGGTCTGCGCGAGATTTGTTCCTCACACATTGACCGAGGACCAAAAATTAACGAGAGTCAGTCATTCTAGAGACATGGTTGTAGCTGCAGAACATTATCGAAACTTTCTGAAAACAATTGTTACGGGTAATGAAACATGGTGTTTCCAATACTATCCAATAACCAAGCATCAAAGTGTGGAATGAAAATCAAAAAACTTACCACAAGCCAAAAAAAAACACGAAAAGTTCCATCAAAAATTAAAAAATGCTCATCACATTCTTCGATAGCAAAGGAATTATCCACAAAGAATTTGTTCCAACTGGTCAAACAGTTACTTCCGCATGCTACCTCGAAGTTTTGAAGCGTTTGATGGCCAGAATCCGTCGTGTTCGATCAGAATACCGCAGTCCAAAAACTTGGTCTCTGTTGCACGATAATGCATTGAGTCACATAGCACTCATTGCTCATAAATTTTTGACTCGGAATCAGATCTGTGTGTTGAATCACCCACCGTATTCACCTGATTTGGCAGCGTGCGACTTCTTTTTGTTCCCAAAACTGAAATTGAAGTTGAAAGGATGCTTTTTTGATGACATTCAGACCATACAACGGGCTTCGACGAGGGCACTGGAGGCAATTCTGAAAAATGAGCTGGAACACGCGTTTGAATCACTATTAAATCGATGTAACAAGTGTATTGAATCAGGAGGAGAATATTTCGAATAAATATACCGAAAAATTAGCAGATATCGTGTTTTAATTGTGATTTCTAGAGGCAGTCTAGATGAACACTAGATAAACAGGTAAATTTGGAAATTTGTGATATTTTATTGCATACATAATTGATTCAGTCCAATATTATTAACAACTAAACAGCAAATAGACCATATTTTCCCTAAAAGATAACTAGATGTGTCTCAGCAGGTGATGATTACGGACATGAATGTGGGCACCAATGTTAGAGGCAAGATTTTTATTGTGGTAAAATATTAGCGCTTGGTAATAGTTATTAAAAATAAGTCTTCTTATTTTTCACATAAATGTATTCAATGGTTCCAGCGAGTATGGCACGAGTTTCACCATTTCAATATTTACTATATGCATTTATTTAGTAATTGACGGATATGTGTTATTTTAATTTATAAGCTTTCAGTTCAAAAATATTTTCATATTAAATGCATAAGTGAAAGAATTGAAAGGTTAATAAATTCCGGTTAGGTTTGCTGTTGCTATCTTCAAATAATACGAATTTAAATCAGGCAATAAAATAGAAATTAAAATAATATATATGGAATACACACATACATACCAGTACCTATGCATGTCTGTTAGCAAAATATAGTCATGCTGTACGTACTCGTATGTTAGAACTTTGTTGCCAAAAACTTTACCATCAACATAAATAAGCGCTTGAGCGGTGCTCTTTTCTACATACGAATGTATATATGTGTACAATATATATATAAATAAACTAGATGTGGATTGCAAATAGTCCAAGGCATGACCCATCTGCAATAATAAACACTGTGTTTTATTATTATGTGTACAATAGTTAGAGTTACTCGTACAGCATGCAATATCTGTGTGTATATTTTATTGGTGTGTGAATTGTTGTTTTGACTTTTTGATATACCAAGCGCCTGCATTTATTTATAATCATCTATGAATATTAACAACAAGACTGGCCAAAAAAAAAAAAAAAAAAAAATCATTTGAATTTAATGCATACATATTTAAGTAAAATGCTAACAACGAGTATCTATAAAAATTGCGATACATATGTTGAAATTAAAAGCCTCGGATCCACTAAAAATGAGCCCATGAGGTTAAATTATTCCATATAACATAGCACAAAAATGGCATTAACACACGTACAGACATATTTAAATGTAAAAGAATCTCCATATTACTTTGACGTTAACTAAGGATTCATATTAAATTAAACTCTCTCATAACTTCGATTGAATTTTTGAATTGCATCCTTTCGAATACACCGTTATAATCAGAATTATCATCATTATTATATGTACGTATATACTTGTAATTTATTTTCGAGTGAACTCGTTAAATATGGATGCGAAGATAAGAAAGAAAAATCGACAATAAACACTTTTATTTCGAATGAATATTTCCATTGAGCGACTGTGTGTGTGTGTGTGTGTGAGTCTGTGCTCGTATAAAGATGCATCCTTAACGCGGCAATTACCGTTAATAATAACGTCAGAGCCATGTGCAACAACTGCTAGCAACACAGTCTCTCAAGAGTGTATTGCAATGAATAAGGCCATACTTTTACAATAACAATGAGGACAACGACAATGACGTCAACGATGACGATGACTCCGGCAAAAGATACCTATGCATGTGCTTTATGAGGTAAACATATAAACGGCAAATGAGAGCCACACACATACTTATTCAAATACATGTAGGCACACACATAAACTTAGAATTATACAATATTATAGAGGAAAAGTGTATTTTTTTGTTTGCTATTAAATGATCCCTTTTCTGCATTGCTCGAATTTTCTTTAACCTTATTACCTACAGATATAAATATATAAGCCATGTATAAGCCATGATTATGATGCAAATGCATTAAGTGGCAGCATCTATATATGAATGTATGCACATTGAGGTATAGAGGAAGAGCGAAAGAAACAAATAGACTGAAGGACTGAGTAAACGAATGGAGGCGCTCATAAATATTTTGATAAACTTTTAATTCTCAACGACTTTATATGATGATGCAAACTTTTGGCGACTATGCATTTGCTTCGTTGGTGCTCTTACAGCCATGCTATATACGAGAGCGAATACCTGTATATATTTATATGACGGCCAAGAGAAGACTTTTGCAAAAGTTTCCATGAGAGTTGACATTAATAGTACGAGTAGCAATAGCAATGTGCAATATTAGGAATTGTAAAAATTTCTTCGACTAGATTAGGTGTAGGTAGCTTCATATCTAGTTGGTCCACTATGTTATTGTTAAGGATTTTTTCCAAATTATACTTCCTAAAAATAGCAGCGTCATGGGAAATGTCACTTTTATTGAGAACAAGGGTGAAGAGGGAATTCTTATAGTTGACGAGAAGAAAATGAATTGCAAGATCTTTACCTAGAATTTAATCAGCAGCTATAAGTATGCTAGAGACGTAGTTACCCAGTAGCATATTTTTAATATGACTGACATTAGTTATAGAAAGTAACTAGTAATAGCCTAGACAGATGGCAGCCTAATTCCGGATTACCGAGTTAATTCGAATTAACTCGGATATTAACTGCAGCTAATCCGTATAAACTCTATGAGTTAATTCTCAAAATAAAAGACGATTAGTTCAATTTGCGATGGCAACACTGCTGAAATTTGTCTATTCTGAATTTTTCTCGATCCATTTTATAAAATATTAGGTGTGTTCACTAACAAAAAATTTTCAACAATTGTTAACAGTTTTCAACATGAAAAGCGTTGGCAAACAAATAAATCCAGCTGTCAATTACGAACGGTGAATGTCAATTTACAAGTTTCTGATAGTTTTCAGTGCACGTACTTCTTGTAGATTTTCTCATATTGAGAGTGACAGATGACAAAAATCGATAGTGATAGTAATGTAAGTGAGCAGACCTAATAAAACAGCAAACAGCCGTTTAGTTAATCCGCAATACTGCCGTCTGTCAGGTTAATATTTTATTCGGATAAGTGCGCCGGTAATCCGGAATTAGCTTGCCGTGTGTCTAGGCTATAAGATTCGTTTAGTACAGAAATCGACACATTTGATTAAAATATATTACAGTTAATAAGTTTCTAAATAAAAAACTGCTTGCCAGACCCACAAAATTACATGTACAACCTGACTATCTTTACACGCTTTAGTATGTAGCTTACCAATATATTGGCTGAAATGTATCTAAAATTTTTTTTTACAGCTCTGCTGTAGTTTAATTGATTAGTGCGTTAGGTTTTTTGTACTTGAGGCATAAGTGGTGAGTCAAACCTCAGCTGTGCAAAAATTAAACCCCCAAAATTGGGATATTAAAAAGTTATCGCTAATGAATTTTGTCGCAGAATTTTATCTAAACAGATAAGAAAAAAAAAAGCATAATTACTCCTCCATTACGATGATTATAGTTATTCAATTGATTGTAGTTCTAAATAAACACGAAATGTATACACAATAAAAATATGAAATAAAAGGGACGACGAATATAAAAATAACTGATAGCCCAACTACAGAAATGGTGCTAATGAAATACAAAAGAAAGACAATTTTTTTAAGTCTTCGAAGCAAACAAGCATTCTTAAGTTAGAGAGCTGTTGTGTTGCCAACACTTACTAGCAAGAATTCCTCCTTATACCTAAATACTTATAACTTTCATACAGTCACTGTAATTATTTGTGTAAATAAATAACAACAAAATCATAGTATCGTAGTAGAGCTGTGTTCAAAAAATACAGTAAAAACGAAATATTATAAATAAATAAATAAAAACGCATCTCAATGGATAAAATGGAAAGAATTCCCCAACAACGATGACGATATCGAATAGGAAGAGATAAGAGTATACTCGAAAGCAGCAAATACATACGTTGAATTGTTGATTTCCTAAGAAAATGCTAGCAAGTGTAAGCATTAGCACCATCGTAGAAGGGAAACTAACAGAAAAAGCAAAAGAACAATCTTAATTTTTCCCACATTTTCACGCTACATCTCAACTTGGTTCATTTTTTTGTTACCAGAGAATACTGTTGGCACATCAGTATTTGTTACAACACGTGCAATATACTAAACTATTTCTATTCATAAGTATGGGCTGAACGTGTGTCGTATGCTAGTTGGTACATTGCGGATACCAAATCCAAGTGGACCCACATTTAGTCTCTCAGAGCATATAAACATAAAATAAATCTAAAAAAAACTAACTTCAAAGTTTCAACGTTTATACAATATATGTATTAAAAAATCTCTTTAGCTTCTCAACTATTATGCAGCATATGAGCTTGATACAAATATATTGTATGTATCCATATAAAATTGTTGTGTGAAAATATCAGAAATATTTCATTCGTTCATTCGACCATTCAGTGCAGCATTGTCAGAGTTGGAAAGAGAGTCGCTTCGAATGGGTCTTACGGTGAATGAGGGCAAGACGAAGTATCTAGTGTCAACAAACAAAGAGTCCCGGCGTCTTGGACAGCACTTCACTGTTGACAACTACGCTTTTGAAGTAGTAAGGCACTTTGTCTATCTTGGAATGACGTCAGTCTGGAGATATTGCGAAGGATCACTCTTACAAACAAGTGCTACTTTGGGCTATGTAAGCAATTGAGAAGTCGAGCCCTCTCTCGAAGAACGAAACTACACTCTAGAAGTCTCTCATCATGCCTGTCCTTACATATGACGCTGAAGCCTGGACAATTTCCATCCCGGATGAACGAATGCTTGGAGTTTTCGAGAGAAAAGTCCTGCGCAAGATCTTTCGGCCTATTTGTGTTGGTGGCGAGTACCGAATAAGGTACAACAATGAGCTGTAAGATCTCTATGCCAACACCGACATAGTAAAGCGCATTAACATTCATTGGATGCACTGGTTAGGTCATGTTGAGTGAATGGAAGAACACGCTCCAGCTAAGAAGGTGTTATATTCGGAATCCGCTGGAGGACGACGCAGAAGAGGAAGATCTAACTGGCGCCAGCTAGCGAAGAACAGTGATGGCTGGCGAAGCATGTTATATCCGGCCTAAATCGATATTCGGTTTTTATGGCCACATAAGTAAGTAAGTAAGTGTTTCATTGGTTTTTTTTTATTAATTGTAGTTTTAAAACAAGTACCAATGCATCATCCAATGCAATAATGAGAAGTGTGAACTTCTATAACTATATTTAAGTTGCTGCAAGGCGAAACACAGTAAGAAAGAAAAAATAGAGACATTTAACAATTTTGGCAGCATGTCTCTACCAGCTAACACTGTTGGATTGAACAAATCCTTTCGCATGAGTGCTAGCAGAACGTACACCGCAAGACAAAGCCAATGATGTTGATATTTTCACAAAAGCGTCCTGCTATTTCACTATCTTCGGCTCTATGGATATGTATGTTTCTGTTGCACTTGAAATACATGAACACATTCACAAGAGATGTCAGTGTCATTGACGCCCTTCGTAAGCATTTGCCAAATTGGAAAAGAAATAGAGCCCATACCAAATACAACGCACACACTTAACATAGATGGTTATGTATGAGTAGGTGAATTTTTTTTCAGTTGACTTTTCGTTTTTAACTTCTTCAACATTTGTACTGTTTAGATTCTGTCTATATTTAATTTTTTGTTTTTTTTTTTTTGTGTTTCCATTTTACATTGCATTGTGTGTGTGTAAAATAGTTCTCAAAGCAAGTTATTATGTTCCATCTCTATGATGAGTGTGAATTGCTTGGTATGGCTTTAACTTGATATCTGTTGGCACTTCTGCATGTATGCTTGTTTGCCTTTCAGATCTCAAAATGTACTTCAACACCACAAGACGTATGAGTAACACTTATTGGAAGCATCATAGATTTGTTGTTGTCGATGTGGTTACCATAATATGAAATGATTAAATTTCAAGAATTAAATTTCTAACAAATGCACATATGTAGAAATGTGCATTAGGGCATCTTATGCAGAAGGAATGCTGTTTCTAATCGTTTAAAACTAAGCACTGTTAGCGTTATGACCGTTTACAAGAAATTTCAGCTGCATATTCCAATTTAATGCAACTCTTTGAGTAGGACTAATTTTCAATTTGGTCTAGTTGAAGTTCACCAATATCAGTTAACGTCAAACAACGACCAATGTGTGTTCATAAGTCACACATAAAATCATGTCGCCATGCGTAAGAAGTGGTTAACAGCATTTGTAAACGGTTCAAAAGAGATTAAAAATATTAAAATTACTTGCACCACATTAATATATAGGTATATCCCTTTGTATTTGTATTACTTTATCCAAAAAAAAAAAATCGGATTTAACAACAAATTATTACATTTTTCTTTTTCATTATTAAAAAAAAATTAAATTCATTTAGAATATTATATATATCAATTAAAAGCTATTAAAATACGTGAACAAATCAAATCTGCTTCAAAATCAAATCAAATTCTATACGAAGGAATTTATTTTATTTCTCTCAGATGGCCATATTGTGCACTTACGCGTAGGTCGCTAATAACTTTTTAAACATTGTTTTATATTATGCTCGACAAGACCTACAGTTGTAGTCTGTTGTTGAGGAGCGAGCGAGCTGAAGAATAGTTTTCTGAAATACAATCATATTTATTGTATGTAACTTAGGGCACTTTAATGCACATGTACAGTATCTTCTTAAAGTGTGATCGAAAGCATTGTTTTTTAATTATTTCACCTTAATAAATTCAAAGTCAAAACGTAATAGTTTATCATCTCATTCGGCATAATTTTGAATGTTAAATTGTGTATAGTATTTGAAGTGACCTACGTTCATATATTATAACATATTAGGCGATTCCGATATGCAAAACACTTGTGACATCATTTTCCTTTCTTTTAGAAAAATTTGTACAGCAAAGGTTTACTGTTGAAAGAATTGCCAATTGCTTGCCGGTAGGTGGGCACATGTTCAAAGAATATAACTTATTTGTCCATCTGAAAAAGCATACCACCAGAAATTACTACACACGCCACGCCTTTCAAATTCAAACCAAAGCAAATAAATACAATAAAATCAAAGCGCATACTATGTTCTCTGATGAAGTTCAAAGCACGTACAGGCATGCTAGTGTCATATCGTCGGAATATTTCACATGCCAAGTATACAATAATAAGCTGTCCACTTGAAAATATCCTCTTCCGAGTATGGCATTTTTATTTTTATACCCTGCATAATGCAATATGCAAGGTATATTCATTTCGGTCAGATGTTTGTAACCACTTGAAGGAATCTCCGTAGATATAGAAAAGTAAATATACTCGTGATCAGCGTCGCTTAAATTTTCGATTTAACGATGTTCGTCCGTCCGTCTGTCTGTCACCTGGCTGGTTCGCACGATAACTTGAGCAAATATTGAGCTATTTTGACGAAATTTGGCATAAGTAACCTTTGATATTGGACATGATCGGTCAATGGCCACGCCCACACCAAGCATTCAAAGCGACTAACCTCGGAATTTTCAAAATATTTAACTTGCTATAACTCACTTAATATACCACCTGGGACAACAATACATAACCTTGACAGAAATGGACGAGCCACGCCTACTTTTTATAGTAGCTCCCATACAAAGTGTATGTACTTTATTTAAATTGAAACAGCTGTAACTTCTGCCATCTTATGTTTAGAATATCCATAATCGACACTTAGATTACTATGGTAGTTGAAAATAATCTGGCAAAAAATCGGTGAGCTATGCCCACTCTTTCTTGGGGTTCCCATACAAAGTTGCGGAAATTAAAAAAAAAATGTTAACCATCATAACTTGCAAACTATTCAGCGTAGAACAACCAGATTGAAGATATGGATTAGTATTGTAAGAGCAACTAGATTTGCAAGAAATGGACGCGCCACGCCCACTGTTTATAGTAGCCCCCATACAAAATGACCGAATTTCTTTTAAATTGAAATAGATGTAACTTCTGAATCCTTCTGTCTAGAACAATCCTAATTAACACTTAGGTTAATATGGTAGTCGGAAATATTCTGGCAAAAAACAGCGTAGTACGCCCACTTCTTATTGGGGCTCCCATACAAAGTTGAGGAAATGAAACAAAAATGTTAACCGCCATAACTTACAAACTAGGACAAACAAATTTAAGGTGTGGATTAATATTGAAAAATTAATTGGATTTACAAGAAAGAGGTAAGCCACGCCCACTTTTTATATAACTCCCATACTAAGCCTCGGAATTATCTTAAAATCCTTTAAATCATCCCTTTTAGAACCCTCATAACATACAAAGTACTTCGTCAAAGTCAACCATATTTCGGGTGTAAATTAGTAGTATATGCAAAAATTGTTTCTCGAAAAGTGGAAATAAAAGAAAAGATGGATATTCGAGTAAACTTTTTATATATAAATCTACATATGCAGGGTATATTTTGGTCGGCCCCAGCCGACTGTAAGGAGATTTTTATGTATTTATTTATTTCCTTATCTCCTTTATATGTGCTATGATTATTCTATGATGTTTGCCGTTGTCATTCTTTCTTATAATGCTGCGGCATTTAAAACTTAATTTTCTTAAGAGAAAAATAGGAAGATAGAGCAAGAT
This sequence comes from Megamerina dolium, assembly GCA_963854835.1. Taxonomy (NCBI): domain Eukaryota; kingdom Metazoa; phylum Arthropoda; class Insecta; order Diptera; family Megamerinidae; genus Megamerina; species Megamerina dolium. The sequence continues at coordinate 86,223,223 of OY978525.1, forward strand.
ACTGTATTGGAAATATGAAAGTTATAAGAATAAATTACTTTTCATGGTTTAAAAATGAATACAAAATTACAATGTCTAGAGACAAAAGACTATAAAGTGAGTAGGAACGCGTTGCTGCTGCAGTTCAACCACGAGATGTAATAAGCAAAACTAAATAAAATGGTCTTTGTTTGTCATACATTACCTGAATATACGTTAGTTACTTAGTTTACTTCTAAACATCAACATTTCATGCTGCAAGCATATCAAGGATATGCTATTGAAGGCTATTTGCAAACTGTTATTTGCTATTCTTGTGTTTTATTGTGTTAGCTTGACTTTCCCCCATTTGCTACAATATTTGCTATGCGGTTTTTTGTTTTATCTTGTTTTTTCAGCGCATTTTATTACTTTTTATTTCTATGGCTTTTTTATTTTTCAAGTACATTCTTTTTTTTTTTGCATATTATTTTAAGGTAAATGCTTTCGTTATTGTTATTTTATGAGATTTTAATTTATTGAAGTATATGCGTTAGTCATTTTACGGTTTAGCAATTTAGAATATACTCAACTGGTATGGAATTTTCAATTACACACAAGCATACACATTATAAAAGTACAATAATGCTTAAGTCTTGTTCTTGTCGAAAACAAAGTAGGCGATTTGAATTTTAATTATACTGATAAGGATTTCTATTATAATTTGTTTGTTTGTTTGTTTTGCGAATTTGTCTATATCCTATCTACTACGTTTTGGGGGTAGTACTGGATGCTTTGTATTACCGATTAGCTTTTAGTTCGGCATTGTTTTTAACGGTCTTACATAATCCGCCATGCATACCTACGTCTCATCTACCACTAATTTCATTGATTACAGATATTTATAATTTTTTTTTTTTCACAATAAATGTGAATAAAGACTGTAAAATGTAAAACAGTAGTGAACACCGTGTAACTGATAGTCGTCAGATGTGGAAAAATACCGGGTACCCACTGTTTTTTATTTTTTACTTTTCCTTTAGTTCTGTTCTCATAATTACTGCTTACTGCGCATTTTAGTCTTTGTTTCATTTTCATTCAGTTAAATACTTGTATCAGTAACATATGCATTCGTACAACCATAAGCGCAAAAATGACAAACAGGGTGAAAATAGAAAACAATTTTTTTAAGAAAATATTATCGTATGACGTTCGCATTGAAATTGAATATGTAAATTGGTACACTTACTGTAAAACGAAAGAAAATTGTGAAGATGACAAACAAAGCTATACAATAGATTTTGCTAACAGGTAAGAAACAATAAATTCACTATCATAAACGTCTTGTACACCATTCCCATCCATCGATACCATCATCGTCATAATCATCGACATTGTCGTTCTCATAATAATTACCATCAACATGATGCAAATAGCTACTACTGTAGTCATTTAACATTTTATAACAGGTGACTCCGACTGAGTGTATGTGTGTGTATGTGTGTGTTTGTGTGTTTGTGTGTGTATGTGTGTGTGTGTGTGTGTGTGTGTGTGTGGTAGACACCTCTGATAATGTAACATGTATCACATTAAATATGCTAATTTTTCACTGTAAAAAGAAAGCAATATGCCTCACAATGACGCTTAGCGAAACGTGTGCATATTTGCTTGAGACACTGAGAAAAATTACATTACACCAATGAGTGTGATGAGACATTTGATCATTGTTTATATGGAATTTTTGTATTTTTATTCTTTAATATTCGCTTCAATGATATTTAAATACAAGACAAATATATGTATAACTAACAACAAAATTAATATTGTATGCTAATATGAATGATGATAGAAATGGTCTGATTTTGCATAAATATGATTTAAATATATATGCTAATGCACATGTGTACACATTTATATACGTATATGTATATATGACAAAAATAATAAAGAACATGGTCAGTCAGTTGTGCTACCATAATCGCCATTTGGCTGCCAACATTCAGTCGCAACCAATCACGACAACAACGACCACGACGACGACGACGACGACGACGACGACGCCGACCACCATGAACAATACTGGTAATATTGTAATAACAAGCATCATCACTAAAAATGCTTACAAGTACTGATGATGTACCATATAATGAGCCTGTGTGTGTACGTTTGTGTTTATTACGTGTGTGTAGATATATTTACATTTTGTAGTAAGAACTTTATCATCGCTTAAATTGAGATTTCAGTTTGAGGCTAGGGCTGATGGCATTGGTAAGACAGTGATTTAGTCATCATACGATCGTATTTAAATAATTTATTAACAAGTACAAAAGAATTTTGTCGAAAAACAACATAATAAATAATATTAAATATGAATAATTTGGCAACGACAACGATAACAATGCATATAGATACATTTATATGTTCATACATACAATACATACATGGGTCTATGTCTAGTGTATGTCAGTGAATATTGTTCTCTCGGTGTGGTAAAGTGATTAAAAAAAAAAAAAAACTTTCCAGCTTAAACAGGAAACTTAGAAAAAATGCGTTTGGGTGCGATTCTTTTTGTGTCTTAAAAGTTGCTACTAGAGTATCGGGGAACAAAATAGTGTGAAGGAAAACTAAAGCAGATTAGGTTGGCTAAAAGATAAAAATATGACTTTTTTTTTATAAATATCCATTGATACATTTACAAAAACATATAACACATCGGTAGAAAAGTTCGTAGGATAACTAATAAAACAACAAATTTTAGAAAAAATTCGACCTTATTGCACAACATCGATACAATCATCCCAACGGTGCTTTAACATTTCGACAACTTTCTTGTAGAACGACTCACCTTTGGCCTGTTTAGGCGATTCAACACAAATCTCTTGAAACCTTTTATTTTATATCTGTGAACAGAAAACTGTCACCGAGAGCAAAATGTGGCGAATACGGTGGGTGGAAAATAAATTCGAAGTGTAATTCATTGAATTTGGCCATGGTAGTCAACGACTTGTGACTCGGTGTATTATCTTGGTGAAAGAGCACATTTTTCTCCTTCATATAATACCGTCACTCTTCTTTTACGATTTCCTCCTTCAAACGCACCAGTTGAGACATGTAGCTATGGATGCTGATGGTTTGGCTTTTTTAAGGTAGTCGATGGGCAAAATTCTTGCGAATCACAAAATATGAACGACATTAATTGTGCTGACTATTGCGTTCTTTTTTTTTTTTTTTTGATCGCATACCGACATAGCTCGAAACAGCTATCAGAATCATCGATCCGTTATTGTTTTTGGTCCACTGTCCAAACACGCGTACCTTTGGTCCAACTGTCGGAAAATTCAGCCTCCACCAGAACACCTCCGATAACGGAATGAGGCTGATCGACTTCGCCGTAGCACGAAACATGGTAATTGGTGGTTCAGATTCCAGCATCTCGACATCCACAAAGCGACATGGCTGTCACCAGATCATGGTACAAGAAACCAAATTGATCATGTGTTGATTGACGGAAGGCATGCTTCCAGTGTGATGGACGTGAAATCGATCCGTGGTGCCAACATCGACTCGGATCACTACCTTGTTGCAGCTAAGGTGCGCACACGCCTATGTGTCGCAAATAACAAGAGAAGTCCCACACAGAGAATGCTCGACGTCAGTAAGCTGCAATCACCAGAGACAGCAGATGCATTTTCCACTCGACTATCGGATCTGCTTATGCAGAACACTCCCCCACTTGATGATACATGCGCACGGTGGACACATATATCCCACTCCATGACTACTGCTGCCGAGGAGGTAATCGGTTACTACCTGCTTCTGAGGAATGAGTGGTATGATCAGGAGTGTACCGACGCTACCGCAGAGAAAGACGCCGCCTACAGAAGAACCCTGCGTGCAGGCGCAACGCGAGCTGTTAAGGAGCGGTACAGAGAGAAAAGGAGTGCAGAGAGACTTTCAGGCGCAAGAAGAGGGAGTTGGAAAGACGTGAGTGTGAGGAGATAGAGATGTGTACCGACAAGAATGAGACTCGAAAATTCTTCGAAAAGATCAAGCGCCTAAGTGAAGGTTTAAATCCCGGAGCCTCTTCTTGTCGTGATGGAAATGGGAATCTGGTTACAGATGTCCAGAGTGTACTGAGCCTATGGAGGGAACACTTCTCCACGTTACTGAATGGCGATGCTACAAACAATTCCGCCAGTGGAGAAGATTGCCCGATAACCCCAATTACAGATGATGGTGTTGATGTTCCACCACCCGACTGCAGGTGCTCATGGCCTGCCTGCCGAGTTGTTTAAGACCGGAGGCGATGAGCTGCTCACCCGCATGCACCAGCTCATAAGCAGAATATGCCTGATGATTGGAGGCTCAGTGTTCTCTGTCCTGTACATAAAAAGGAGACCCCACAATTTGCGCCAACTACCGTGGAATAAGTCTCCTGAGCATCGCATACAAGGTTCTATCGAGCGTACTGTGTGAAAGGTTGAAGCCTATGCTCAGCAACCTGATTGGACCTTATCAGTGTGGCTTCAGACCTGGTAAATCCACCATCGACCAGATTTTCACACTGCGCCAAATCCTGGAGAAGACCCAAGAAAAACAGATCGACACACACCACCTATTTGTTGATTATAAAGCCGCTTTCGACAGTCCGGTAAGGGATTACCTCTACGCAACAATGTCTGAGTTCGGTATTCCTGCAAAGCTCATTCGACTTTGTAGAATGACACTGCATAATTCCCGTTGTGCAGTGAAAATTGGGAAGGACCTCTCCGCACCGTTTAATACCGAACGGGGTTTCAGACAAGGTGATTCGTTATCGTGCGACTTCAATCTTATTATGGAGAAAATAATACGAGCTGCTGATCTACGACATAATGGCACTATCTTCAACAAAAGTGTCATGCTGTTAGCGTATGCCGACGATTTTGACATAATTGGCACGAACACCCGAGTAGTCAGTGCAGCATTCTCAGAGTTGGAAAGAGAGTCGCGTCGGATGGGTCTCACGGTGAACGAGGGCAAGACGAAGTATCTAGGGTCAACAAACAAAGAGTCCCGGCGTCTTGGACAGCACGTCACTGTTGACAACTACGCTTTTGAAGTAGTAAGGGACTTTGTCTATCTTGGAACCAGCATTAACAGCAGTAATGACGTCAGCTTGGAGATCATGCGTAGGATAACTCTTGCTAACAGGTGTTACTTTGGGCTGAGTAAGCAATTGAAAAGTCGAGCCCTCTCTCGAAGAACGAAAACTACACTCTACAAGTCTCTCATCATGCCTGTCCTAACATATGGCGCTGAAGCCTGGACAATTTCCATCTCGGATGAGCGAATGCTTGGAGTTTTCGAGAGAAAAGTCCTACGCAAGATCTTTGGACCTATTTGCGTTGGTGGCGAGTACCGAATAAGGTACAACCATGAGCTGTACGAGCTATATGCCGATATTGACATAGTAAAGCGCATCAAAATCCAGCGGCTGCGCTGGCTAGGTCATGTCGAGCGAATGGAAGAACACGCTCCAGCTAAGAAGGTGTTATATTCGGAACCCGCTGGAGGACGGCGCAGAAGAGGAAGACCAAACCTCCGGTGGAAAGACCAAGTACTGGAGAACCTGACGGCGCTTGGAATTTCTAACTGGCGCCAGCTAGCGAAGAACAGAGATGGCTGGCGAAGCATGTTATTTTCGGCCTAAATCGATATTCGGTTGTTATGGCCACATAAGTAAGTGAGTAAGTAAGTCCAAACACGCGGCACCCATTCTGAAATCAACTTTCTCATAGACAAATGTTTATGCGAAATAAAGTCGACACTTTCATCCGATATCTTTAAGGTGTCATCTATTTCTTCACTTTACGGTTTGTCACGCCATTTTGATGGTTTCCGGTATCACCACCTCTTTTGGGCGACCAGAGCGTTCGGCATCGGTATTTATACAGCCCCGTTCAAAGTGAGAAAACTACTTGAATCCATTGTTTTCGAAATCATAAAAGTAATTTTACTTAAACCACTGTAACTTGTGGCTTTTGACTGGATTGTAACCAAATTTTAAGATGTCGTTTGAAAAATCATATGCATTTTTAATTAGTGGCGCTTGCCAATGTGTTTGTTACCACGATGGAAATAGAAATGATATACAAATGGGCATTTATCAAAAATAATCTCCTAAAGCCAAATGCTCTGGAGTGAAAGCCATTATTATTACAACATAAGCAGGCATTCTGATTAAATTCGTTTGCCAATCAAAATACGTTAAAGTAATATTTCCATTTTTTCACATGGTGAAGTTCTTAAAAATATTCTTACCATAGCAATCGGTGTGAATGCACAATATGCATTGTCATCTACGATATAATTAAATTCCGAACGGGCATATTTTCTTCAAACAATTAACTTAAAAAAAAAAAAATATCACGCCATAGTTACTCGTAACTGTTTTTTTTTTTTTTTTAATTGAAATAATAAGATACTACGTCGGATGACATACTTATTATGTATATTTTATGACTTTCTCTCCATAACCATTCATCATTAAATTACGCACAAATTCATAATTCATAAAGCACCAATTTTTGTTATTATTATTATGTTAAGATAAATACGTAGAAATTTCCATTATTTGGGTCAGCGTTAATCCTTCATTTATCTTAATTTTTTCTTACTTTTTTTTTTACTTTTGATCGTAAAGCATTTATGTACATACTTTATAGGTGTATAGTAATTATCACAAAAAAAAAAAAAAAACCGACAAAAAAGTAATTAGCGTAAATATATATTTCACAGCTAATACTTAAAAAATTAACTCAACATAGAGTGGAAGAAAAAATTGATATGAAATAAAATGAATAAAGAAACCTATTGTCACATGACAAATGGACCAAAGAAAAAGCATTTGCTGTAAAAATATTGTTGACTGACATATACGACGATGTCTGTATATATAGCAATGTACCTATAATGCCACAAGGCAAAAAGGCCACACAACATGTCACTACCCAGCTCTGTCAGAGCTCATTTTTAATATGACTATGAAAAATATAAACACCATTTAAAGAAAGCAAGTAAGTTTCAACGGCTTGTATGGCAAGCTATTTATATGTATTCTATTGTGGTCACATTAAGGTGGCCGCCAATTGTATGGGATCAAATTTTTCTCCACGTCATCAGCACCTACCAATATGAGACTCCACAAGAAGAAAGAACGTAAATTGTTGATTCATATTTAGGATCAATTACAAGTACAGGGTGATTTTTTAGCAACTTTCTTTTTGGCAACACGGTTTTTGGAAGCTCAGTTGTTTTCGTGTACTGTCAAGCATGTTCAGTTTGGTCTATAACTTAACCATGAATCGACTTGCAAACGAACAACGCTTGCAGATTATTGAATTTTATTATCAAAATTCATGCTCGGTTCATTCATTCATTCATTTATGGTCAGTTTGGGCGACCTTCTGAGGCGGCTATTCGGGATCTTGTGACTAAATTTCGCACCAAATTTACATTAAATAACCAATACGCATACGTAGAGTGCGGACGCAGCTGTATACGGTAGTGTTGTTGATGCCAAAATTGGACACAGCGTATGAACCATTTGAGGCGCAACCACGATCAACATTTCCATGAAATTATCTTTAAACATTGAATTATATAGATCGTTCTATAGGCTCAAATAAAGATTTCATACATTTCTCTAAATTTTATGTGTTTTTTTTTAATCAAATCCGAAGCCCCTTAAAAAAACACCCTGTACAATACATTGAAGAAGAATGGGTTTCTTTTCAAGCGTTGTATTTTTCATTTATAAGTGTAGGACTTAAGTAAATATATTGGAGGCAAATGTTAAGGACAAAAAATTAATAGCGGTCATTGGGAGCCACTTAAAACTGGCGGAATTTTTCAGGGAAATGTTAGGGGAAACAATTAGTGTGGCAGCTCCTTAAGGTGTCAAGATAGTGGGAACTATAATTTAAGAGCATTATCTCTTAAAGTCGGTTCCTGGAGAACAGTTACTTAAAATAGATGAAAACAAAAATGCTTGATAGGAAATGCTTGATTCACATATAAATGATTGTAAATAAGTAAAATTTTCGTAATTATTATAATAATAAAAAAAAAACAACTGAAGAAAACTCACATTTCATCGAACTTAGGGGCTCGTAAGCAAGTTCTTAAGGCAACTCAAACGTGTAGTACTTTATCAAATTGAATATTTCTAGCCTATGAGAGTTAGGGATAAAACAATTATCTAAATATCGACCGCCTCAACGTAAGTATACACGTGTATGCATAATCATATAGGTGCCTACCTGCCTGTGAATAAACAAATGAGATTTGTCATTTGTAAATAAAATGTATGCTGTTCACTTTGTGACTTCGAGTTTAAGTTGAATTGCAGTTGACGATGATGACGATGATGGCGATGATGGCAATGATGGCGATGATGGCGATGATGGCGATGATTGCGAATGACTATAACGAGTGACATGTACGCTGTGTGCATTTTAAATTACTTGTTCTCTACCAGCAGCAGTTTGAACTGCAATAACGGCGATAGTAAGTTGCTCACATTCTCTCTCTCTCCTTGTCTGTCTGTCCTTCTGTCAATATATATATATATATATATATATATATATATATATATATATATATATATATATATATATATATATATATATATATATAAATACCAGGTGTACAATCTTAAATCCGCTGTTTTTTGGTGAAAAAAAACACATTTTTTTTTCATAGAAAGCCAAAAATTTATTTATTCAAAGTATTTGCCTCACCAGCTATACATTTTTCCCATCTCTCGGGCAATTTGTGTATACCATGCCAAAATAATTCCTCATTTTTCGAGGCAAACCACTCGTCAAGCCATTTTCCGACGTCTTCAGACGAATCGAAGTGCTGTTTGGCGAGCACGTGACCCATCGACGAAAACAGGTGATAGTCAGAAGGGGCCAGGTCTGGTGAATAAGCGGGATGAGGTAGCACCTCCCAATTGAGTGTGTCCAAGTAGTTTTGGACCAGTTTTGACGTGTGTGATGGGGCGTTGTTGTAGAGAAAAATAAGCTTCTCATGTCTTTGTTCATAACCAGGCCTTTTTTCACACAAAGCACGGCACAATTGCACTAGTTGTTGGTGGTAGCGGAGAGCATTGACAGTTTCACCAGGTTTCAACAGCTCGTAGTAGATGTCACCTTGCTGATCCCACCAAACGCACAGCATCGTCTTACGTCCAAAACGATTTGGTCTTGGAGAAGAAGATGCTGGTTGGCCGGGATCGACCCACGATTTTTTCGTTTAGGATTCTCAAAGTATATCCACTTTTTATGGCAAGTCACCATAAGATGCAGGAACGACTTTCTTTTTTTGTCTAGCAAGCAAGATTTCGCATGTGTTTTGGCGTCGCTCCATCTGCCTATCGTTCAATTCACGGGGTACCCATTTTCTAAATTTTTGAACCTTCCCCATGGCTCTTAAACGTATGGAAATGGCTTGTTGCATAACACCTAACTGTTGGACAAGCGTTTTTTGCGATTGGGTGTCGTCCTCATCCAAAAGAGCCTGCAAATCATGGTCCTCAACTTTTCTGGGTCTATTTTAACGCTTCAGTCTCTGCGAGTGGTTTCCGATAGCGCACTGTCACCATAGTCCTCCACAAGCATTCGATGCGACTCAGCAGCAGATTTCTTCAAATTGAAGCAAAAAAGTAGAGCCTCCCGCTTCCTGCTCTTTTTCTGGCACGAAATTAGACATGATTATACGAGGTAAAATGTATGTTGTTGTATGAAATCACTGATGATGTTTACTAATTGATGTAAACAGGTGTCGAACTCATATAAAAAGGATGCGCAGTCGATAATAGCTCAATGTGCTCACTAACGCCATCTACGAGCAAACGGGGGATTTAAGCTTGTACATCTGGTATACATATATATATATATACATATATATATATATATATATATATATATATATATATATATATATATATATATATTTATATATATATTTATATATATATATATATATATATATATATATATATATATATTTATATATATATTTATATATATATATATATATATATATATATATATATGTGTGTGTGTGTGTGTGTATGTGTGACTATGTACCTATGAGAAAAAGCATTTGAAAAATTTGTATGTTGTGTGTGCGAATATCGAAATGGGTCATTAAGTGCATTTCCTTTGCTTTTGGCATAACTAGTTGCTAGTTTGTAGTTTATTTGTTACATTAGCTATGCTTTACTTTGAACTAAAGCGCATTGTATATATTAATACACAAGCACATAAAAACTTTCCCACTAAATATTCACTTTGTACAAAGAGGATATTTTCTTCTGTTCACATAAATACACATATACTTATATAGTGTAGACACATGTGTTCATATAAACTCATAGAGCTTCGTTTGACCATTCGTATAGGCAAATGAAATACTTTGACAAGCTCATATAAAGAAAAAACAATTTTTATAAAATAAAAACAAAAACAAATTTAAATAAAAATGCTTTCACACAAAGCTGTTGTTCAGAAAAATAAAATAGTAAATAAATTTGTGATTTGGTGAATTGGTGGGATGAAAAAGAAACCCAAAACAAAAATAAACTTATATTTTTAGAAATCCTTTGTTAGTGTTTACTCTGCGATTTTTTCATATTAAATTTGATACTATGTATATGTAATAGGGCGATAGCATGTATACACATATTGATTGAGATTCATATGCACACGCACATATTGACCTAAATTGAACTACCATCAAATCAAAATGATACCATATACCATAGCTATACATACAACATACACCTATATGTATGTAGAAAGATAACGTCACATGGCAAAAGGCAAAGAATTATTCATGCCTTCCCATATATGTATGTGCATATGAATGGAGACGTTTTCATTATTATTATTATTTATTTTGTCAATATTTTCCATTCAACAACAAAAAGCCTATCTACTTATAAAAAATCAGTACCATCTGCAATTTAAAACTTCTATCTTTCGACTGACAGTTACCGGAGACGAATAAGATGATTATGATAAATTTATGAATTTCATGAGTCTTTTGCATCCCAGACACAGTTCTATATATCCGGAAATCATTTTCTATTTTATGTCAGTATGTGCTTTGTATAAATTATATGGTCACTTCTCATCACATATGTTAAGGATGATCTGTGTAGAAAATATAGTACACATCAAAAGGACTGGGACATTCGTGATTTAATTCACCTACTAATTTAATCAAGAGTTATTGTTTGTTGATTGAAAATATTCAAGTATCATTCGTTAAGATTTGAAACATTCAAAAGCTCTCTTTGATTTTTAAGGCTTTCAACAATATACAGAGTGGTCCAAGTGTTTTTGTACAGCTGTTCAACATTTTTATACAAGCTTAAAGCTGAGCATGCTGCGTTTTGTTATACGTAAAAGGGGGATTCCCCGTTTTGTCAATTTGTCTTGCTTTTGCATATATATTTTGTATATGTTTTAAACTTACTACATCGAAACTTGCATTCGGCAGTGAGACTTCAAGCTGAGAGCTTTAAATAGTGACCAAATTTTTTTAAAAGTGCGACTGTGTGTGTCTTTTTGAAAAAAGTAAAACGAGGTAAGATATTGTCGTGTTTAATTTTAAAACAATAGACGCTTCCTAATGTAAAAAAAATTAAAAGTTGTTTCTGAGTGAGTATATCTGATGATTCGCGAGCTGCTTTTACAGGAGCACTTTTGTGCGAATACCGAATAAACAAATTAGCAATTAATTGAATATTTTTTTTTTTTACAATGCAATGGTTTTTTTTTTCTTTTTTCATATTTTTATGCATTAATCTAAGCCAGAGAATACAAATGCGCATCGAAATTCAATCTTTAATCAAAAACGGGTTTTCTAACGCCGAGATAAGTAGGACATTTAAGGTTTCTAGAACAGCGGTAATAAAATGGACACTGTTGCTGTTGGAACGAGGACTATAACAACACGATTAAATGCATGTGAAAACAGCACTGACAATAGTAAGAAAATCAGTCGGTCAACTGTTTTAAAATACAGCAAAAGCCGTCCTTCGGGTCAGCATGCATACGTAGGACCTATTAAACCCATAATATTAACTGAAAAAAATATTACGGACCGAAAACAAATTTGTACGTGGCTCTTACGATAAGCATTTACGGCGGATATTGAGATAGGGCGCAAGCAACGGTGTCGTGTACTCTTTACCGACGAATCGCCATTCGAATTGTTTTCCAAGCCTAACCGACAGAAAATGCGAATCAGAACGAGTTACCCAGAATAAATTAAACAAAGGTACAAAGGCCAAGTCAACTCACTGGCTGTCATGTAGTTTGATCTGAGCGCTATGTGATGATACCTTTATTTGTTAATGAGGGGTAGTCATATAGCTTGCTCTGCTTACTATGTGACGGCGCTTTCATTATTATTAATGGGGGCCCTCCATGTGGCGACCACCGGGCAACGTCTTCCTGGCACCCGCTGGGAGGCGGCTGAAGTGAGTGGCGAAAATCTCCTCGGTTAGAGGTTGTGCGTTGGGTTTGGGAGCCGCCACATAAAAAACCCCCCAATGAAAAAAACTAAAATGCCTCGGATAAGGACTACCGCTTTTGTTGATGACCCCCGCAAACGAAAAAAGGACAATGATTTACGGATATGCACCTGGAATGTCCGGTCCCTTTATAGGGAGGGTGCCTCTATCCAGCTGGTTGATGTCCTCGAAAAATACAGAGCTGACATCACCGCTCTCCAGGAAATGCGATGGACAGGACAGGGCTGCTCCAAAAGAGCGTCCTGTGACATCTACTACAGTTGCCATGCTGAAAGGCACGAATTAGGATGTGGATTTTTGGTCAGCAATAGACTACGACATCTTGTCTCACAGTTTACGCCTGTGAACGAACGGCTGGCCACAATCCGCATCAAGGCAAAATTTTTCAACATCAGCCTTATATGTGCCCACGCTCCGACGGATGAGAAGGACAATGTGACCAAGGAGAGCTTCTTTCAGCGCCTCGAAGAAGCTTATGACCGCTGCCCCCGCCACGATATCAAAATCGTGCTTGGCGACTTTAATGCCAGGGTGGGCAAGGAAGGTACCTTTGGTCCAACTGTCGGAAAATTCAGCCTCCACCAAAACACCTCCGATAACGGAATAAGGCTGATCGACTTCGCCGCAGCACGAAACATGGTAATTGGTGGTACCAGATTCCAGCATCTCGACATCCACAAAGCGACATGGCTGTCTCCAGATCATCGTACAAGAAACCAAATTGATCATGTGGTGATTGACGGAAGGCATGCTTCCAGTGTGATGGACGTGAAATCGATCCGTGGTGCCAACATCGACTCGGATCACTACCTTGTTGCAGCTAAGGTGCGCACACGCTTATGTGTCGCAAATAACAAGAGAAGTCCCACACAGAGAAAGCTCGACGTCAGTAAGCTGCGATCACCAGAGACAGCAGATGCATTTTCCACTCGACTATCGGATCTGCTTATGCAGAACACTCCCCAACTTGATGATACATGCGCACGGTGGACACATATATCCCACTTCATGACTACTGCTGCCGAGGAGGTAATCGGTTACTACCGGCCTCTGAGGAATGAGTGGTATGATCAGGAGTGTCGCGACGCTACCGCAGAGAAAGACGCCGCCTACAGAAGAACCCTGCGTGCAGGCGCAACGCGAGCTGTTAAGGAGCGGTATAGAGAGAAAAGGAGTGCAGAGAGACGTCTTTTCAGGCGCAAGAAGAGGGAGTTGGAAAGACGTGAGTGTGAGGAGATAGAGATGTGTACCGACAAGAATGAGACTCGAAAATTCTTCGAAAAGATCAAGCGCCTAAGTGGAGGTTTAAATCCCGGAGCCTCTTCTTGTCGTGATGGAAATGGGAATCTGGTTACAGACGTCCAGAGTGTACTGAGCCTATGGAGGGAACACTTCTCCACGTTACTGAATGGCGATGCTACGAACAATTCCGCCAGTGGAGGAGATTGCCCGATAACCCCAATTACAGATGATGGTGTTGATGTTCCACCACCCGACTATGACGAGGTTGAAACGGCCATTTTAAGGCTGAAGAACAACAAAGCTGCAGGTGCTGATGGCCTGCCTGCCGAGTTGTTTAAGACCGGAGGCGATGAGCTGCTCACCCGCATGCACCAGCTCATAAGCAGAATATGGTCGGATGAAAGCATGCCTGATGATTGGAGGCTCAGTGTTCTCTGTCCTGTACATAAAAAAGGAGACCCCACAATTTGCGCCAACTACCGTGGAATAAGTCTCCTGAGCATCGCATACAAGGTTCTATCGAGCGTACTGTGTGAAAGGTTGAAGCCTATGCTCAGCAACCTGATTGGACCTTATCAGTGTGGCTTCAGACCTGGTAAATCCACCATCGACCAGATTTTCACACTGCGCCAAATCCTGGAGAAGACCCAAGAAAAGCAGATCGACACACACCACCTATTTGTTGATTATAAAGCCGCTTTCGACAGTCCGGTAAGGGATTACCTCTACGCAACAATGTCTGAGTTCGGTATTCCTGCAAAGCTCATTCGACTTTGTAGAATGACACTGCATAACTCTCGTTGTGCAGTGAAAATTGGGAAGGACCTCTCCGCACCGTTTAATACCGAACGGGGTTTCAGACAAGGTGATTCGTTATCGTGCGACTTCTTCAATCTTATTATGGAGAAAATAATACGAGCTGCTGATCTACGACATAATGGCACTATCTTCAACAAAAGTGTCATGCTGTTAGCGTATGCCGACGATATTGACATAATCGGCATGAACACGCGAGCAGTCAGTGCAGCATTCTCAGAGTTGGAAAGAGAGTCGCGTCGGATGGGTCTCACGGTGAACGAGGGCAAGACGAAGTATCTAGTGTCAACAAACAAAGAGTCCCGGCGTCTTGGACAGCACGTCACTGTTGACAACTACGCTTTTGAAGTAGTAAGGGACTTTGTCTATCTTGGAACCAGCATTAACAGCAGTAATGACGTCAGCTTGGAGATCATGCGTAGGATAACTCTTGCTAACAGGTGTTACTTTGGGCTGAGTAAGCAATTGAAAAGTCGAGCCCTCTCTCGAAGAACGAAAACTACACTCTACAAGTCTCTCATCATGCCTGTCCTAACATATGGCGCTGAAGCCTGGACAATTTCCATCTCGGATGAGCGAATGCTTGGAGTTTTCGAGAGAAAAGTCCTACGCAAGATCTTTGGACCTATTTGCGTTGGTGGCGAGTACCGAATAAGGTACAACCATGAGCTGTACGAGCTATATGCCGATATTGACATAGTAAAGCGCATCAAAATCCAGCGGCTGCGCTGGCTAGGTCATGTCGAGCGAATGGAAGAACACGCTCCAGCTAAGAAGGTGTTATATTCGGAACCCGCTGGAGGACGACGCAGAAGAGGAAGACCAAACCTCAGGTGGAAAGACCAAGTACTGGAGAACCTGACGGCGCTTGGAATTTCTAACTGGCGCCAGCTAGCGAAGAACAGAGATGGCTGGCGAAGCATGTTATTTTCGGCCTAAATCGATATTCGGTTGTTATGGCCACATAAGTAAGTAAGTAAGTAAGTACAAAGGCCAAAGCAGGGCTTAAAAATAATGATTGCTGGGGGTACAAGCCTGCATGGCAAATCCGAACTCATTACTATTGATCAGAAGCATACTGTAGACGGAGAGTATTATAGGAAACATATGCTACCCGTGTATATGAACTGCCGCAGAAACAAAGTTCATTTCTCAGCACGATTTTTTTTTTCAATTTCTTCTATTTATTGTATCTTTCTTACGAAACTAACAATAATTATACAAATCTTATATACTAAAAAATACATTTTGTTGATTCTACACCAATGTGTACATCATTCAAATAACTTTAAGCAAACAAATAGAACATGTGATGTCATGAAGGACATATATAATAGTAATGAGAGATTATGTGAAAGATATATTTAAAACATTTTTCCTTTTTAGTCTTTTAATATATTTAAGCTTAAGGAGCTCTCTCGCTAGAGTATTAGGATGATTACTTAGTCGTTCAGAGTAACGTTGGAAATGTTTCCCTATGTCTATTTTAATAGTGTCAATCTGTAGGTCCTTGTGTATATTTGTGTTACTGATGTACCAAGGAGCTCGGCAAAGACGTCTAAGGAATTTAGATTGAACACCCTGAATTTTCTCAATATTAGAGATTGAAGAAGTGCCCCAAAGCTCCAAATTGGTTTAATGGTGGACTTGAATATGAGCATTTTATTATGAAGTGACAATTTCGAGGCGTTTCCAATCAACCAATGAAGTTTGGCTGCTTTTAATTTAGCATGCGATTGCTTTGTTTCAATGTGCTTCTTCCAGGTTAGCCTTCTATCGAGATGAAAGCCTAGATAGGTCACTTGGTTTTTTTGTGGTATTTTTTTACCATTAATTTGTAGTTGAGGGCATGTTTTTCTGTTCAACTTGAAAGTCATATGGACGCATTTTGATTCGTTGATTCTAATACGCCATGTCTCCAGCCAGTGTTGCACTCGTTTTAAGTGACTTTGCAGTTTTTCTGACGCTTTACTGGAATTATCATCCACGCTCAAGATTGCTGTATCGTCTGCAAAAGTTGATGTGAAAAGATAGCCATTTGTTGGTATATCTGAAGTGTAGATTAGATATAAAAAGGGACCTAAGACGCTTCCTTGCGGGACCCCAGCCATTATCGTACGTGTTTGAGTTAGATACGATCTTTGTTTAACCATAAATTTCCTATTCAACAGATAGCTCTTTAATATTTTGCAAATGTTACCAGGAAACAGACAACCGATTTTGTGCCAAACCTTATCAAAAGCTTGTGCGACCTCCAGAAATACTGCTGAGCAGTACTGCTTTGCTTCGAACGCTTTTGTAATGTTAGATACTATTCTGTGAACTTGTTCTACTGTACCATGTTTTGCTCTGAACCCAAATTGATGCAACGGTATAATGTTATTTGCTTCAACAATTGGCTGTATCTTCAACATTAATAGTTTTTCAAACACTTTGGATAGGATAGGCAGCAGGCTAATAGGCCTGTACGACGATACATTAGTTGAATCTTTTCCAGGTTTTGCAATCAGAATTATTTGGGAAATTTTCCATGCTGAGGGGAAATAACAAAGGCGTGGTATTGCATTCAACAGCTGTAACAGCTGTTTTACTGCAATTTGAGGTAGCTCGGCGATTATTTTGGCACTTATTTTATAATACCCTGCAGCTTTGTTGACGTTTAGTTCATTTATGATTTTGTTAAGTTCCTTTAAGGAAAATCTCACTAAGGTACACAGCACAGCACGATTGACCGCCATATTAATGCAAGATGAGGTGAGATACCACACTGCAAATAGAAAATATTTGGGCTAGGATTCGGCAGTCAATTTTTAGGCGCCCAAAACCAAAAAATAGAGACCACCTTATTATCAGAGCTAAGCAGGAATGGAACTCTATCACTACCGACGACGTACGTGTTTTGTGCAAAAGTTTTCGGTGCAGAATAATTGCTTGCCACACAAATGGAGGACTTAGTATGAAATAATAATATTCGGTTTTTATGTCTAAATACTAATAAATGTATTATAAAAAATATTTCCAAAAATGTTGAATTTTTTTTACGTTTTATAAACACTTACTGTACAGTTATTGTGATTTGCTAGGCAATCATTCAAATCGAATAATATCAAATCGAATCGCAATTGCATTCTTTTCTTGAGTTTCTTTCTATTTGTGTTTCTTTTCTTCTACTCACATAATGACTTGACATTTTCAAAAACATTCACAACTAATTGACTTTTTTTCTCTCTTACAATCACTAAATAATTTGGCAGTTTTAAGTTGCTACTGAATTGACGTTTTTTTTTTATTGATGCCGATTTCATACATGGATGTTTCTGACTAAACACATATTTTTGATACCTTTTGTCAGTGTTATACTTTCTGATATTGGCTAGCTGTCATATTTTTCTTTTCTTAATTTGTGTATGAAAACATCGGCAGACGCTTTGGCAATTCCACCCAATTTAATTGTTATCATTAAAATATTTGTAATTGTATGATTGTGTGGGTGCCATAGTTCAGTGGTTGGTGGTTCTGGTATGCAGCCTGTAGGTTCAATCCCCGGCTGAAGCACAACTTTAATATCGAAAGGTTTTTCTTTCGAACGCTACCCATCTGGCGGCAAGCAATTGGAAATTCTTCCGGCAACAACAATTTGCCATGGAAAAGCATATAAAAGAACTCTGGGTCAAAGCTTAGAAAAAGTGATATCGCAAGAGTTCTGCCGTTCGGAACCGGCTAAAATAAGTAGATCCCTCTAATACTATCCAAAATTTAACAAGCACAACATACAGGAAGAGAAGCTGAGCCATAGGACTCTAGGTACCATATATTTATGTTTTCTTATGATTGTGTTTTTAGTCGATTGTTCATATTTGATGTTTTCAATATTTTATTAAATATTTTTTACTTTGATTAATACTTCGAGTGATCAAAGACATATTTTCATCTTTTTGTTATTTTTATATTTATTATTACCTTTTACCGTCTTCTTGACATACACTTGGAGTTTATGCATTGATTGCCGAAAACTTCCTTGATTAGAATTTGTGTTTTGGGCTTGAGACTTGCACATAAAATCTCTCCCACAGTGACACTTGTAATGACCAGTCCCTCAACATGAAAGATGCTTTTGGAAGACTACCTTGTGGTAACTAAGAGTGTCGTACACATTTGTGTGTCGCAAAAAAGACAGAAAGCTTGACGCCATTAGACTGACAACAGCTACTTTTGCTACTCGACTATTGGATTTGCTTATGCAAATCCCCTACTTTATGATACATGCACTTGGTGGACACATACAAGGTGCGACAACTATGTATTAAGACTGCCTCTAGAAAACACAATTAAAACACGATATCTGCTAATTTTTCGGTATATTTATTCGAAATATTCTACTTCTGATTCAATGCACTTGTTACATAGATTTAATAGTGATTCAAACGCGTGTTCCAGCACATTTTTCGAAATTGCCTCCAGTTCCCTCGTCGAAGCCCGTTGTATGGTCTGAATGCCATCAAAAAAGCATCCTTTCAAATTCAATTTCAGTTTTAGGAACAAAAAGAAGTCGCACGTTGCGAAATCAGGTGAATACGGTGGGTGTTTCAACACACAGACCTGATTCCGAGCCAAAAATTGACGAACAATGAGTGCTGTGTGTTAAATTTCATATTAAAATTTAACCTCAAACGAACACGTGTTTTGTAAAATGAATGCCAATAAACGTTAAATGTCAACCAAATTCCATGAAATTTTGACAGTTAGTAGAGGAAGGTTGAAGCTTCAAAACACATGTGCTCACACACAGATGGCGCTGTTGGTTGCTGAGATATGGTTCGAGTCTTCATACATAATTGTCGCTCCTTGTATATCCCACTCTATGACTGCTGTTGCCGAAAAAGTTATAGGTTATTAACGGCTTTTGAGAAATCAGTAGTATGATCAAAAGTGTCGCAACGTTATTACAGAAAAAGACGCTGCCTACAGGAAAACCGTCGTGCAGATATTGAGAAGTGGTACAGAGAGAAAACGAGTGCAGGCAAACGTATTTTCAGACGCAAGAAAAGGTTAATTTTTGCATATTGTTGAAATAAAACACGCCGAGTTCAATTGAGCAAGTACACTATATTACATTTAACAGGTTCAGAAGAACAAAGTAAAGTGAAGAGAGAATATATTATATGTGCATGTTATATATGAGTGTATAAAAAATAAATAAATATGTGGCACTTAAAGCCCCAAAGGGCTCATTGGCCGAGCTTCTCTTCCATTACTGTTGTGCGTCTTAAATTTGGACAGTATTAGAAGGGACCTACTTATTTTAGCCGGTTCCGAACGGCAGAACACTTGTGACATCACTTTTTCTGAGCTTTGTCACAGAGTTCTTTTAGAAGCTTTTTCATGGCAAGTTGTTACTGTCGGAAGAATTGCCAATTGCTTGCCGACAGGTGGGTACCATTCGAAAGAAAAATCTTATCGATATTAAATTTGTTATGCATCAGCCGGGGATTGAACCACGACCTACAGATCAGAAGGCGAACACACTAACCACTGAGCTACGGCACCCAGTGTATACATATATGAAATTGAACAGTCAGAAATGACAATAGTATGTATACATACTTATGTATACAAAATAGTGTTGCTGTTAAGGGGGTCCACCTGTGTAAAATTTTCGAAAAATCGATTTTTTTTTACATTTTTCGCATCTTTAACGAGAGCTTCTACAGGATGAGGAAGGGGAAGTTTATGGTCCTGGTATTACAGATTAAATTTGAGTCTATAATACAAAGTTTTGTTGTGTTTCCAAACTTTGAAAGCGTTTTTCTCGAAACCATATTTTTGAATTTTGTGGGCAGGATTAAAAAAAATCTACTTAACCGATTGACTTGAAATTTTGACTCACTCATTAATACAGATAACTGAAGGTACCCACGTAGCGGTTTTTCGAAATCTTTTTTTTTTCAATTTTACAGCAGTTTTTATATCGAAAAAAAGCATGAAAACGAATAATTTTTATAAAAACAACTGCCATTTCTTCAATTTTTAAAATTTCGTCAAAATCCTACGTCAGTACCTCAACGATATAAACAGAAATAAGATTTTTTTTACTTTTTGCGTTTTAGATAACTGGTTCCAGCGAAATCTTGCCCACAATTTCGGAATTTCATTTTGAAGGGGTCACTTTGAACGCCCTTAATGAGTACAAGCCTTCGGATTACACTATTGGAAAAATTTACTATTGAAATATAAGCACAAACCTTCAAAATAACGTAAAACTTATTCTTATTTTCGAATTAGTTCTCCTAACGAAAATTCCCGAAAAAGCGTTCGAAATACCGCACTCACACAGGTGGACCCCCTTAAACAATGTTGCTTTTAACACATATAATACCCGAAATCTGGTTGCCTTTGACAAAGTATTTTGTAAGTTATGGTGGTTTTAATTTAATTTAGAAGAGGTTTGTACGATAATTCCGAGACTTAGTATAAGAGCTATATAATAAGTGGGCGTGGCTTTCCTTATTCTTATAAATCTAATTAACTTTGCAATATTACTCCACATCTTAAATTTGGTTGCTATTCGCTGAATAGTTCGTAAGTTAAAGCGGTTTAAATTTTTTTAATTTTCGCAATTTTGTTTGGTAGCCCCATTAAGAAGTGGGCGTGACATGCTAGTTTCAAGTCACTTAATTTCCGACAACAATGTTAATCCAAGTATCAATTATGGTTATTCTAGACAGAAGGTTGCCGAAGTTACAACTGTTTCAATTGAAAAGAAACTCAGTTATTTTGTATGAAGGCTACTATAAACAATGGGCGTGGCGCTACAATTGTAAGAAGTTGTTCTTACAATACTAATCTATTCTTTAAATCTGGTTGCTCTACGCTAAACAGTTTGAAAGTTACGGCAATTAAATTTTTTTTTTTAATTTCCGCTACATTGTATGGGAGCCCCAATAAGAAGTGGACGTGGTACGCTGAATTTTTGCCAGATTATTTCTGACTACTACATTAATCTAAGTGTCAATTATGCCTATTCTAGACAGAAGATTGCAGCAGTTACAGCTGTTTCAATTTGAAAGCAGTACAGACACTTTGTATATACTACAAAGAGTAGACGTGGCTCGCCCATTTCTGGGAAGTTTATGTAGCAGTATAATATAACTCCACTTGCCAAATATTGTTGGTCCAGATGGTATATTAAGTGGATTATAGCAAGTTAAAGGTTTTGAAATTCCGACGTTAGTCGCTTTGAATGCTTCGTGTGAGCGTGGTTATTGACCGATCATCCCCAATATCAATGCCCTCCGTACCCTTGGATCATAGGTTACTTATTCCAAATTGTGTCAAAATAGCTCAATACTTGCTCAAGTTATTGTGCGAACCAGCCAGGTGACGGAAGGACGGATGGACATCGTTAAATCGAAAATTTAAGCGACCTTGCATATTACATTATGCAGGGTATAATGAATGAGTGAATGAACCGAGCATAAATTTTGATCATAAATAATCTGCAGGCTTTGTTCGTTTGTAAATCGATTCATGGTTAAATTATAGACCAAACTGAACATGTTTTACAGTAACATGTCACACGAAAATAGCTGTACCAGTGTTGCCCAAAAGAAAGTTTCTAAAAAATCACCCTGTATGGGAAGATAGAGATGAGTAGAGATGCTAATGAGACTCGCTGGGAAGATTAGGCGCCTCAGAGGCGGTTGAAATTCCCCAACCTCTTTTTGACGAGATGAAAATAGCAATCTGATTACATATATACCCACTGTCCTGAGCCTATGGACAAAACACTTCTCCAAGTTACTGAATGGCGATGAAACGAACAATCCCGCCAGTGGAGGATATTACCCGAATATCCCAATCACGGATGATGGTAGATATCTTCGTAGAAGCCATTTTAACGCTGAAGAACAACAAAGCTGCAGGTGCTAATGGTCTACCTGCCGAGCTGCTAAATCCATTATGCAACCAATTGCAATAAATTTTGCTATTCTACAGAATAATACTTATTGATATATTTTTATTTAACCCGTAAAGTCCTAAAGTAATTGAAAAACATCAAACCTCAAGGTGCGCCTGATAGCCCTGATATATAAAAAAACACAACGAATTATGCTTAATTAACTTGTATTGATATAAATGTGGCCCATATATGGAAACACATACAGCCCGATTCTGAATATTCCCGGGGAATTTTTTCTTCAGCTTCAGCAAAGTGTTGACGGAGGTCATAAATATTTTTGAAGAAAATGTATGACCAAAATTGATAAAATTTTCCAAAACGGCTATAGAAAAAAGGAAAATAGCATTAGCCTTTTATATGAAGCACGGCATTCCAGGTGTTATAGGATGTATTGATGGGACGCATATTCGTAGCAATAATACGAATTTAATTCCACCTCCAAATTCCGCCAAAATCTGGTGAGCTCCTCCCTGTTTCCTAAATAGAATCCACGCGCAATGTCGGGATGTGATTGCATTGCGTTTAGCATAAGATCGAACTGGAACTTGTTCGTTGTTTTTGACCTGAAAGTAAGAATATTGCCATAATAATATTTGTAATAGTAATAAATACAGTTATTTATTTAATAAATAACAACATTTATTCCATTTTCTACGAAAACAATTAAATACTTACATTTTTGCATACAACTCCCTTGCAGATAGTTGGCGGAATAATTTTCAATAAATGTCATCACATTCTCCCTTTTATTTACATTCGGAATGCCTACTTTTTTCCCCGGGAAGAAATTCCCGATTTCGAAGTTCGTTTAGAATTGGAGGAAAGGGAAAAGGGAAAACTCCCGGGGAATTTATATTCAGAATAAAAGAATAGGGAAAAGGGAAAAATTCCCGGGGAATTGTTATTCAGAATCGGGCTGATAAAGAAAATTATTTCACTTCTTCTTCTTCTTTCTTTTCTTTGATCTATTAAATAGTCGGAATTTCAATTCTGTTTAGGAAATTTAGCATCTATGTTACTTTATTAGCACAAATGTAGAGGATTGTAGACGAAAAATTGCCATATATAACACAATACACCGATGTTGTTAAAACTTGTC
The DNA here is from genome assembly GCA_963854835.1 of Megamerina dolium. Taxonomy (NCBI): domain Eukaryota; kingdom Metazoa; phylum Arthropoda; class Insecta; order Diptera; family Megamerinidae; genus Megamerina; species Megamerina dolium. The sequence continues at coordinate 86,246,890 of OY978525.1, forward strand.
TTCGTCATAACTTTCCACACATGAATGTAAATCGAAATAATACTTTCCAAAATTTTTGTAACGAAGGGGCATAAATATTTTGATATACGAATTTATGCCTACAATTCATTAATTATTTGAAAATTCCTAAAGCTTTCAAAAATGATTGTACATATATATCAAGAGTTATACTTGAGACATGAAACCATAAGGTCAACTATTGACATATGATTGACATTGTATTGAATATATACATATGGTTGCATAAGATGAAAGCAAAATCGATCAATCAATAAACTAATATAATATTGAGTAGGGTTTTATGTATAAATTTGTATGAGAAACATATTTAAAATTTATTATTATTGACAATCAATATTTACATACTCATCAACTCATACATACTCAGATTTGTGGTATTTTGGTCTCTCCTCTAATGTCGTCGATAAAAAAAGTGATTACATTGAATATAATTGCATTTTATTTTCTTTGGTGTATACTTTATTCATTATTTTACAATTTGCTCAACTTTGGGACACTTCTCATTTTCTAGTACATTGACCGTTTTAAAAGAAAGCAATAAATCGCCGAATACTTTTAAAATTATTTTATTTTCCTGTGGACTATCAAACTTAATAAACAAATTGCTAAATTTATACAGGGTGTCAAACAGTCGAAACATTAAATTCCATGAATAGGTTTTAATTGTAAAATGCTCTTGGAAAATCACAAATATGTACCGAGGCATGATAAGCATATATCTTCGAAATTTGAAATATACAAATTAGTTTCGAACTCAAATTAAAGTTAATGAGATGAAGATAAACGGTCTTTTTGTTCTTATGAGAAAAATGTCAACGTTTATTTCTATAGAACATTTATTTATAACAATAAAAACTGAAATGCAAACGACTGACAGCTTCATGTCATAGTCAATTTTTTTTTTAAATTTCGAGACTTTTTTCAAAATTCGTCTTTCGTCTTCAGTCAAATCATTGGTAAAACTCATTGGAGGAGATTTTTAAAATTTTAGACAAAATTGGCAGACATTTTTTTCTTCCCCTTCCCTTCTTCTTGAATTCGTCCCTGCATCAGCCCATAACTACACACTATGTATTTATGTCTAAGCAACTCTGGGTTGTAGTAACAAACATCCAAATTTTTAATGCTTTAAAACGTTATTCCATTATAAATATCGTCATAATTAAATTTTCGGCTAAAACGATGTTATAAACATTGCATCTTTTAAGAACCCGCTCGTTTGCCTTCTATGCTAAATCCCAGTGGACACATCCACTGATGTGTCTTAATGTTGTACATCTATATAGTTTAGAAGTAGAGAAGCAACCTGGTTGGAACATCTCAATTTACATTCGCTTTACGATTATCACCCTATATATATTTAGTACCATTTATATGTATTTTCATCATTGAAGTTTATTAACCTTGTCACGGTGTAACAACAGAGATACCTATCTATATCTACATAAATAATTTTTCAGCAAAACCAAAATGTTCCATTCACCATCAGCAGTCAACACAAAATATTTAAATTTATTTTTAGAAATAAATATGATGCTTAAAGATGGATACAATTACTTGAAATTATACTAAGTATTTTCAATCGAAACTCAAATGTACGTACATAAAGTATGCATCGGCATTAGCTGTAATTTTTAGAGATGAATTGTTAGAATAATGTTAATTAAATTGCTTATAACAAGTTCGCCGAAATGGTTTTATAATTTCTATATACATATGCTTATGTATAATCGAGTTAGTATAATGGTAATATAATACAGCAGGCTTTTTTTTAATGAAATGATAACACAAATAAAATATAGCTCTTTTTCTGGGTTCACTAGAGTGGGAAATATGCCAGGATGGAGAATTTTATAAACTGATTCGTTTTCTACAGAAAAAATATATTAAAAAATTACCCAATAAAGCAAAAGTTCGTTATACTGTTATATAACATATATATATATATGTATATATATATATATATATATATATATATATATATATATATATATATATAAATATATGTATTATATATATTATATATATTATATTTATATATATATATATATATATATATATATATATATATATATATATATATATATATATATATATATATATATATATATATATATATAAGAAATCCATTATATGACTTTTCAGGCAGTTTTGTGATTGCTTGACTCAGTATTATTTGAGCACGCATCAAAGTAAAGAGAAAATTCGCCATTTACAGTTTTTCTTCGATAAAGCGAAAACGCAAGCCAAAATGTGAATAGTGTTTATGGTCGTAATACTGTAACAGTCAATTACGTGCAGTTTTGGTTTCGTCAAGGAGCTAAACATTGCACTAAAACCGTTTGGAACCATTTAAATAAGAGTGGATACAAAAAGAAGCTCGGTGTATGGGTGCCACACGAGTTAACGCAAAAAAACCTCATGGACCGAATTTCCATCTGCAAATCGCTACTGAATCGGAACAAAATCAATCCATTTTTGAAGCGGATGGTTACTGCTGATGAAAAGTGGATCACTTACGACAACGTCAAGCGAAAACGGTCGTGGTCGAATCACGGTGAGCCGGCGCAAACGGTGGCCAAGCCAGGCTTGACGGTCAGGAAGATTTTGCTATGTGTTTGGTGGGATTGGCAGGGAATCATCTACTATGAGCTGCTTCCCTACGGCCAAACACTTAATTCGGACCTGTACTGTCAACAAGTGAACCGTCTGAGGGAAGCAATCACCCAGAAGCGGCCAGCTTTGGCCAATAGGAGAGGAATTGTGTTCCATCAGGACAACGCAAGGCCACACACATCGATAGTAACGCGCCAGAAGCTCCGGGAGCTTGGTTGGGAGGTTCCTATGCATCCACCTTATAGTCCGGTCCTGGCACCAAGTGATTACTACCTGTTTCTGTCTATGGCGAATGATTTTGCTGGTAAAAAATTCGCTTCAAGAGAAGCTTGTGAAAATCGACTTTCCTAGTTTTTTGCTAATAGGGACGAGGGTTTCAATTTAATATATATTATATTATGTATATATATATATATATATATATATATATATATATATATATATATATATATAATATATATATATATATATATATATATATATATATATATATATATATATATATATATATATGGTGGTCTGGTGGTGTTTTCGCAAGGTAACGTGTCTAACTGCCTCAACTGGGTGGGGCTAGCGCAATCCTTGTTGAACTCATCGCAAGTCAACTCACTGGCTGTCATGTAGTTTGATCTGAGCGCTATGTGATGATACCTTTATTTGTTAATGAGGGGTAGTCATATAGCTTGCTCTGCTTACTATGTGACGGCGCTTTCATTATTATTAATGGGGGCCCTCCATGTGGCGACCACCGGGCAACGTCTTCCTGGCACCCGCTGGGAGGCGGCTGAAGTGAGTGGCGAAAATCTCCTCGGTTAGAGGTTGTGCGTTGGGTTTGGGACCCGCCACATAAAAAACCCCCCCAATGAAAAAAAATAAAATGCCTCGCATAAGGACTACCGCTTTTGTTGATGACCCCCGCAAACGAAAAAAGGACAATGATTTACGGATATGCACCTGGAATGTCCGGTCTCTTTATAGGGAGGGTGCCTCTATCCAGCTGGTTGATGTCCTCGAAAAATACAGAGCTGACATCACCGCTCTCCAGGAAATGCGATGGAAAGAACAGGGCTGCTCCAAAAGAGCGTCCTGTGACATCTACTACAGTTGCCATGCTGAAAGGCACGAATTAGGATGTGGATTTTTGGTCAGCAAGAGACTACGACATCTTGTCTCACAGTTCACGCCTGTGAACGAACGGCTGGCCACAATCCGCATCAAGGCAAAATTTTTCAACATCAGCCTTATATGTGCCCACGCTCCGACGGATGAGAAGGACAATGTGACCAAGGAGAGCTTCTTTCAGCGCCTCGAAGAAGCTTATGACCGCTGCCCCCGCCACGATATCAAAATCGTGCTTGGCGACTTTAATGCCAGGGTGGGCAAGGAAGGTACCTTTGGTCCAACTGTCGGAAAATTCAGCCTCCACCAGAACACCTCCGATAACGGAATGAGGCTGATCGACTTCGCCGCAGCACGAAACATGGTAATTGGTGGTACCAGATTCCAGCATCTCGACATCCACAAAGCGACATGGCTGTCTCCAGATCATCGTACAAGAAACCAAATTGATCATGTGGTGATTGACGGAAGGCATGCTTCCAGTGTGATGGACGTGAAATCGATCCGTGGTGCCAACATCGACTCGGATCACTACCTTGTTGCAGCTAAGGTGCGCACACGCTTATGTGTCGCAAATAACAAGAGAAGTCCCACACAGAGAAAGCTCGACGTCAGTAAGCTGCGATCACCAGAGACAGCAGATGCATTTTCCACTCGACTATCGGATCTGCTTATGCAGAACACTCCCCAACTTGATGATACATGCGCACGGTGGACACATATATCCCACTCCATGACTACTGCTGCCGAGGAGGTAATCGGTTACTACCGGCCTCTGAGGAATGAGTGGTATGATCAGGAGTGTCGCGACGCTACCGCAGAGAAAGACGCCGCCTACAGAAGAACCCTGCGTGCAGGCGCAACGCGAGCTGTTAAGGAGCGGTATAGAGAGAAAAGGAGTGCGGAGAGACGTCTTTTCAGGCGCAAGAAGAGGGAGTTGGAAAGACGTGAGTGTGAGGAGATAGAGATGTGTACCGACAAGAATGAGACTCGAAAATTCTTCGAAAAGATCAAGCGCCTAAGTGGAGGTTTAAATCCCGGAGCCTCTTCTTGTCGTGATGGAAATGGGAATCTGGTTACAGATGTCCAGAGTGTACTGAGCCTATGGAGGGAACACTTCTCCACGTTACTGAATGGCGATGCTACGAACAATTCCGCCAGTGGAGGAGATTGCCCGATAACCCCAATTACAGATGATGGTGTTGATGTTCCACCACCCGACTATGACGAGGTTGAAACGGCCATTTTAAGGCTGAAGAACAACAAAGCTGCAGGTGCTGATGGCCTGCCTGCCGAGTTGTTTAAGACCGGAGGCGATGAGCTGCTCACCCGCATGCACCAGCTCATAAGCAGAATATGGTCGGATGAAAGCATGCCTGATGATTGGAGGCTCAGTGTTCTCTGTCCTGTACATAAAAAAGGAGACCCCACAATTTGCGCCAACTACCGTGGAATAAGTCTCCTGAGCATCGCATACAAGGTTCTATCGAGCGTACTGTGTGAAAGGTTGAAGCCTATGCTCAGCAACCTGATTGGACCTTATCAGTGTGGCTTCAGACCTGGTAAATCCACCATCGACCAGATTTTCACACTGCGCCAAATCCTGGAGAAGACCCAAGAAAAACAGATCGACACACACCACCTATTTGTTGATTATAAAGCCGCTTTCGACAGTCCGGTAAGGGATTACCTCTACGCAACAATGTCTGAGTTCGGTATTCCTGCAAAGCTCATTCGACTTTGTAGAATGACACTGCATAACTCTCGTTGTGCAGTGAAAATTGGGAAGGACCTCTCCGCACCGTTTAATACCGAACGGGGTTTCAGACAAGGTGATTCGTTATCGTGCGACTTCTTCAATCTTATTATGGAGAAAATAATACGAGCTGCTGATCTACGACATAATGGCACTATCTTCAACAAAAGTGTCATGCTGTTAGCGTATGCCGACGATATTGACATAATCGGCATGAACACGCGAGCAGTCAGTGCAGCATTCTCAGAGTTGGAAAGAGAGTCGCGTCGGATGGGTCTCACGGTGAACGAGGGCAAGACGAAGTATCTAGTGTCAACAAACAAAGAGTCCCGGCGTCTTGGACAGCACGTCACTGTTGACAACTACGCTTTTGAAGTAGTAAGGGACTTTGTCTATCTTGGAACCAGCATTAACAGCAGTAATGACGTCAGCTTGGAGATCATGCGTAGGATAACTCTTGCTAACAGGTGTTACTTTGGGCTGAGTAAGCAATTGAAAAGTCGAGCCCTCTCTCGAAGAACGAAAACTACACTCTACAAGTCTCTCATCATGCCTGTCCTAACATATGGCGCTGAAGCCTGGACAATTTCCATCTCGGATGAGCGAATGCTTGGAGTTTTCGAGAGAAAAGTCCTACGCAAGATCTTTGGACCTATTTGCGTTGGTGGCGAGTACCGAATAAGGTACAACCATGAGCTGTACGAGCTATATGCCGATATTGACATAGTAAAGCGCATCAAAATCCAGCGGCTGCGCTGGCTAGGTCATGTCGAGCGAATGGAAGAACACGCTCCAGCTAAGAAGGTGTTATATTCGGAACCCGCTGGAGGACGACGCAGAAGAGGAAGACCAAACCTCAGGTGGAAAGACCAAGTACTGGAGAACCTGACGGCGCTTGGAATTTCTAACTGGCGCCAGCTAGCGAAGAACAGAGATGGCTGGCGAAGCATGTTATTTTCGGCCTAAATCGATATTCGGTTGTTATGGCCACATAAGTAAGTAAGTAATATATATATATATATATATATATATATATATATATATATATATATATATATATATATATATGTATATATATATATATGTATATATATATATGTATATAGTATGACAAATGTTAAAACATTTTGCAAATAAATTTTCTCTCTTCTGTACGGCATAATTTTTTTTTTTTTTTTTTTTTTGTTAGCTTATTTTTTTTTTATTGAATCTTTCTTAAATACAAGAAACTAACAATAAGTATTCAAATCTTACAAACTAAATAAAACTATGTGATATCCCCTACGTTCCATCACAATTTTGTGAGTCGCGATATGTAGCAATTTTACAGCATATTCAGTGTGTCTTTTCTTTTTAATCGACGATGCCCCTTGCTCTGCAACAATTGCCTAGCAAGGGGATTCGGATGATTGTGTAATTTTTGAATGTAGCTTCTGCAGGACATTGCAACTTCCTCAGAAATTGTGGGTACATTTAAATCTCGATGGATGTTAACGTTCCTCATATACCAAGGCGCGTTTACAATAATTCGCAGACACTTGGATTGTATTCGCTGCAATTTTTCGATATTAGAGGGAGATGCGGTGCCCCAAAACTGAATACCATAAGTCCAGATTGGTTTCAGGATTGCTTTATATAATAGCACTTTGTATTCAAGATTCAACTTTGATCTTTTGTGTAACAGCCACCATAACTGATTCATTTTAAGCTTGATCTGAGTTTTCTTTGCCTCTATGTGATTTTTCCATGTCAGCCTTCTGTCGAGGTGAATACCCAAGTACTTTGTTGAGGAACATTGTGGAACTGATTGGCCATTAATTTTAAGTGGGGGACATGTATCTAGCCTTAGCGTGAAGGTTACATGTACGCTCTTTGATTCATTGACTTTTATACGCCATTTTGCTAGCCAGATTTCGAGAGAATCGACATGAGTCTGCAGGAGTTTAGTAGCTTCTATGGGGTTAGAGCGAGAGCACAATATTGCCGTATCATCAGCAAAGGTCGATATGAATGTATAGTTATTGTTGGGCATATCTGAAGTGTATAAGAGATACAGTAAGGGACCCAAAACGCTTCCTTGAGGAACGCCAGCGTGAATATCCAATGGATTTGTTGTGTAATCCTTGTGATGTACGAGAAATTGTCTTTTCGTGAGGTAGCTACTAAGCAATGAGGAGACATTTGCAGGCAGTAATAGTTTGAGTTTGTAAATAAGGCCATCGTGCCATACTTTATCGAAAGCTTGAGTGATATCAAGAAAGACAGCTGAGCAATACTTTTTTTCTTCAAAAGTGTTCCTTATCAGAGTTACAATGCGGTGGACTTGTTCTATTGTGCCGTGCTGTTTTCTAAATCCAAACTGATGTTGAGGAATCAGTTGGTTGAGATTAATAAATGGAGTTATATTCATGACAAGTAGCTTTTCGAATACTTTAGAAAGTAGAGGCAGGAGGCTGATAGGTCTGTACGATGCAACTTTTGTAGGGTCTTTTCCTGGTTTTGCTATCATAATAATTTTTGAAGTTTTCCAGCATTTGGGATAGTGTTTAATACGAAGGATAGCATTGAAAATGTGCATCAGATGAATTACTGAAGCCGGAGGTAGCTCTTTTATCATTTTACCGGTAATTTTATCTGGACCAGGTGATTTTTTTGGGTTTAAATCTTTATAAATTGCTTTGAATATGTCCTTTTTTTTAATTTTGAGCGTTATTGAGCAAGGTTGAGAAGTTAATATTGGTAATGAGGACTGTGAAGAGGGTGGATTGGGTGTAAACACACTTTTTAGGTGGTTTGCAAAAGCCAAACCCTTCTCACAGTTGCTTCTAGCCCAATTACCGTCACTCAAACGGATGGGGGAATCAGTGAGAATTGGCCGATTTGATTTTTTTGCTGATTTCCACAAAGAGTAGTCTGACGCTTCACCAGGTGTTAATTTCGCTATGTGCTCTTCTAACTCTTTGTTGTTTTTATTTTTTAAGGCTTGCTTTAACTTTCGAGTGCAGTGCTGTAGCTGTGTTTTCAGATTCGGTGATCTGAATTCTTGCCATTGTCTTCGGAGTCTTCTTTTTTGTCTTACTAGCAATTCAATATCGGCTGGTGTGTATGGGCTATAGTTTGATTGCTTGCATACCTTTGTGCAGGTGGCTGAGCTGAGAGCTAATGAGAGCAGCTGGTTGAATTTTTCGAGTGCTGAGTCTACATCGTGTCCATTTCTTAATACAGTACTCAGAGGAAGATGGGAATTTATATATTTCTTGAATTTTAACCAGTCTATTTTCTTTCTAACGCAATTGCTTTGGGGCTTGGTGATTTTATAGATATTACCGTGGGTGAGTGGTCAGATGATAGATCATAATTACACTCTGTGGAGATATTTTCCATCTGCAAACCTTTGGCGACTCCAAAGTCTATGAGATCGGGTATTTTCCTCTTGTCCGTCGGCCAATATGTCGGTTGACCATTTGAAATAACATCGTAGCCGTGGTTAGTGATGATTGAACATAGTCTTTTGCCTTTTGGAGTTATTAATCGGGAGCCCCAGTGAGTGTGTTTGGCGTTGAAATCGCCAGCAACCAAGAATTTGCTACCAAGAGTTGAGAAAAATTCTTTATATTGCTGTTCGGTAATACTGTATCTTGGGGGACAGTATATCGCAGATATTACTAGCTTAGATGTATTCTTCCAGACATATAGATGTTGCTTGCAAGTAGACGCTACTAAAATCTTCAAGAACATGATGTTTTATTCTGCTTTTTATCAATATGGCAGTTCCTCCGCGTGCCTTACCATGCGGATGATTTGTGGTGTACAGTTTGTAATATGGTATTTGGTAGCAATTTTTGTCAGTGAAATGGGTCTCAGATATCATCATTATGTCGATTTGGCTGGATTCAAGGAATTGAATTAGCTCCAAACGGTGCTGGCTTAAGCCGTTGGCGTTCCAGTGGCATATCTTGAGACAACTCATGGTCTGGATAGCAATGTTTGGAGTAACATCGATTGATTTTTCATCATTTCTTGCATCATTGTTTGCATTGAGTTCATGAATTGGTTCATATTCTTAATCAATGTTTGAAGCAAATGTTCAAGGGTACTTGGCTGTTGGGTGGGCAGTGAGTGTTTCTGCTCATTATTTACATTGCTTTGTTGGTGTGGGTTTTGTTTTAACACGCTAGCGTATGAATTGGTTTGATTCTTGTTTGGGATTGCAGAGAAGAATTGTGTTGCATCAATATTTTGTCTCTTACTTGAGTTGGCTATCTGAGTTTGCTCAACTGGTTTTAGAGGTTGATTGCTAGCGGAGAAATTTAGCTTTAGGGTTGTATATACTGGGCAACCTCTATAATTTGCGGTGTGATTACCTCCACAATTGCTGCATTTTTTCATGCTAGCATCGCCTTTAGATTTTGGGCATATGTTTGATTTATGGAGATCTCCACAAATCACACAAACAGCTGACAGGGTACAATATGTCTTAGTATGTCCATATTCTTGGCAGTTGCTGCACTGAGGAGGTCCAGTTCTCTTATGGGGTTCTTCGATTGTGATTTTGCGATGCAATAAATATCGAATTTTATATATGGGGTGTACTTCACCTTTTTTTAGGGGTTTTGTTTCAGGCTGAAGCTCAATACGATATAACGGTTGCGGTATATTGCTCTTGTTGAGAATGTTGAATACTGTTTTGGCTTGAAACCCTTCTTCCTGGAGGGCAAGTTTGATTTCGTTAATATCAACGTTGGGTTCGACGCCTTTGAGTACAACGATTAAGCCCTTACTACTTTTTAGCTGATATGTGTAGTAATTCTTTTTTACAGCATCAAATTCCGCTATTACTTTGCGATAATGAGTTTCGCTGTAGATTTGCACTTTTGTTTCCTCAATTTGGCCTTTGCGAATAGGAACAACATGGAAATTCTTTGGTCCTATAAGACTTGTAATTCTAGAAATCAACTTATCTGAGTTGCGTTCTCTCAAGAAAATGGGTGGGGGTTTGAAATTTTTCTTGGAGATAATATTTTCGTCACTTTCATCACCTGAAAGCAGAGCGTATCTATTTTCCGAACTAATAGGGACAGTGTTCTGTTTTTGAATTTTTGTTGAATTCATTTGTTTTGAGTTTTGCGGTCTTCTCTTTCGCTTTACTACAGTAATGTAGCGATCAATACCAGTTTGAACAGCAACTGGTTCTTTATTAGTCATCGCACTAGTTGCTTTAACTACTGGGTCTTGCACTTCAGTAGAAGTGCCGTTATTTGATTGCTTTGATGTTGTAGCTGTTGGTGTTACAGCAGGAGAAGCACATTGTACACTCCACGGTATAGAGGGAGATAGTATATCACGATAGAACAAATTATTTTTTTTGTCTGTATTTATTGTTGTTGCAAAATTTGATGAATTTTTAATATGTGCAGGCAAAAGATTTGCACTGTTACTTTCACTTGTGCAGTGTGTATCAACTGTTTTATTTGATAATGCACTTATCGGGGGGGTTTGCGCGGGTGATTGCAAATTATTGTTTACACACACATTAACATGCGATTGCCGTTGCCGGAGAGGAGAGCGCTGAACACTCATATTATAAACAAAATGTTTGCAAATTATATTATTATTTTATTTGTTTTTTTTTTTTTTTTTTTTTCTAAAAATCAAAAGAAAGACGTCCACTCTTATTGGTGACTTTCGCGAACGGCATAATGACATTGATATTGATGATTGTTATCCACTTATCTGTTGCGGCCACAATTTCTTTTAATATCGTTGTAATTATCGTTCATCGTGTATCATGTGGAATTTATAGAAGATTAAATTTACTTCAAAGTAATGAGAATATGAGCTAAGCATTGAATAGAAATTCAAGCAAAAATAGGTACAATAAGACTGCCACTAAGTCTACGAATATTTACTTGCTAGTTATTCGATAATTATTTTTTCATGTCAAAGCTTCTTAACTGATAATGTTCTATTCTGCAAATGCTTCCATTAATGATTAAATTTTATTCTCATTGTTTCTGTTGCAGTGCTAATTTAAATCGATTCCTGTATAAATTGAATAAGAATTGTTTCCATCCAATAAGCGGTTTATTTGGTTTTACAATATACACTTGCTATCAAAAGAATTTGTTTCTTTTAATTTAAATGATCGTAACACCCTTATGCGATACTATGTACAAGTATAACCACAATATATTCACTAAGACCTTATTGTGTTCATTACGTTAATATTTCATTACATACTACATTACATATGCAAATTAAGTAATAGGTTTAAATTTTAAGTCTGCAAGAAAACGAATCGATTTAATTCATTGGCACACTCACTATGCGTAAGCATTTAATGACTATTTTCATGTTTATATTTGATCAAACAACACAACAAGCACAAGGACTCTATAAGCCTATAAAATTAAGGAGAAAAAATTAAGAGATTTCCAAATCATTGTTGATTAACCTTTTACTGAATAACATATTGAATAGCCTTACATATACAATCACAAAAACACATACACATCTACATATACTCGTCTATATATATCGCAGGTATATGTATGTATGCAACATATATATATCGAACCATTTCAATTAGTTGCCAAAAATTTGCTTATTTATGATTTACAAATACACACTTAGAAATGTGTTTGGAATATGAAGCTTATTTAACCGGCCAACTTAGGTCGGGTCGCCAAAAGCAAACAAAATACATATATAGTATATATATAAAGAACCAAACTACAAAAATATTATATAAAATACTATGCATGTATATGTATTTGTGTATATATACACTATGTATTAAAGGTTGAATTAATCAAGCAAGCAAGCAAACAAGCAAAAGCATACGAATAACACTGCCTTGGGATTTTAATAGATGGGGGATGATGAGTTTGTGTTGTGCACAAAATTTGTGTCGAGTCAACAGAATGACTAACAGAAATGTGCTAACAAAATATTGCGCATAAACACACGTACACACCAACACACACACACACACACACACAGATTGGTTAATGCTAATAGAAATGCAAACATACATAAATACGAGCATACAATACTAATACACTCACCCCCACACACAAAAACATTGTCGAGTGCGGCAAATAAAGTAGAAAAGCATTTTAATTTATTGTATATGAACCTTATATAGTACTACTCCTTCATCAATCCGACTACTATAAAACTCAATACAAGTGACCTAGGGATAATAATTAGTATGATGCGTCCGTCATACAATGACGTTTATGAATGAGGGTCGGAACGAAAACAAAATGAGAAATATGCCCATGAATGGATAAGCTTTGCTTTATTCACTAATGGTGATACCTACGTATCTATGCAGGTAGGATTAATAGAAAATATGAAGGTTATGGCTGGTATAAATAAAAGGACATTTATCATTTAAATTAGTGTTATACAGAAAGAAAAAAAAACAACACGATAAATATGAAATATTCTGAAACTGAACTCACTCAAAGACTCAACTTTTCAACGCATAGAAATATTTGAAATTTCAACATGATCAACAAGGTCTAGTAAAATTGTTCGGCAGAGATAAACTAAATATAGTGGATAGTAAACCACAAAATCATATCTCTTAAACCAATTTTAATATCGCATACCTATGCTTATCAGTACAAATACCCGAAATTTTTGAATTGTGATGCTGAAATGTGCCTGATAAAAGAAATGCAACTTCTAGTATACCAAAATATTACACCAGTGTGAAATTCCATACACGTTTATTATAAATTCTAAGTGAATTCTTGTATCAAAATTTGTTAAGTGAATTGGCTTATGAAAATAATTTACTTTAACATATTCTATATGGAAAAAAACAAGGTGCTGTGAGAGTAAATGTAATTAAGTAAAAAATGGACTTAATCAATTATTATTTTTTTTTTCAGTGTACATCAATACATCAAAATCAATAGCTTCAGAATTTTTTGTCCGCAATAATCTATTACTGTTCCCAAGATTTTGGAATGATTATTTTTATATTATTTTTTAGGAGCATTGCCCTTCATTAGCCCGATAGACTAATTACTGAGAATTTTCTATGAATTATCCATTGTTATTTTTTTTTCACTGTATGTGTTGTGAAATGAATAAATTTGATCACCCTTAATACATGGAACAACAATTTTTAATAGGTATTTTTTTAGTCGTCAAGAGAATTGCCCATTATATGTCGCAGGTGAATACCATTAAAATTAGCAAATGTTTGTTTTTTGAACAAAAAAAAAATACCATATGCGGTTCTAATCTATGAGCACAAGTACACAAATGATCAGTTCACATTTTCTATGGCAGTATTGTAACACATTAACAGTGTGCCGAAATATTTTTCTACAGCATATACACAAGTAAATCACCGAAAACGTGGATATGCCACCCAAAAGGGTCACAAAAATTTTATTTAATTTAAATTGCTCATTTTTTTTTAGTGAAAAAGAAACCTAAATTATGAAATCATATGTACTCACTAATTGGCGTTACTATGTAACAACTATTTGGTCCAAATTGGTATTAAAGCGATTAAATTTTGAATACAAATAAACGGTTGTCGTTAAAGATTAGAGGAAAAAGTAAAATGGTTCAATAATTTAGGTCCGTACCAGTTATTTGATGACATTTTAAAGATTTTATAATAAATTTAATGCCAACTTACAATTTATTAATATATAAAAAAAAAACAAAATATATTTTTTCCCACAATATTTCTTAACATTTTTCATAGCTTTAAAGCGATATAATAAATTTCCAAATTTGTCTTCATAACAAAGAATTATCGTCTCATATCCTGATAAATATTAACATACAAACAGATGTGAATCGAATCAATATTTATAACATAAAAATAACTGGGTACATATTTGTATAATATGTTAGTAGAGCATAAGCTCAAAAATTCTCAATAAACTCAATTGTGTGTCGAGTTAAGCACATCGTTGATGCGCTGTGATGCAACCACCACATGCAATATTGTAATACTCGAATGACAAGTGTGTAGTTCTTATAATAGGAAAAGCGAAGAACACAATACGTAACAATGCTACATACTCGTACACAGAAGTAGAGCTTCGATATGATATGCAAGATGCAAAACAACAACATAGTAGACTAAATCCAAATAGCGCATAATAGGGACAACAATCAAGGGACAAGTACAAGTAAGAAGGCTGAAACTTATTGTATATGCAAAAGTATGTATATATTGGGTGTGCTAGAATTGACGAAGATAACAAAAGAGAAGAGCTGCAAAAAAATATATATTTATTTGAAATATTTTAAAAATCTTTTTCAAAATCGATCTACTTTTTTGACTTTTGACCGGATAACAATAAACACGTACGTTGATAAAAATAGGTATTTATGCCGAACTTCAGTTATATAGCTTAAATTATTCTATGATTCAAGGGTACAGAGGGGATTGATATTGGATATTCAAAGCGACTAACCTCGGAATTTTCAAAATCTTAATCTTGCTATTACTCACTAGTATACCATCTAGAACCACAATATTTGGCACAAAGAATTATGTTATGCCATACAAAGTGATTGAACTTCTTTTAAGTTCAAACCGCTGTAACTTCGGCAATCTTCTGTCTAGAACAACCACAATTGACACTTAGACTAATATCGTGATCGGAATAATGTGGATCGAAATGTGTGAAAATAATGTGTTCATGGGAATATCATACAAAGCTGCGAAAATCAAATAAGAATTTTAACAGCTATATCTTACGAACTATAGGACAACCAAATTTAAGGTATGGATTAATATTACAAAGGTAATTAGATTTATAAGAAAGAAACAAGCCACGTCCACTTTTTATATAACTTCCATACAAAGCCTCGGAATTATCTTAAACTTTAGAAGACCCATTACTTACAGAATACCATATTTCAGGTGTAGATTAGTATTATAGGCAGAAATTATTCCTAAAAAAATTGGAGAGCCAGACCTACTTCTTAATGTAGCTCCTGTATAAAGTGTGGAAATATATGAATAAGATGGATATGCGAGCAAATTTTATATACATGTCTACATATGCAGGGTATAATTCGGTCGGCCCCAGCCGACTGTAAGGTCATGTTTTTATGAGAGTTAGGCGCTTCGTCTCTTCAGATTCAACTCACTCATATAACTTGATAACTTTATATATAATTTGAATCCAATTTGGTCAATTTTCGAGTGTGTACAGTAATTAGTAGCTTGATATCTTATTAAGGGGCACAACTAGTTTGAAATTTTGAAAATTTCGTTTTCTTTTTGTTTTTGCATTTTTTGACAATTTATACCTTTAAAAATAACATATTAAAATTTCAAGTGAAAATCTCAAATAGATTCTGAGTTGCAGCCTTCTACAGAACAGCTGCAATGAACAATGAAATCAGTACTTTTACCTTTAAACGCGTTTTTTCTAAAACTAAATTTTTCAAATTTGCTGCAGCTGTAACTTGATAACAAATCATCCGATCGACTTGGGTCTTCTTTTAGCTTATTTTGTATTTGTTTTTCCATACAATGACCCTCCAGTTTTATGATTGGATGAAAAATATAATTATGCCAGGCCAGAAACCATCAGATTTTTCAGCAAGATTTTAATTTTTTTTTTCAAAAAACCGCCATTTTGTTGCATTTCATTTATTTTTTTTCAATCGAGAGCCATTGTATTGGAAATATAAACTAGTTTAATAAAATTTTTGGTTTTTTTGATTTCAGGCACTGCGAAAGCTACAATCACTGCAGCAGTGGGAAAACTTTTTTTTTTTGAAGACTCAGGAGATGGTGGATAACTTGCAGAAAATCGAATATTTTCATTTGAAAAAATTACTTTGTATTCATTATTTATGCACAAATATATCTGCATAATTTTAAAACATTCGATGTAATACTTTTTTTTTTAACAATTCACAAAAATCACCTTTTTTCAGGCGGTCAAACTAGTTGTGCCCCTTAAACAATATACATACTTTTGTATGAGGTTCAGAATTGCTTAAAGTCTGCCTTCGATATGCTTTATATTTGCGATGTGAAAATGTAAAACACCCATGCAGCAACATACTTTTGTATGGGACATGACTAAATCCCCTCAGGTCCCTATTCTTTCCGTACGGAAGAATAATCACAACAAGCTTTGACCAGTACGGTATAAATATGAATCATTAATTACGATTTTTCGGTAATATATATAAAATAAAATGTTTTCAATGAAATCCATGCATGCTATATATATATGATCAAATTGGTTTGGGTCAAATCATTGGACATCGTAAGTGCAGTGCACTTGACATACATAAAAATAAAAATAAATATGCGGCACTTAAAGCCCCAAAGGGCTCATTTTCCGAGCTTCTCTTCCATTACTGTTGTGCGTCTTAAATTTTGGACAGTATTAGAATGGACCTACTTATTTTAGCCGGTTCCGAACGGCAGAACACTTGTGACATCACTTTTTCTGAGCTTTGTCACAGAGTTCTTTTTAGAAGCTTTTTCATGGCAAGTTGTTACTGTCGGAAGAATTGCCAATTGCTTGCCGACAGGTAGGTATCGTTCGAAAGAAAAATCTTTTCGATATTAAATATGTTATGCATCAGCCGGGTATTGAACCACGACCTACAGATCAGAATGCGAACACACTAATCACTGAGCTACGGCACCCACAATAAAATACATAATAACAGTAAAAAAAAGTTGAATAAAAATACAATATATTCAATATAGTTTATTCTGAGTATTTGCAAGTATACATATATGGAGCAGACCAAGATACTTTTTAAGAGAGAATAACTTAAGTGATTCTAGTTTAAAAAAAGTTTGCAAGTTTTATTTGAAATTAAATTTGCCTACCTCGTTTGAAAGATGCAAATAAAAATTGGTATGTGCATGTGAATATCTGTATTAGAGTGAGTCAAAAATTTAAAATATACAAATTTCGAAACTGCTACAATTTCATTTTGATGAACTTTTGCAAACGGAATAAAGACCCTTGTTTTTGGTTATAAAGATCGTAAAGCATCACTAATCAAAGTGTTGGTACCAGGCTACATTTTAAATATGAATGTCAGTATTTGGCGTGCAACGAAATGATAGCAAAGCTTGCCATATGCTTGCGATAACGTTAGCAGTTTATTTGGAAAATAAATCTCCCAGAATAGAACCGAAAACCTACCAACTACTCACAAACGCAGAATAATTGAAATATTTCGTGATGTGAATACAAGTGTTTTTACCAATAATATTTACTTATTACCAATTATATTTTCGTATGCATCAGTTTAATATCGATAATCGTATATTGTTAAGAAATAAATGTAGTATGAAAAAAAAAATAGCATTTCACATTTTGCATTACATAAGCACTAATCACTACTATAAATAAAAGCTGAAAAATAAATTTTTTCGTCTCAATTCAAGTAATTTTTAATTTGAAATGTGTTTGAACATCAAAGCATAGAATTTAGAAAAGAGATGCTGCTATTTTCTCGAACCGTCCTGCCAAAGGGCACTTTCATTTAGCTACTGACTTCCTGCTACTGCTTATTTATTATAGTCCTTGAAAGTAACAAATAATAAAATCAATTGCTAAAATGACTAAAAGGATCAAATCACTTTCAATCTGAAGAAATGTTCTTTTCGAAATCAGATTTTCACTCAAGCTTATTCAATGTATATCCATACTATGTATATAAATGATACAATTCAATATGTAGTGCATTAGTTGTATAAAGAGCCTCACACAAACACTCACATGTTCATACATACATGCATACGAATGGAAATACGCAGAAAAGAGTAAAGTAGATACAAAAAAGAAACAAATTTCCACGTATAGGTAAGCAAATACACGTTATTTATACACTCAAAGGCGTAACGGTTCACTAAAATCCTTATTGATTCTTTGCTTTAGTGAAGCATTGAAATAGCATGGCAAAAGGCTAAAACAAATTTTCAATATATGTTAGTATAACTACATACTTAGATATACAAATCTACAAATATGTACTCACTTGTTTATACCATATACTATATGTATTTGCAAAAGCAATGGCAAAAAATAAATACAAATGTGTCAATTGCTTCATATGAATTTCTTCAGGTTTTTCCATTCACTTGCAAACTCACACATACTAGACACCTCATACTATGATACCATGCACACTCTTACAGAAATACATAATACGTATCAATAACAACTGCCGGTATTGGTAAATGAAAGCTCGTTATTCGACCGCTTGTTTCATACCACCTCTCTGTTGCTATTCAATCTCATCAGTATACCTACATGCATGGAAAAAATATGGAACACGGAAAACGAATATTATGCGACACAGGTGTTGAAGAATTCTTGTTGAAATTAGTTACGTGACATTCTTCATAGATGGTTTAGTCGTACTTGTCTATGAGCTAAAGGTGGATGGTTAGGTGTTGCCGGCACATCTACCGCATGTGAGTCACGTTGGCAATTACTTGTGGTTGTGACTAATTACATGCATATACATACAAGTACGAACCGCATACACAAATACATATTGGAACAGAGATGCGTATAATGACATATTGTCGATGTCAAGTTGATGATGTGTAATATAATATACGTAGGGGAGAGTAGGGCATTTTGCACATTCGTAGCTAGCCAATTCGTGTCAGATATTTGTCTTTCCATGTTGCATTTATCTATGGCTTGCAATTGTATTCTTCATATAAAATATTTAAAAAGACAATTTTTGCGTGTTAGATTATTTTATTTGTTATTCCCTCGTCTGTTTCAATCTATTTGTTTTTATATTTTGGTTTGTATTCAATAATTTTCAATTACTTTTTAAACATCATATAAAAACAATCGTTAGTTAAAAGGTGAACTTTTAAAATTATGTTTGAAAAAATATTACGCAATATAAATGTCTTCAACTGCCCTACTCTCCCATACATATTATCTATGTATGCATTCAGATTCAGTAGAAAAAGTTTTTGCCGCAAACATCCAATAAGTTGTTGTCTTCATGCATATTGCATATTTCTATGAATATGTTTTGCCATTTAAGTTGCAGTGTGATTATTAATCTAAGATCGAGTTCCAGGCGCACCTGCATTCATATGTATGGTACTATATACATATATGCTATTATATGATCCTCTACCTTATATGAGCTCATCACCATGCCTATATGCAATATATTTACATGGTTGCTAGTTAAATGTCTAGAATATAGCAGCCCTTATAACTAATATGGTTCCTAACTAAGATCCGATAGTACCAATTGTATCATAGAAGTTGGCACAATTAAAAACATTTCATCATTCTTCTTCAAAATGATTTCAGAAGGCATATTATGGTTTTATGCTTATGATTTGGATGTAAATTTGTAAAATGGTGGTAGAATAGTCAATAGAATAATGGTTCCCGACAAATAAGGTTAAATTGTATGGCAACCCTTTTGAAGTGCCTAAAATGATGATGAATAACTTTATATTGGGCTTCGGGCTGGTTACACCCAATGATTTGGATGTTAATATTTAATTGATTGTAAAGAAAGATACTCTGTTATAAATTCCCAAAAATTTTCGAGCAGCTTTTGTATGTTTATATGTAGTATAATGCGAAAGAACCTACTTACACTATATATAGTTGAGTACTTAAGTATGCTTGTCGCAGACTACTTTTAATTGCGAATATGTGATGGAATCATTCAAGTGCAGGTCTGTTAGACACACTTATAGGTCATCATCATGCGTACCATAATAGTGATGTAAATTAAAATTTATTTTTATAAGCAAATGCCATGTCATGTACATACATACACATTAAGCATTATAGATGAAGTACTACCATCTTTTTGATTAATTTTCGGAGAAAGAAAAACAAAATATAGTTTTGATCTGTATGAATTCATATTTAAGCATGAATTATGTCAGTGTTTTATACGAAAATCCTTGTTGCTTGACATTAAGATTTATAATTTCCTGTTTATGATTTTATTTAAATAAATGAATTCCAGTTGAGTCGAGTAGCCAATAAATGTCTCTTCAACTATTACAATGAGACTACCTTCTCTTTACCACCATTGCTGATACTATCTTCACCATGGCCAGTACATTGCCACAGAAATATACAGATAGACATGGCTATGTAAATATAATCTTGGTCGTCTCTATTTTATTTTATAATAGTTTTTATATGTATATTCAACCAAAGAGTATAGGGCAAAATTATAGCATCGCTATATTTCTAAACATATACTCGTAGTGTAGTTGAAAATGTTGCCAAACATATAGTTAGTGTACGTATATGAATGATGCTATAATATACAAACTCACTCAGTCTCGACTTGTATACACAAAGAAAAACAACAGTTGCTATGTAGTATGAACTATAGAGTGGATGCGGTATCATTTAATAAACTGGTTACGCTCACCAGCCAGCCACTATACATATTTAACATAGCAAAGAAGATCGTAGCTGTGCACAATGCATAGACATGCATGTGGTATGAGTAACAAACGTGTCGTAACTCTTTTCCTATTTATAGCATGATGCTGGAGTACTTGAGATGGCTGGTTATTGTTATTATTATTCTTGAATTGTTCTTGTTGGACTGTTGTTTTCAACATGTTGTCCACAATAATATGCACATATGTAAATATGTAAATATGTATGTATGTATAAAATGGCAGAGGAACACAAACGTTGTATTTGAGGTATGAGTTACTGATGTTGCTGCTGGACGACTATTACTGCTAATGCAGCTGCATCAAAAATTGTAGTATTTGCTGACATAAACACACAAGTACACTCATCGATGTATACATTCAAGCATGCTCTTTGAAGGAACATTGAGACGGCATGTTATTAAGTTTGTGTGTTGTGCATGCAGCCCAGTTTGTCTATATGTTTACACACTAGTGGTCGTAAAGATTTTTAAAAGATTAACTTAACGCTTATGCGTTGTAATCTTTGTATGTCAGTCCTCAAGATATATACATACTTATGTATGAGGGTGCCGTAGCTCAGTGGTTAGTGTGTTCAATCCCCGGCTGAAGCATAACAAATTTTACTTTCGAACGGTACCCACCTGTCGGCAAGCAATTGGCAATTCTTCCGGCAGTAACAATTTGTCAAAAATGCCTCTTAAAAGAGCTCTGTGACAAAACTAAGTTAAAGTGATGTTGCAAGAGTTCTGCCGTTCGGTCCCTTTTAATACTGCCTTCGGGGCTTTAAGTGCCACATATTTCCCATATAAGCAAACAATTTATTTAGATAATAAGAATCCAAATTTATTTGAATTAATTGTATCTCGTTACGATTTTAATTCACTCAAATCGAATGTAAAATTTTCCAGAATACAGTTTATGTTTAACAAAAAAAAAACTCATAACATCATTCGATTTGGTGGCGAATTGTCGCTAGAGTAAACACGTCCACGGCCCGTTTTTTTTTCAGAAATATTACAGAAGAGGCACTTTTAAGAAGTGTCTCTCGTGAGTGCAAAGGATAACTAATAAACAGTTCAAATGTATTTTTTTTCCCATTATTACCATATGAAATTTTTCGACAGCACAAAACTATTTTGGGACGGGTAACGAACAACATTGTTGGCCATAAACCATAAATGAGGTATGGGTGTATAAACTTATGACAATACGTCCAAAATAAGACGCGCTACATAAAGTGAATATGTTGAAGAAGAAGTAAGGCTCAAATCATATTCAATATATTTTCATTATGCGAGATTTATTTTATTCTAGCGTAAATTAATCAATACATACATCAATCCTCTAGACTCACCGAGTAAGTTATTTCGTATTAATTCATTTACATTGCATTTATGCATTAACATGACTTCGGTGCCTATGTACGTCTTAATCGTGGTACAAGCTCCACCCTTTTATTTTTTTCATTTCCCATTCGGTAGTATGAAAGAAAACATATATAAAAAAGATAGAAACAAGAACAGCTATGACAATAACAAATTTTAACAACATCAGATTATCCTCTACACAGACATTTAACATTTTGAAACAAGACAAGACAAGTCAACTAGAAAGGCATTAAGAAAACAAGTAAGCAAGCAAGCACCCAATAAGGAGAAAAAATAACAAAAACTACAGAAAGACACAACAAGCGACAATGACGACAGAAACATGGAGACATTTTACAAATGCAACGGGGACATATAACAAGAAGTACCTACATACGCAAAGCACAATATGCGTCAGATGTAGATATGTCGTACGTGAGTATACGGACATATGGACAAAAGCGGAAGCGGAAACACAAAATGAAAATGCAACATGATACCAACATACCAATGTATCTACATGCACACCTATACAGATGCACAGGGACACACACATATGTATATCAACTAAAGAGACGACAAACATTAGAAACGGAACACTTAGTCGCCAAACAAAAAGAAGAACAATAAAAGAAATAATCAAGAGATGTAGAAGTGGATAGAATAGATACAAATCGCAAAGAATACGGAAAATTACGAAAAATACTTATATAAATATAAAAACCATTAAAAGGATTTAATTTAAGGCGCTTTGCTCTACCTACATATATTCTTTCATATATGTTTATATGCGAATGTGAATGTAAAACGAGTATAAACAGTATGTATCATATTAAATGCGACAATGGCAATGACAATACGAGTGAGAAGAGTAAAAATATATTAAGTGTGACTATAGAAGACAACAGCGATGAAAAATAGGATGAGGAAGAACTGCTTATATGTAATGCAATAAAATTTGTAATATAAATTGAAGAAAATAAACGCAACTACATAATAAAACAAAAAGCAAATACAAATGCAATAAAGCATAAAAATATATATACGGTGTAATGTAATGTAATAGACATTCACCAATTTTCAGTTTAATATATATTTATACGCTGAAAGATTTTCCGAAATCCCTTTGAAATGAACGAGGATTTTCTAAATAAAATGAAAACAAAAATATCGAATAAATGTTCCTATCCTATTCCATTATTCGCTGTAATTGTTTCACAGAATTGTTTTAGGTTGACCCAGTAGAACAGGATTCCTTTATTTTTTGCGCAAATTTCAAAAGAATTAATTGTTTTACTCTTGTAATCATAACATGAATTGTGCAGTAAATCTTTTAAACATGAAATTTCATGTTATTTTGCTGTTTTCATATTCTGATAATCCCATATTGGCTCCTCCAAGCTTTTAAACACGGGAGAAGGTAAGTGAATAAACTATTTTATATTAGCATTGAAGATGGAACTAAGATTGTGACGTCCCCCCAAAAAAAAAAATTTGTTTTAGTTGCTTTTGAATATTACGTCGAATATACTATATTATTAACTACTATGAAGTAGATAATGCTACTAAGGGCATATGTTGCTCACTACAGATTTTTATTTTATATAATTCTAAATACGAGTATCTAGAGCTCTATTATATTGTCGTTTATAACTAAATACTTTTGGTAAAAATGGCATTGTTTTGTTTTCGGCTATAAGTTGATACGTTGGTACTAAGCGGTTTGCAGAACAATTCAAAATCGAATTTGACATAGAAATATACTTAAGCAAAACCCAATTAAGGCAACGTGCATACAAATATGTTTTCCAACTCCACAACACCCTCAAAGTATGTGGTCAGTTAAAAGTTGTCGAACTGCACACATTAATTTCGACCTAGATAGCTCTAGTTCCATTCACACCCATGAATCCAGGATACAAATATGAAAGATCGTTTTTTCTTATAAGGCGGACGGTTGGCATACTCTTACTTTAATTTCCACCCATATACAATAGATCCAATTCCACTCTTGCAAAGTCGGTAAGGAAATTAAATTATTTAGAATCAGATAGTGAAAAAGTGGTAGGACCATAAACAAATGGCAAAAAAATGGTCAGTAAAACTATAGTTATCGAACTAAAGCTATATTTGTCGAAGTTTTGCGAGGCAATCATTATATGAGCACAATATTAATCAATATTATATTAATAACCGCGCGAGGCAGGGTCCATTTGCAAGTCACGTCGGCACTTTCATATATTTTTACTAATATTGTAATTGTAATATTGTAATTATTCATTTGGTTTAAAAATTTACGCATTATTCGTGAAGTTTGCATAATAACAGCTTTTTGGATTTTAGAGTGAATATTGTGTTGTAGGTCTACTATTTTGATGTATTTTTGAAATGATGTTGAAGTGATCGATGTTGCAGATATTATTATTGGTACTATTGCTACTTCTCGTTGTTTCGTTGGTGTGTACTTGGTTATTTTTTCTTGTTCTTTTTGTATTAAGTTTGTGTCATTTGTATGTTCTTTTTTCTTTCTTATTGACTAGCGTGATATCTGGTCTATTACTTATTACGGTTCTGTCTGTTAGGATGGTTCTATCCCAGTAGAGTTTCACATCATTATTCCCAATTATGTTTTCTGGAATATATTTGTAATATGGTTGTTCTTCTTGGATTAAATAATACTTTTATGCTAACTCTTGATGGACGATTTTTGTTGCTATGTTATGTCTCTCGATGTATTCTGTGCCTGCTAATGTTGGACATCCGCTTATAATATGTTCTATTGTTTCTCCTTGTTGGAAACATTTTCTACACAAGTCGGAT
Organism: Megamerina dolium; assembly: GCA_963854835.1. Taxonomy (NCBI): domain Eukaryota; kingdom Metazoa; phylum Arthropoda; class Insecta; order Diptera; family Megamerinidae; genus Megamerina; species Megamerina dolium. The sequence goes on from OY978525.1 coordinate 86,272,025, forward strand.
TCAATATTTTCTTTGAGGATATACTTTCTATGATTTTTCGTTGCTATTATTCCGTCTTGTATCGCCCTTCAGTTTCTGGGAACAGACGTCCTTGTGTCAGCCATTTGTATGAGAGTTCGGTGTGTATTCTGTTCTTTTACATTAGGTTTATATGTTTTCCATGTATTGGCTCTGTTTTCCAGTTTTCTTTCTTTATTTCAGGTATTATGATTTGTGTTGATGCACTTTCCTGCTTTAGATTTAGAGGTGTGAATCCATCATCCGATATGATTACTGCTTTGTAAAGTTCTGTTTGTTTGCTGTAGAAATATTGTCTTAGTTTGCTTATTTGCATATTGTGTAGGTTGTGTAAGACCTCTTCCGCCTTCTTTTCGTTTTAAAGAGATGCGTTCTGTGCATGAGTTCGGATATAGATATCGATGTTTAGTAATCATTACTCGTATTAATCTATTTAATCCTTCGAGATCTGTGGGCGACCATTTAATTATACCAAATGTGTAGGTTACGATTGGTATCGCATACGTATTTATTGCTTTAAACAACTTAAATGAGTTAAGCTTCGTTTTTAGGATTGACGTGAGTCGATGCTTGTACTCCAGCTTGAGATTTGCCTTAATTATCGTATGATCAATTTTTGAATTTTGTTCGAAACCAAGGTACTTGTATGTTTCACTAGGATGTATATTTTCAATGTTTCGTTAATCAGAGTCTCAGTATACAATTGATCCTTTAGCCTTCCTTGTTCTATATGTAGCAGTTTACACTTGTTTATTCCAAACTCCATACCAATATCTATTGTAGTTTTTTTATTGTTCTTAGAAGAGCTTGCATTTGTGATAAGTTAGGTGCATAGATTTTAATGTCATCCATATAGAGCAAATACTTTATTGTATCTTGTGTTTTTTATTATTTTTAATTTGAAAGCCATATTGAGTGCTCTCTAGAGTATTAGATAGTGGGTTTAGCCCCAGGCAAAACCATAGCGCACTTAGAGAGTTTGAAGAATTCCTATATTTGTATTTAGGTGAATGGTAGTTTGCCAAGATCTCATAGCGACTTCAAGAAATTTTTGTATATTTTCATCGATCGTGTATATTTCAAGAACTTTTCTCAGCCAGGAGTGTGGAACTGAGTCGAATGGCTTTTTTGTAATCAATATAACAAGTTATTGAATTTCTCTGTGTTTTTTCCGTTTGCTTCATTACTACACTGTCTATTATTAGTTGTTCTTTGCATCCTTGACTATTTTTCCTGGATCCCTTCTGTTCTTCTGTTAGTATGCCATATATGTAAGTTGAGGTGGTTTCCAATTTTTATACCCTGTACAATGCAATATGCATGGTATATTCATTTCGGTCAGATGTTTGTGTCCACTTGAAGGAATCTCCGGAGATATAGACATAGATATATATTCGTGATCAGCGTCGATTAAATTTTCGATTTAACGATGTCCGTCCGTCCGTCACCTGGCTGGTTCGCACGATAACTTGAGTAAATATTGAGCTATTTGGCACAAGTAACCTATGATCCAAGGGTACGGAGGGGATTGATACTGAGCATGATCGGTCAATAGCCACGCCCACACCAAGCATTCAAAGCGACTAACCTCGGAATTTTCAAAATCTTTAGCTTGCTATAACTCACCACTTGGGACAACAATATTTTGCACATGCAGTTATATTATACTACTATATAACCTCGCCAAAAGGTGGTGAGCCACGCCTACTTTCTAGCGTAGCTCCCATACAAAGTGTCTGTACTTCTTTTAAATTGAAACTGCTGTAACTTCTACAATCTTCTGTCTAGAATAACCGTAATTAACACTTAGATTAACATGGCAGTGAGAAATAATATGGCAGAAAATCAGTGTGCCACGCCGCTGTAACTTCGGCAATCTCCTGCCTAAAATAACCATAATTGACACTTAGATTAATATCATAGTCGGAAATAATCTGGCAGAAAATCAGTGTGCCACGTCCACTCCTTCATGAGTCTCCCATACAAAATCGAGGGAATTAAACTAAAACTTTTAAGCTCCATAACTTGCAAACTATTCAGCGTAGAATAACGAGATTTAAGGTATGGATTAGTATTATACGAGCAACTAGGCTCACAGGAAATGCGTGCACCACGCCCACTGTTTATCGTAGCCCCCATACAAATTTTAAATTGAAACAGCTGTAACTTCGGCAATCTTCTGTCTAGAATAACCATAATTGACACTTAAATTAGTATGGTAGTCGAAAATAATCTGACAAAAAATCAACATGTCACACCCACTTCTTAATGGGGCTTCCATACAAAATTTGGAAAATTAAAAAAATTTAAACCGCTATAACTTACGAACTATTCAGCGTAGGACAACCAAATTTAAGGAGTGGATTGATATTGAAAAATTAATTAGATATACAAGAAAGAGGTAAGTCACGCCCACTTTTTATATAGCTTCCGTACAAAATCTCGGATTTATCTTAAACATTAAAACACCCATAACTTACTAAATAATACGCCTGGGTCAACCCATTGCATCCTAGGTAGTTTAGTATTATAGGCAGAAATTAAAACAAAATAAATAAATATGTGGCACTTAAAGCCCCAAAGGGCTCATTGGCCGAGCTTCTCTTCCATTACTGTTGTGCGTCTTAAATTTGGACAGTATTAGAAGGGACCTACTTATTTTAGCCGGTTCCGAACGGCAGAACACTTGTGACATCACTTTTTCTGAGCTTTGTCACAGAGTTCTTTAAGAAGCTTTTTCATGGCAAGCTGTTACTGTCGGAAGAATTGCCAATTGCTTGCCGACAGGTAGGTACCATTCGAAAGAAAAATCTTATAGGCAGAAATTATTCCTCAAAAATTGGTGAGGTAGCCTGGTTCTTAATGTAGCTCCTATACAAAGTAGTGGAAGAAAAGGATGGACATACGAGCATACTTTTTATATACACTTCTACATATGTATGCAGGGTATAATTTGGTCGGCCTCAGCCTCAGCCTCATGTTTCCCGAGTTGTGCAGTTTCTGTTTCCGGTTCAGTGTTTTGCCATTTTAACGTCTGTGTCTGTATTTCGGTTTCATAGTTATTTAGAGTAATATTATTTTCGACATCATGTGTCCAGATGGGTTGTCTTTCTGCTGAATTGTTGTTTTGTAGTTGTGCTACGCTGTTACGTTAAAGTTCTGATGGTAAGTTATTGTTCGTATCCAGAATGTTGTTGTGTATTTCTTGCGCTATTTCGACTTTTATAAGTTGTAGTTCTACATTTGTTACTCTGTTATTATTTACAATGTTTCGCTTTTGATCTGCTAATCTTTGATTTGTAACGCGTGTTAATTGGGGGTATTTTTCAATGAATAATCTGCGGAATTCTTCACGGTATCTGATTTAAATTGTGTCTAAATTTGTGCTTTTGTAGTAGTAACGCATTACGTTGATACTCATCTCATGTGACCATGCAATGCGTCGTCTGATGTTTCCAGCCTTTGTGGTTACAGGTTGTCCCTATAAAACATTTTGAGTCAGTTCGCTTGTTCCGGGTTCTGAAGTTGGGTCGGTATCATGGTCGAGCTGTTGTGTCCCGCGCCGTTCTCGACGGTTACGACGCTCGTCTGAGGCTGAATTTCTTGTTTCAGGAATCCATTTTCACACCAATAGGAGATTGCCCTGTGATGGTGGTTGACTAGGGATACCGCGGGATCGTCACACCCGTCAAACCTGTTTCGAGGAATGCCCCTGCGGGTTTATTATTATAATTATCTTTATTCACACATTCCACAATGGTATTCACATTTCATTATATGGGTAATACAACATAATTCCAACATATAACAAAGCTATCTATGTACATTGTTTGAAAAATATATAAACTATATTAATCTAAAAAAATACAGAGATGTGGGAACCCTTATTAGTCCTCTGGTATCCTTTACTCTGTGATGTTTAGGAATCTGCGCACTATCCGCCGGAATAGCACAGTCCTTTGCATCTGCACATACAACTCGGGGTCGATGGATAACACCCTTAATACCAGTAGAGCTTTACCGTAGCATTTTCAAGTACTGCAGCAGGGACGTATTTGTAGTATTCTGGCGTCTCGCCCCCCAACCGTTTGTGCTGGATAGCCAGCGCCCTGTGGACTATTTTACCTACAAAATCATGACGCTGGCGATAAGCAGTAGCAACTAGCTGAGAGCATCCGGAGACGATATGATGGATTGTTTCACTAGCAGTTTGGCATTGCCTACACCTATCGTCCATTACACGCCTGTCGCCAGTTATGACCTTCTGGTAGTTTCTTGTTGCAATAACCTGGTCTTGTATGGCTTCAACAAAACCCTCCATTTCGGCGTAAAGCGTACCAGCGTTCAACCATTTAAGTGTTGCTTTTATTATTATTATTATTATTATTATTTATTTAATACCACTCAATCCAGCAATCTTAAAATCTGTAGCATATTTTTTATATTGTATGTTGTTTTATCATATATCAAATGAAAATTTATACATAAATAATGTATAAAAGTGTACATTTATGTGAGTACATATGTACATGGCGAAATATAATGTAAATTCAGAGAAATATGATTTTCCATAAATTTATGTATTTGTTGTTACTCCAATTGTCCATATACGTACTATTATGATTTTCAGTACTCAAGAATTTATTATTTCTTTACCCATTTACATATTTAAAGTTTATTTATCACTTATCATATTCGTTACATTTGTACATAATGTAGTTAGCTTCATTGTTCTTTGATTTATATTCAACAATTTATGAATAAAATTTAATTGCAACAGCAGTAAGAGTCAACTTGATAAATTTAAATCGTTGCTGTCAAGGGCGGAACGTGTTGCCATTCCTTCTGATCTGCTGCTATGTAATGCTGCTCCTTCTGTTGTTACACTTGGTCTCATTATGTTGTGCCTGAGATAATGTTATGCTCTAATTAGTATGGTTAAGGATATATTGTGTGTGTGTACATATGTATACATGCATGTACATATTATATGTTAATTTGCACATACACACACTCTCATACATCATAAACATATTTATACAGCACCTTAAATTTTTGTAAATTTTTATGACAATTGTGAGCAAGTAGTCAAAGAGAGACAGAGAAATATAGTAATATTTGAGTCGTATTATAATCGATCTACCTTACGATCGCTTGTCATACAAAAAAAAAAGTTTCGAGATTTCACACCTAGTTTGAAAGAATATGTTGAAACGTTCTCGGAACAAAAAAAAAATGTTTAACTCTTTTAGAAGCGCAGAAATGCAGTTCCTATGATTTTACCCCCCAACATTTTTCCGTCATTAACTTAAAGCTTTTTGAAAAACATAAAACGTTTTCATTTGAAGTGTGAAGATAGCTGTAAAACTAAATGAGTAATAGCAAAATACACTTTTGATTAAGGGTTTATATCTCCTCTAGAAAGCAGTTTTTTCAAGAAGACAAAGCATGGAAGTCATGTGGTACTTCCACCCACTAAAATTTCCTCTATGTTCGATTGTTTAACTAGTAAAAACGTCTGTCACTTGGTTGAAAAACAAATTGAGAGAAGGTTACTCCTAACGGTCCTAATCGACCGTTCCTTTACGTAATCGTGATTTTAAAGAAGCAAATGTTATGTAACACAAAATCTTGAAATCTTATGTACTAATCGTACATAACGTACGGAACTTTGTGTATGACATACAAATTTTGTAAACATTATAAAACATATTACATGTAACAATTTCTTTTACATATTCTTTGCCTGGGATTAATATACTAGGCGGCTCTATAATTTAAAATTTGTTCTAACTTATCATCGTTGTGTAGGCATAACTATTCCATGAATAGCAAGTAGTTTATTTTTCACACGGAACCAAAATGAACCAGGTTCTCTCCATTAAAGTACCACTTAAGTCTACCGGATATTTCTCACAGGCAAAAATTGCTGAGTTAATGTTCTACGCCTAATTCCTGGTCTTTTTTGCTTGTCAAAGAAATGTGTAAGAAAATACAATTGAGAAATGTCGTAAAGACATCAAAGCCAACTGTGGAGACTACTTTCAAAAATTTTACATTTATTGAAAACTTTATTTCGGTATTACTCCTTTAGTTTTAGAGTTAGCTATACTCTTCAAAAGCAATAAAAAGCCAATAATTTTAATGGCTTTAATTTTCTGATGGAAAAATATTTCATTAGAGTGGTACAATCAGGGGAAGTGAATATGATTTTTTAGGGGCTCATTCAATTTCAAAGTCACATATCAAGGAATTATAGCCCTTCCTGATAGCTTTTCAACAACCTATCATTTTTTAAAATAGGACAATCATCAACGTATAAAAATGTTATGGGAAAAAAATATTATGTCCTGGGAACGTTTCATCACACACTAGGGGTAAAATTTTAATACTTTTTTGCGTTATCCACCCTAATATACAGTACCTATATGAATAGTTGAAAATTCAAATACCATAGGAGAGCTTAATGAAAAATTTATAATACATTGGCATATGGCATTGAATTTGAATCACACCAATTACATGTACAGCATACAAATTTTCGTAATTATTCCAATTTACAACCCTAAATTCTAGAAAGTAGGACTCTTAATTCAAGCAATAATCCATGGTATGTAGAACAATTCATGCAGACGGTAAAAGAAGACGACGAAATTTCGGTTGTTCACCTGAATATTGGTTCGATGCTAATTTCAAACTTGTTTACAGAACAATGCCGATTTGTTAGAAAATAAAAAAATAGAGGAATTATGTCGACATTATTTACACCACGATTTTGCGATTGTGTTCATAATGTCAGCAACCTGGCAACATTACCTCCATGAAATTTATTATTTAATCATAGCAAAATTTTGGAAATATTTCATAGTAGTGGTCAATCCCCGGCTGATGCATAACAAATTTAATATCGAAAAGATTTTTCTTTCGAATGGTACCCACCTGTCGGCAAGCAATTGGCAATTCTTCCGACAGTAACAACTTGCCATGAAAAAGCTTCTTAAAGAACTCTGTGACAAAGCTCAGAAAAAGTGATGTCACAAGTGTTCTGCCGTTCGGAACCGGTTAAAATAAGTAGGTCCTTTCTAATACTGTCCAAATATAAGACGCACAACAGCAATGGAAGAGAAGCTCGGCCAATGAGTCCTTTGGGGCTTTAAGTGCCACATATTTATTTTTTATTTTTTTTTAGTGGTCTTCATAATTAGTTTAATAAGTTTAGAACGAGTTTACTTTTACCAGCCGGTTCCGAATGCCAAAACCCTTGCGACATCACTGTTTTTAGCTTTGTCACAGAGTTCTTTTAGAAGCTTTCCATGGCAAATTGTTGCTGCAGGAAGAATTGCCAATTGCTAGCCGACAGCTGGGTACCGTTTGAAAGTAGAGTCTTTTCGATATTACAGTTGTGCTTCAGCAGGTGATTGAACGCACGACTTAAAAATCAGAAGGCCAATGCACTAACCACTGAACTACTTTGCTATGTATTACTTCTGTAATTTGATCTCAGAAGTCTATATAATAAGACTAATTAATACTAAATATTTGTGATTTATTTATGAATTGCATTTTAACATTGTTTTGTTAATTGTGTTAATATTTGTTAATTGTGTGCTTCATAAGCAATTAACTACAAATTGTATTGTAATTGATTTTTTATTTTATCAGGTGGTGTTTTCGCAAGGTAACGTGTCTAACTGCCTCAACCGGGTGGGGCTAGCGCAATCCTTGTTGAACTCATCGCAAGTCAGCTGAGCGCTATGTGATGATGCCTTTATTTGTTAATGAGGGGTAGTCATATAGCTTGCTCTGCTTACTATATGATGGCGCTTTCATTATTATTAATGGGGGCCCTCCATGTGGCGACCACCGGGCAACGTCTTCCTGGCACCGGCTGGAAGGCGGCAGAAGTGAGTGGCGAAAAATTCCTCGGTTAGCGGTTGTGCGTTGGTTTTGGGACCCGCCACATAAAAAAAACTCCAATGAAAAAAACAGATATGCCTCGGATAAGGACTACCGCTTTTGTTGATGACCCCCGCAAACGAAAAAAGGACAACGATTTACGGATATGCACCTGGAATGTCCGGCCCCTTTATAGGGAGGGTGCCTCTATCCAGCTGGTTGATGTCCTCGAAAAATATAGAGCTGACATCACCGCTCCAGGGCTGCTCCAAAAGAGCGTCCTGTGACATCTACTATAGTTGCCATGCTGAAAGGCATGAATTAGGATGTGGATTTTTGGTCAGCAAGAGACTACGACATCATGTCTCGCATTTCGCGCCTGTTAACGAGAGGCTGGCCACAATCCGCATCAAGGCAAACTTTTTCAACATCAGCCTTATATGTGCCCACGCTCCGACGGATGAGAAGGACAATGTGACAAAGGAGAGCTTCTTTCAGCACCTCGAAGAAGCTTATGACCGCTGCCCCCGCCACGATATCAAAATCGTGCTTGGCGACTTTAATGCCAGGGTGGGCAAGGAAGGTACCTCCGATAACGGAATGAGGCTGATCGACTTCGCCGCAGCACGAAACATGGTAATTGGTGGTACCAGATTCCAGCATCTCGACATTCACAAAGCGACATGGCTGTCTTCAGATCAACGTACAAGAAACCAAATTGATCATGTGGTGATTGACAGAAGGCATGCTTCCAGTGTGATGGACGTGAAATCGATCCGTGGTGCCAACATCGACTCGGATCACTACCTTGTTGCAGCTAAGGTGCGCACACGCCTATGTGTCGCAAATAACAAGAGAAGTCCCACACAGACAAAGCTCGACGTCAATAAGCTGCGATCACCAGAGACAGCAGATGCATTTGCCACTCGACTATCGGATCTGCTTATGCAGAACACTCCCCCACTTGATGATACATGCGCACGGTGGACACATATATCCCACTCCATGACTACTGCTGCCGAGGAGGTAATCGGTTACTACCGGCCTCTGAGGAATTAGTGGTATGATCAGGATTGTCGCGACGCTACCGCAGAGAAAGACGCCGCCTACAGAAAAACCCTGAGTGCAGGCGCAACGCGAACTGTTAAGGAGCGGTATAGAGAGAAAAGGAGTGCAGACAGACGTCTTTTCAGGCGCAAGAAGAGGGAGTTGGAAAGACGCGAGTGTGAGGAGATAGAGATGTGTACTGACAAGAATGAAGAAAATTCTTAGAAAAGATCAAGCGCCTGAGTGGAGGTTTAAATCCCGGAGCCTCTTCTTGTCGTGATGGAAATGGGAATCTGGTTACAGATGTCCAGAGTGTACTGAGCCTATGGAGGGAACACTTCTCCACGTTACTGAATGGCGATGCTACGAACAATTCCGCCAGTGGAGGAGATTGCCCGATAACCCCAATTACAGATGATGGTGTTGCTGTTCCACCACCCGAATATGACGAGGTTGAAACGGCCATTTTAAGGCTGAAGAACAACAAAGCTGCAGGTGCTGATGGCCTGCCTGCCGAGTTGTTTAAGACCGGAGGCGATGAACTGCTCACCCGGATGCACCAGCTCATAAGCAGAATATGGTCGGATGAAAGCATGCCTGATGATTGGAGGCTCAGTGTTCTCTGTCCTGTACATAAAAAAGGAGACCCCACAATTTGCGCCAACTACCGTGGAATAAGTCTCCTGAGCATCGCATACAAGGTTCTATCGAGCGTACTGTGTGAAATGTTGAAGCCTATGATCAGCAACCTGATTGGACCTTATCAGTGTGGCTTCAGACCTGGTAAATTCACCATCGACCAGATTTTCACACTGCGCCAACTCCTGGAGAAGACCCAAGAAAAAGAGATCGACACACACCACCTATTTGTTGATTATAAAGCCACTTTCGACAGTCCGGTAAGGGATTACCTCTACGCAACAATGTCTGAGTTCGTTATTCCTGCAAAGCTCATTCGACTTTGTAGAATGACACTGCATAACTCCCGTTGTGCAGTGAAAATTGGGAAGGACCTCTCCGCACCGTTTAATACCGAACGAGGTTTCAGACAAGGTGATTCGTTATCGTGCGACTTCTTCAATCTTATTATGGAGAAAATAATACGAGCTGCTGATCTACGACATAATGGCACTATCTTCAACAAAAGTATCATGCTGTTAGCGTATGCCGACGATATTGACATAATCGGCATGAACACGCGGGCAGTCAGTGCAGCATTCTCAGAGTTGGAAATGGAGGTGCGTCGGATGGGTCTCACGGTGAACGAGGGCAAGACGAAGTATCTAGTGTCACCAAACAAAGAGTCCCGGTGTCTTGGACAGCACGTCACTGTTGACAACTACGCTTTTGAAGTAGTAAGGACTTTGTCTATCTTGGAACCAGCATTAACAGCAGTAATGACGTCAGCCTGGAGATCATGCGAAGGATCACTCTTGCAAACAGGTGCTACCTTGGGCTAAGTAAGCAATTGAGAAGTCGAGCTATCTCTCAAAGAACTAAAACTACACTCTGCAAGTCTCTCATCGTGCCTGTCCTAACATACGACGCTGAAGCCTGGACAATTTCCACCTCGGATTAGCGAATGCTTGGAGTTTTCGAGAGAAAAGTCCTACGTAAGATCTTTGGACCTATTTGCAGAAGAGGAAGACCTAACCTCCGGACGGCGCTTGGAATTTCTAACTGGCGCCAGCTAGCGAAGAACAGAGATAGCTGGCGAAGCATGCTATTTTCGGCCTAAATCGATATTCGGTTGTTATGGCCACATAAGTAAGTAAGTGTATATATATATATATATATATATATATATATATATATATATATATATATATATATGTATATATATATATATATATATATATATATATATATATATATATGTATATATATATATATATATATATATATATATATATGAGCCCTGACTTGCGTCGTCCCGATTTGCGTCGTTTCGATTTGCGTCGCTTTTTGAAAACTTGAAAAATTCGGTTTGCGTCGTTGCAATTCCAAGTTGCGTCTGTTCGGGTTGCACGTTTTGACCCCGAATTGCGTCGGTTCTATTTGCATCGTTTTAATTTCGATTTGCGTCGTTTTTTTCCGATTTACGTCGCTAAATACGGTTAAATTTTTTACTGCAGCATTGGTGATTACCATTTTTAGCATTTGTAGTGTGTATAGTATTTAGCATCTTTTCTATCTTTTAGCATTTTTACAACTTCTGGCAACACTGATCGTCACCTGTACGTTCAGAAGTTTTCAAATTCCCTTTTCTTTGTTATATAAGTGGCGCTAAGAACAACTGTTTGGTTATGGTAAGAATTTAGTGTATGATTCGTCAAAATACCTTAAGGACGTAAAAAATGAGTCAAAGTAAAACAAAAGTAATAAGTTTGGAATTAAAATTGGACGTAATAAAACGTTTTAAATCGGGAGAAAAGGCTGTTAACATAGGAAGAGCTCTTGGACTAGCACTTACAACAGTAAGAACAATTTGCAACAGAGACAGTGATAAAATAAATCAATTAGCTAAATTGTCACACCACTCCAATCTAAACATGATACTATAGCAAGAAATCCCTTATTTGTTAAGATGGAGTCCCTTCTTTCAATTTGGATACATGATCAAAATAAGCGAAGAATGCCACTGAGCAAGGAGGTAATAAAAAATAAAGCTATTTCTATTTACTCCGACCTTAAGAAAAATACTGCATCTAGTAGTAACGGAAATTCTGGTGATTTTGAAGCCAGCAACGGTTGGTTTAACCGTTTTAAAACACGGGCAAATTTACATAATGTTGCATTAAAAGGAGAGTCAGCTAATGCAGATTCAGTAGCTTCAGAAAAGTTTAAGCTTGAGCTGAAAGCCATAATTGAAAAAGGAGGGTATTCTGCTAAGCAGATTTTGAATGCCGACGAAACAGGTCTTTTTTGGAAACGGTTACCATCAAGAACTTACTTGTCAAAAAATGAGAAAGCATGTCCTGGATATAAAGCCGCAAAGGATCGGCTAACACTTCTTTTGGGCGGAAACGCAGAAGGAGATTTTAAATTTAAACCTTTTTTGATATACCAATCAGAAAATCCAAGGGCAATGAAAAGTATAAACAAAAGAGACCTCCCTGTACACTGGCGCTCTAATAAAAAGGCTGGGATGACCGCAACCCTTTTTAAAGATTGGTTAGAAAATTGTGCCGTTCCTGAGTTAAAACGCTATTGTTCCTCTCAACAAATTGAGTTCAAAATGCTCTTGTTAGTCGATAACGCACTAGGACATCCAATTTTTTCGGATGAATTATCGGAGAATGTAAAAGTTGTTTTTATGCCGCCTAACACAACATCACTTATTCAACCTATGGACCAGGGCGTAATTTCAAACTTTAAAATGTACTACTTACGTCGAACTTTCCGGCAACTTCTTGATTCAACAGACAAAAATGACAAACTCTCTATGAAAGACTTCTGGAAAAACTACAACATAGTGAAAGCTATTGAAAATATAAATTTATCTTGGGAGGAAGTTAAGGCATCTTCCATGAAAGGGAGTTGGCAGCAATTATGGCCAGAACTTATTAAAGGAGACGAAGATGGTGCCGATGATATTCGAAATGTTAGCAATGAGTTGGTTAATTTAGCTAGAGAAGCAGAATTTGACGGAATGGAGGAAGATGATATTAATGAATTTTTGTTGTCTCACGATGAGGAGCTTGATAATGAAAATTTATTAGCCATTGATATTCAGCATGTTTCAGAAGAAGATGTCATAATAAGTGATGATACATTAGAAGAAAAAAAATTAACAATCGCTAATATTTCCAAAGCTATGCAATTAATTTCCCATGTAATGGATATATTTTCTGAAAACGATCCTGGCGAAAACCGTAGCATGGGCGTAGCAGCATCCGTTGATCAAGCCATCAGTTGTTACAAAGAAATATATCAACAAAAAAAATCTTTAAAAATTCAACAAACTTTAGACATTTTTGTTAAAAAAACAGTAAGACCATCCAATCAAATGTATATAAGTGTTGTTGATTTAGATTCATCATCTGAAAAGAGCTCAATGTAAGCTAAATAAATTACAGTTTTTACAGATGTACATAAATGTAAATGAATTTAATTTTTATGTTTTTTCTTAATTTATTGTTTTGTTATTTCTTTATAATAATTATAAGCATTTGTTGCAGTAAATAAAATAAATGAAAATGTATTCGTAATTGTTTTTTATTTAAAAAAAAATGTTTTTTTTGCTTTGTTTTGAATATTTTCCCCAATAAATTAAATTTCGGTGCATTTATATAGAAAAAGGTGATTCGATTTGCGTCGCGTTGCTCCGGTCCCCATTAACGACGCAAGTCGGGGCTCTAGTGTATATATATATATATATATATATATATATATATATATATATATATATATATATATATATATATATATATATATATATATATATATATATATATATATATATTATGCACAGTATAATTTTATTTCTAATATTTCTAATCTTACAACAGCATCCTTGCAAAAAATATGTTACCAATGAAATTATATGAAAAGAAAATGAGAATACAAACAAATGTAGTATTGTATGTAAAAAATTGAGGCCCCCGAAAGTTTAAATTTTGATAGGTCATGATTCCTGCATGAGATATTAAGGAGGGGTAAGGGATAAGCAGATTCGGAAAATCGATTTTTTTCTTTTTCATTTTCCAAGACAACGAGATTGCTGCCGGGAACGTACTTTATGGACCTGAGATCGATGATTCAGTGTAAGCTACAGAAAAAAAAATGTTTTCTCACTTTTTGAGAAAAATAAAACTTCAAACGTGTTTTTCTGAAAACCAATTTTTCGAAATCCGTGAACACGATCCTGCAAAATCTACTAAACCGATTCTTTTCAAACTCGAAACATACTTTCTTGGTATAAAATGCCTCCCCCTCCCGTTATTTACATTTTTCTATTTTCATATTAAGGTAGTTTGTCACCTAAAAGTAGCGGAAAATTTAGCGCGAAATCGCGTTTTTTACTTAAATAGGCCACGAACTATTGAAAAACGAAAATGATAACCCAACAACGACGGGAGGGTGAGAATTAGCTCATAATTTAAGTAAATTTAACAACATTTTTGATTTGAGATAATTCTAAGCCGAGCTATCCTGTTCACCGAACAACGTATTTTTCAAAACACGTTTTGTTAAATGCTCTGTCCCCGGCTTATTTTTCAATATTCAGTTACGAAAATTTAACTAAAAATTCTCTAGATGATGCTTTATAATTAAAAAAAAGTTTGAATAAATTTGCTTAAGCTGTATCTCCGTAAAAAATCAGAGAAAAAAGTGTTTTTTATTTCAAATTATCCCTTACTCACCCTTAAATCACAACCTCGGTACTAGCTTACGAGCGGCTCTTAAGGAGTCAGGTAAGAGCCACGTATGTAGACATTACAAAAGCTTAATAAATCTGACTTCTAGGTGCCTGAGAGTACTTGCTGCACTTGTTTCTATCACATGACACATAAAAAAACGGTTTTAACAGAGATCCTTGTATACTACTGCCTGATGATATAGCGGTTGTTCAGGCAAAATTTCTGTCGATGAGAGAGGCTTCTAGACTAATAGACTATTTAAAAAGCTCAAGAATAAATATTGAGAATATTGAGAAGTGCAGGAAACACTGACAACACCATAGAGCCACTAATGGGAATGAGATAACTGATGCTCAGCTTTACTTCATTTTGTGAGTATTTATCACGAAAATGGCAGATGGTAGTTGATCGCGCGAAGTCAATGAGCACTTTGGCGCAGGGTCTGCTGTATAGCTGGTGTAAATAGTTCAATAGATAATTGAGATTTGTTCCAGGTAGCTTTTTTAAGGCTATCAAAGTTAAGTCAAACCAGCACACTCAAGCCCGCCATCCACAAGGACTATGTTTGCAACTATGGTATCACAATAAGCCTTTCTGGCCTAAGTGCGTCCTCTCAGAGAGAGGGCAGCCACAATAACCTCGTAACTATGACAATATATTTTGTGCGAGATGCACATTCTGGCTGCGTGCGCTCTTATAAGCCAGAAGCTAGACTTCATTATATTATGTGTTCCGATGATCCGGGAACAATATCAAGCGCCGAAGCGCCACGATCGCAGCTTGGCTATCTGTTTTCCGATGTTTAACTTCTTGGAGTAAATTCTTGATCCGACCCCACAGTCCATTTTGGAGACGACCGCGAAGACTGTGGTATAGAATATTTCCAGTACCATACATCTACTCCATTACTAGGTAGTAGGTCATTCTGGCCTACATACAATCCTAAACAAACAACACTACTAATAAGCAGGAACCGAAAACATATCTCTAGACTGACGGCAGTCATTACTGGCTTCTGGCTCATCGGAGAACAGGCGGCCAAAATGGGGATGTCCCACAACGGCTTCTGCCACAGCTGTAACCAAGTGGAAGAAAAGGAAACGGTCCTCCACTTCCTGTGTAAATGCCCTGCCCTTTGGAAGCAGAGAACGAACACCCTAGGTAAACCATTCTTTAACAGTTTTGAGAAGCTGGCGGAAATAATCATCAACAACCTCCTAAGGTTTCTAAACAGCACGAACTGGATCTAACCGTGCTGCCCACACAAACAACCTAACGAACAGTTGGAAACGAGGATGTGGTAACAAAACGGTGCGTAAGCGCTATTTGGACTCATGGATGAGTCAACACTTCAACCAACCAACCAACCAACTTCATTACTTCCAATAGGGTAAGAACATTGTGAATATCACAGCAAGTATGTTAGAATCTGCTTTTATTCATCGCCCTCATTACCAAAATTGACACTACTTCACTCAGTCATAATGCACACACGGCTGCTGTGTGTTCAACATAAATACACGAGAGCGGTCCCAGAACTACTCAACCTAACAAAGAAAACAACATATTTGGAAAATTTTTCTTTATTTCTCAACATAATCTCCTATTAGCTCTATACACTTTTCTCAGCGATATTCTATAGCTTCAATACCCTGTTTGTAGTATGAGCTCATCTACCGCGTGGACCTGTCTTCGCCTTCTTTAGACACGATTCTCCCCTTTCCGTCCACTGTTTTGCCTGCTGCTTTGTCTCAGGTGTGAAGTGTTGGACCCATGTCTCATCCATGGTTACGAATCGACGCTAAACGTCGGCTTTATTACTGTGAAACATCGCCAAACACTCTATGGAAACATCATCACGACATTGGTTTTTGTTCTATTGTGAACAACATCTTGCACACAGCTTTTTCATCTCCAAATTTTCGGTCAGTATACGATGTATAGGACTTTTTGAAATGCCTGTAATTTCATCTAGTTCATGCACCTTCAACCGGCGATCATCCAATACCATTTTGTGGATTTTCTTAACCATTTCTCGCGTGGCCACCTCAATTGGTCGACCACTACGGTGTTCGTCTTGGCAGCTCGTACGACCTGGTTTAAACTCTGCCACCGAATATTTTATGGTCGTAAACGAAGGAACAGACTCATTCGTTTACTGAGATCTTTCAAATGAAAGTATTCAGTTACAATTTTTTCCATATTTACAAATTCACTGAGGTTTTTAACTTTCGATGGCTCAAAAAAAAAATACTAAACATCGTGGCGCTTTGAAACTTAAAACATCTGTTTTGTAAGGTTGCCATTTTTACCAAAGTAATTTTTTTCAAACTACTGCCACCATCTATATGTCAGGTCGGGTAGTTCGGGGACCGCTTTGTATATGGGGATCAGTTGCATTAAGATATTTAGAACACACTCTGATCTATGCACTCTTCTCATTTTAGACACAATGTAGTCTGTACTTACGGCTTTACACCACTTTGGGACTCAGTTGGTAAGAATAGTTCGCACGATCGCTGTGTATATCTATAACTTTAGGTTAAGTTGCAGGCCTCATTTCCTACCTATCTGGCTTTTGCAAATGTAACAAGCATTACAAGCATTTTTTACCCGGTTTCCCATGTTAAGTCTCCAACTCAGCTAAAATCAGCCAATTGGATACCGTCAATTAGGGTAATTAGTAACAGTAACAAAACTTCTTTTTTCTTATTTTAAAATTTTGTAACTATTGTTTTTGTGTATATTTGAAAGGTGGCAGCATTGGCCATCAGTAACAATGACAGTGGAAATTTTTTGATAGCGTCAAAGAAGCCAAAGAAGTGGTTGTTATATACAAAATTTTTTGGAAAAAACTTTACTTGAAAAGGTAAGATATAGTGTTACTAAATACCCGCGTACATTATTTTTTCGGTTTTTTAGTAAAAATCATTGAAGACCATTAAATTTTAAAGGTGGTCTTAATGATAAAAAACAAAAATTTTTCAAAAGCCATTAATTACAAAATGTGGGGTGATTAGTAACAACATTTTTTATAATAGTTTTCTTATTTATTTCATGTTAAAACATTTTTTATGTGTAAAATTATGTGTTTGATACATTTTCAGATGCCTCGATCATATAAAAGAATAGAAGATAGAAAAGGTCAAGAGCTGCAATTGACATGGAAAGTTTGGAAAAGGCAATTCAAGCTGTCAAAGAAGAAGGTCTATCTGTAAGAAAAGCAGCCAAAAAGTTTAATGTAAAATATGTGAGCACTTTTCGTAGACTGAAAAAGCCAGGCAAAAAAGTAAATAGTTTAATTACAATCTTAAATAAAATAAATAAAATACTTAAATAAAATAAAATCTGTTAGAAGAAGGACATTAAATATCTGGTGATCAAAAGAAGCCCAATAAGAAACGTGGACCACAATCCAAAAAACAACAACTATGTGAGGAAGAACTAGTCAGAAAATCAAATAGAACACGCAAACAACCACTCAATGTTTACGTTCCTCAAATCGATTCATCAGAAGAAGAAGAAAAAGATCTGACTAATTTTTTATGTTTCTACTTTTATTTTTTCTAATACTGTCAATAAAATTTTTATTTTTCAAGCATAAAAAAAAGATTTTTCAGTTAAAAATAAAAGTGTTACCAATTACCCCACTTTTCTATTTCAAAAAATGAACAGTAACTACAAGAAATGTAATACATTATCAGTACATATTCTTAAAATTATATGTCTATACACACAAAAAAATCATAAAACAATTTAATCCAACAAATTTTTTGTTACTAATTACCCCAATTGACGGTATGTGTTATTCTCTTCAAAAGTAACAACTATTAAATTAATGTATTATGGAAAATACCCAATAATTTAAGATTTGTGAATTCAATGTGATTTCCTAAGTGAAAAATTTCGCCCACCCTATTCAATTCAATTCAAATTAGTGAATGGACAATGACTGAAGAATTGACAAGAATGGCTTTTTATTGCACTCTACATTAATACTCTCCGGTCAAATAATCTATGCTACTGGCGACATTCTCGCATGTCTCCCATTTAAAATGTACATATAGGCATAATTCTTATGATAGCATCATCTACATATCTTTTAAAAAGTTTAATAACCACAAAAAAGTGATAAAATGGATGAATTATATTCGTGTTGGTATGGTTTTTATTGATCCGTACTACTTACGAATGAAGGGAAATGAGATATTTTTTCATAATTCAGCACAAAACGTATACCATAACTATCAGCTTCGATGAGCCACTCACAACATAGACTAAAATTCAGTGCCATAGATGTAGACAAATGTGGAAAACATGATTGCTTGCCAACTCAACTTTGTTGTTTTTGCCAAAATCCCCATGAAATATGGTATACACAGCTTTAATTACAAATAATATTCCCCCAGCCTTGCGTATTTTACTTATTATCGAAATGGTATTAAACGCATCAAATAAATCCTTTCAAGATTACAACTAAGCATTGTGTCAACATACGTTTTCAGTAGGTGTGTCTGCATGCATATGTTTATGTGTTGGTTTTATTCGTTTTCTCCATATAACTATACATAAATAGGTTTATAAGTGTTTATATGTATGTGTGTATGTATGTATGTACGTATGTATTAAAGCTATATAAATCAGTTATAAATATTGAAACACAAACAACAGCAACAACAATAATAGCCGCCACCAACATAAGCAAGATGAACAATTTAAGAATCGACATAATGACACATGGCAGAACCCTAATAAAAATTTTTAACACCAAACGAACACGTAAACACTTTACTACTTCACACGTACATCAACATATTTATCGTATGTAGGTGTAAATGTGCATACTCGTCGACCATATACCGACGAATAGTACGTAAATGTATAAAGATTGTAAGTAAATACGTAGTGGAAGGAGACGATGCTCAAAAAAATATTATGCGCACATACACATATTAAAATAGGCTCCTTCTCTTTAACTTTATTTGCTATGTTTGTCCTCACTTAATGGCAATGTCACTTTTAGTTATTAGTTCTCATATCCTATTTGTGTGTGTGTGTATGTGTGTGTGTGTGTGTGTGTGTGTTGGAAGGATATGAGAACGAAAGTTCATTTAATTTTATTGTTTTTAGGGCTTTCAACTTGAATTTATGGCAATGGCAATGAACATACTATGCCCGTTGTGCCTTACGCATAGGGAATATGGTATATTGGCGATAAAAGCAATTTTGTAATGGTACACAAAATGAGATATGTTGTAGTAAATGAATAAGCTTATGGTGAAATGCATTTATTCCGTTTAGTCTACAGATATCCAAATTCTTTCATTCGTGTATTTTTTTTTTTTTTTGTTTTGTTTTACCACATTCAAAAGAACCAAGGAATAATAAAACATTTACAAATCGTATTTTCCATTATTCATCAAAGTCGAATATTATCATAAGATAGCGTATTTTAATTTTCGTTTTCGACCAATATTTATCTCAGAATCATCATCTTAGAAAAAGAACAAACCATAGAAGAAACTTCTAAATCGGATAATATTATTATATGGCCAGCCAGCCAGAGTGGCCGGTTGGTTGTTAGTGTCACAAAATACCCAATGAGTAGTCGCAGCAGTTTCATAATTTTATATTTTTTTCCCATTCGGTTCACCCTCGTTTAAACACATAAAAGTGCATACTCTATTTTATACAATATACATAAAATATTGGTGAGTATATTTTTTTAAAAGGATTTACAGCAAAATGATTATGATGCTTCAAAGAGTGTAGCAAAAAATAGAAATCCTCTTATATTTATACTATGCAATGCTTCAAGACCTACAACTATATTATGTATATCCATACAACACCACCTATGTATGCACTTTACTATGCACGAGTACACAAGTATTATTTAAAGCCATAAAATGAAAATGAAATTTCATTTGCTAAATATCATTTGGCTGCTCACACATACAAACGTAGATAAATATGTAGCCACACACTCTTATCTGTATGATTTCTGCTAAATAAATTTCATAAATCCTTTTTGTTTTTCACTTTAACGCTTCTATCGCAATGTCTCTCACATCACATGATGTACGAAGACAATTTTCGTTATGAAATTATATGAATATTTTTGGTCAGTGTTTTCTTTTGTTTCCTTGTTCATTTTTCTCTCTACACGATATATGTGAACATAATTTAATCGATTATGAAGCATAGCATTGTTATAAAGAAATTTAGTACATTTGCTGACATTTGTTCAGTAATAAACTTTGACAATACAAGTGTCTCTCAAGTGCGTTCGCGTAATGGCCTTTTTCGATTCTCAAATAATTTGTGTGAATATATATATTCACACAAAAATGTATAAAAAAATTAATTTCTTATTAAAGTGATCGCTAAACTCATTGAACACTTCTATTACACTTCAATGTAAGGTCAGTTTTTTTTTTTATCAATTTCATATTGACTTTAAAAGAAATTTCCACGCATTGAAATTTAACAATATGCCAAGTCAATTTTTTTTTTTTTGTACAATACACACCACAAACAAGGGAAATGTTAAAAGTCACAGTGCTGAAGTACCTACGTACATATAGTTCGAGAGAAATATCACAAATTCAAAACTTGTAAAAATTTCTATGGAACAGAAGAGTTTTATCGTCTGATGTGTCTTTTTTTTTCTTTATTTGTGCTATTGTACTTTACATACATACATATTTACGTATAATTTTGAACTTTTACTTTACCATATAGTTGTGCTCTTAGCTGTATCTGCTCTGTATCTGTATACAGAAGAATAAACGGAAAAGAGGGAAAACATTTTTTTTTCTGTTCATTGATCCAACTCTTTTATGGTGTTGACACCACAGCTACCAAGATGTTGTGCGACAGTCGTTAAGTGAATGGGTTGTCATAAATATTGTAATGACAAATAAGAACAATGAGAAGAGAAACATGTTCGTTTCCATACGAATATAGTAAGTCGTAGTAATACGGATGTATTCCTACATTGAAGGCAGTACATTAATACAATAGCAACTTATGATTATGCGATGCTGTTTAATGAACTGTATTGTCTTAGGTTTATTACGCATACCTATAATATAGAATGCAATTGGAAATACACAACTTGAATATGCTAGATTCTTGGTTTCATGATAATTGAACAGCTATTCGTGATAAAAAAAAAACAACTCAGTAGTGTTATAAGAATATAACCATTTTTGGAGGTATCGCAATATTGTACTAACTGCGAGAAATGTACGTCAATTTTTAGATTTCTATATTAATTGTCAATGTTTAATTGAAAAAAAATACCTTACAGTCGACTGGGATATATATATACATATACATACATATAATATAAAAAGTTTGCTTGAATTCCATCTTTTTCTTTTATTTCTACTACTTTGTATGGGAGCCACATTAAGAAGTAGGCGTGGCTCGATAGTTTTTTGAGAAACAATTTTTGCGTATAACACTAATCTACACCCGAAATATTTGTTGACTTTGACGAAGTACTTTGTAAGTTATGGGGGTTTTAAAAGGAATAATATAAAGAGATTTTTTAGATAATTCCGAGGCTTAGTATGGGAGCTATATAAAAAGTGGGAGTGAATATAACAAATTTTGCAATATTAATCCACACCTTAAATTTGGTAGCCCCATTATGAAGTGGGCGTGTCATGTTGTGGTTTTTTCCAGATTATTTTCGACTACCACATTAACCTAAGTATTAATTATGGCTTTTCTGGACAGAAGATTGTAGAAATTACATCTGTTTCAATTTAAAAAAAGTACAGACACTTTATATGGGAGCTACTATAAAAAGTAGGCAAGGCTCGCCCATTTCTGGCAACGTTATGTAACAGTATAATGTAACGCTATGTCCTAAATATTGTTGTCTCAAATGGTATATTAAGTGAGTTATAGCAAGTTAAAAATTTTGAAAATTCCGAGGTTAGTCGCTTTGAATGCTTGGTGTGGACGTGACTATTGAGCGATCATGCCC
Organism: Megamerina dolium; assembly: GCA_963854835.1. Lineage (NCBI taxonomy): Eukaryota > Metazoa > Arthropoda > Insecta > Diptera > Megamerinidae > Megamerina > Megamerina dolium. The sequence goes on from OY978525.1 coordinate 86,294,351, forward strand.
AATATCAATCGCCTCCGTACCCTTCGATCATAGGTTATCTGTGCCACATTTCGTCGAAATAGCTCAATAGTTGCTCAAGTTATCGTGCGAACCAGCCCGGTGACAGACAGACGGACGGACGGACTGACAGACATCGTTAAATCGACAATTTAAGCAACGCTGGTCACTAATACATATAATTTTCCATATCTCCGGATATTCCTTCAAGTGGTTACAAACATCTGACCGAAATTAATATACCTTACATACTACATTATGCAAGGTATAAAAATGTTAATTTCAAATTATTCACTCGCAATTTCCAATTTACTCAGAATTTGTGGCAAAATTACTAACCGCTTGGTTATCGTTTCACTGTGTGGGTTTTAGAGCAACTGTCTTCAAATCTTTTCAGATGATGTGCACTCCATGTCGATGGCTAAGCTTATATTTTTTTTCAATCATGATAATAGCAATGCTGTAGTCAATGAAGTGTCATAATAATATGTTTGTTGCAATCTACTAGTGCAATGGCTTTTACAGCTTGTCGCTATATAGGTATAATACAATACGAATACTTCATATTTTGCTATTGCGCAATAAAATATGAAATAATAATAAAAGATAAACAAAATTAACAATTGCCAACAGTGTTTAAAAGTATATGCTCAAAAAAAAAAATTGTTCTCATTTGATAGTAAACGTTTCCAGTTGAATAATCATTAGAGATCATTTTCACCAAATTATTAAGTGCCCAAATATAATATTCACATAAGTTTCAATTCTAAAGAAAAATTGACATTAATAACTTATAACCCTGACAGACGGCAGCGTTAATCCGGATTAACAATTTAATTGGAATTAACTCGGGCATTAACTGCAGCTAATGTGCATTAACTATATGAGTTAATTCTCAAAATTAAGGAGGATTAGGGCAATTTTCGATGGCAACACTGATGAAAAATTTCTGTTGTGAATTTTTCTCGATCCATTTTACAAAACAATAGGTGTGTTCCTTTATAAAAAACTTTCAACAATTGTTAACAGTTTTCGACATGAAAAGCATCGGCGAACAAATGAATCCAGCTGCCAATTACGAACTGTGAATGTCAATTTACAAGATTCTCATAGTTTTCAGTTCACGTACTTCTTGTAGATTTTTTCATATCGAGAGTGACAGTTGGCAGAAATTGATGGTGATAGTATTGTAAGTGAACAAACCTAATCAGCTGTTTTGTTAATCCGCAATACTGCCGTCTGCCAGGTTAGTATTTTATTCGGATTAAGTGCGCCGTTAATCCGGATTAACGCTGCCGTCTGTCTAGGCTATTACAGTCATCGTAATAGCCTAGACATCGTAATTATACTCCAGATTCGTTGAAGTACGTACATGCTTAAATGAAAAGGCGGTAACAATAATTCTATCAAAGAGTTATGACAATTCGGTATTGTGTAGCATGCAGTATGTACTCGTATGTATAAAAGCGTAATATGCATAAAAATTTACCGAAATGGTTAAATTTTACGATGTGGTTCGTTTGTGTGATTCATCATCATCTTGTACCTCATAAAAATGTTTAGGTTTTCTTATTATTGTTATTATTATTACAAAAGTATTCTTATTAAGCAAGTAAATAAGGAGAGTAAAGTCAACCAAATTTCAAGAGTATGCATAAATATAAGCATAACGATATCTGGCACATCATAAGGCTTAAACAATAAATTCATTGTAATAAAAGAGCAACTTGATGCTCATTAAATACTTCCTGCATATATATACATATATAAATACATATGTATGCATGGCTGTGTACGATATAGTCCTTATAATGTATTTCACGTATATTGTAATGAGTTAACACCATGTTTTGGAATTACATCAAATATTGGATGGAAGGAGCTAACGGTGCTATTTACTGCACTATTTTGTTTATGAACTAAAATAAAGATGGCGATGTAAGAACAACTCTATGGGACAGGATTGTGTTTTTTTTTTTTTTGATAAATAAAATATTATGTATTAAGGGGGTATTCTACCTTGTTGGTTCAAAAAATTCGATTTTTTTTTTTTCAATTTTCCAACCCAGAAGGTGTTAGGAATATACCCTTAACAGGATATAACTGAAATCTTATTATTTCGAGTTTTTCCGAGCCGTCGCGTTTTTCTAAAGTTATCTAACGTTCTATCGAATACCTGATGTATATGTATCTATGTAATCTCTGTTATGCATGATAAATTTTTCGGTCCATTCAGTTTGAAAGAAAATTTAACGTCGGAAACATCCCGCTTGTTATATACATGAATATCTTTAAATGCGATTTCCCAAAAGTTGCGTTTTTGTAACTGGTTGACATGATATCTCGAAAACTAATTGATTGATTGATTGAAATTATATATCAAAATTTGTGAAAAACATGTGGCTATCGTCTGACAGATACTTTTTAGATTTTTTTTATTTAAACAATTTTTACAGATGTTTTTAACCCGGAAAACATTAAAAAAAAAAAATTTTTTTTTTTTAAAGTTGCCTGTTCTGCGAAATTTTCAAATTTTGAAAATGCCATCTGTCAAACGATAGCCAAGGTGATAAAAAAATTAAATCATTTTGGTTTTTTTGTTTCAGACGATTTTCATGAGCTAAATCGTGTCAACCATTTGTGTATGCATTTTTTGCAAGGGACACTTCAAGGTCAAGTCACGGTCAAATCGAAGACAGTAAATTTTCAGTAAAATTAGTGTTAAATGTATTTAAATAAACAAGTTGAATGCAACAAACCGCACCTCGATTGCGTTTTTAGTTTTCCTATAACTAATATTCAAAAAACAGTGTCAAAAATGAAGCCACAAGGTAGAAGACCCCCTTAACCTATTTTACATAAGAATTCCTTTAAATACAATTTTTAAGATTCTATTGTACTCGTATTTCTTGAAATAAAAATATTTTGAAATTTTATCATTTTAATATATTAAAGCATATTTAATATTCATTTCAAAAATAACAATATAATGCCAATACACTTATGGCAAAATCTTTGAAAATTACGTCCAGTGAACCATTTTGATTTACTTATTTCACCAGAATTCATGAAAAAATTGGGTAACATATTTACACACTTGTATTTCTTTGTTCGACCAATAGCCGTGAAATGCACCATATGTGTAAAAGATGTTTAAATAAATAGCTGCATAGAATTGAGAATAAATAAACCAATATGTAGCACTTACAAGCCCCGAATAACTCTTTGGCCGAGCATCGCTACCATTACGGCGGTGCGTGTTAAATTTTGGAAGGTACCTACTTATTTTAGCCGGTTCCGAATGACAGAACCCTTGTGACATCACTTTTTCTGAGCTTTGTCAGAGAGTTCTTTTAGAAGCTTTTCTTTTGTAAATTATTACTGGCGGTAGAATTCCCAATTGCTTGCCCACAGGTGGGTACCGTTCTCCATATTAAATTTATGCTTCAGCCGGGGACTGAACTGACGACGACAGATCAGAATGCCAACGTACTAACCACTGAGTCACGGTTCAGTGGCCCACATCAGAAATAGGAATGCGAACCAAAATAAATAATTGCTAACATTCACTTAAAATCAGCTTCTTTATTGGTGTGACAGTATAAGAATGTCTGGGAAAGACAAAAATTTCTCATTACCTTAAGTTTTATAACTACCGCCTTCAAGTGTAACGAATGAATGGCATTGCAAATGTAATGTGTAATAAAAAAAATTTGTTTATTGTTTGCCTCTTACGTAGTTATCCTTTACATGTCGATTTGTTTTCCTTTTTGATAAACCATAAAAAAATGTGGTGTTTTGAAGAAATTCAATATAATTATAGCAAACGAATAATTGTAATTTGATTAGGTTTATGCTATTATTTTTATTTGTCATTCAACCCTTGAGAGCTATTGCAAGTATAACCTGCATAAGTCAAAGTTAATATCTACCGTTTCGATGTGGCACATTTTCAAATACAAATAAAATCTTGTGAAATTAACATATTTCAACACAAAAACAAAATATTGTACAACACTGAACATTAACCCACTAACACCTATACAAGAAAAATTCGGGATAACGTCAAAATTAGTGGAATATACAATATACAAATATGATCAATTGGCGGTTATGGAGTTTCCATGCATATTTTACAATGTTAGATTTAACGGGTGTGGTAAATCACATATTTTAAAAAAAAAATTCGTTTAAGTTTTCCTTAGGTGTCTGTTCACTCGTTAGCTATAGTTACGTTCATAGAACCATCCGTCAGAACGATAGCGGATCCATCTGAATCTCCTCTTTGGCCTTTTAGGTCAAATCGGCAGCCTACAGAGCATTACACATATGCTCTTTATCACAGTCGTTCCACGCTGATCATGCCTCACCAACCCATTACATATCTCTGGGAAAAGTTTCAGAAGTCAAGTTCAAAGCGACTAACCTCGGAATTTTCAAAATCTTTAACTTGCTATAACTTACTTAATATACAACATTTAACACGTAGAATTATATTATACTATTATATAATCTTGCCAGAAATGGGTGAGCCACGCCTACTTTTTATAGTACCTCCCATACAAAGTGCCTGAATTTAATTTAAATTTCAATCGCTGTAACTTCGTCAATTTTCTGTATAACTATATTTGACACTTCTTAAAGAACTCTGTGACAAAGCTCAGAAAAAGTGATGTCACAAGTGTTCTGCCGTTCGGAACCGGCTAAAATAAGTAGGTCCCTTCTAATGCTGTCCAAATTTAAGACGCACAACGGCAATGGAAGAGAAGCTCGCCCAATGAGCCCTTTGGGGCTTTAAGTGCCACATATATATATATATATATATATATATATATATATATATATATATATATATATATATATATATATATATATATATATATATATATATATATATATATATATATATATATATATATATATATATATATATATATATATATATATATATATATATATATATATATATATATATATATATATATATATATATATATATATATATATATATATATATATATATATATATATATATATATATATATATATTTGACACTTAGATTAATATGATAGTCGGATATAAGATGGCATAAAATTAGCAATCCACGCCCATTTTTTATGTGGCTCCCATATAAAGCAGAGGGAGTTATATAAAAATTTTTAAGCGCAATAACTTACAAAGCGCAGAACAACCATGATTAATTTGGGAAATGGGCGCGCCTACTGTTTATAGTAGCCCCCATGCGAAATGACTAAATTTCTTTTAAATTGAAATAGCTGCAACTATGGCAATCTTTAGAATCTATTTAGAATAACCATAATTAGGACGTAGATTAATGTTGTAGTTTACAAAAAATCAGCGTACCACTCCCACTTCTTATTGAGGCCTCCATACAAAGTTGCGGAAATTTAAAAAAACGTAAAACCGCCCTAACTGATGAACTATTCATCGTAGGACAACCAGATTTAAGTAGTGAATTAGTATTGTAAGTTATTGTAAGGATAACCAGATTAGGTCTTCCCTAGCCAATTGTAAGGTCATTTTTATAAATGATATTAGTTCCTGCTTCATAGAATCGAATTATCTTTTGTATGCGAATGGCTTAAAACTTAAAACGCTTTCGGAAACTTTACGTTCAAATAAAAAGGATATCCCAAAGGAATATCCGTAATATGGGTGCCGTAGCTCAGTGGTTAGTGTGTTCGCCTTCTGATCTGTAGGTCGTGGTTCAATACCCGGCTGATGCATAACAAATTTTATATCGAAAAGATTTTTCTTTCGAATGGTACCCACCTGTCGGCAAGCAATTGGCAATTCTTCCGACAGTAACAACTTGCCATGAAAAAGCTTCTAAAAAGAACTCTGTGACAAAGCTCAGAAAAAGTGATGTCACAAGTGTTCTGCCGTTCGGAACCGGCTATAATAAGTAGGTCCATTCTAATACTGTCAAAAATTTAAGACGCACAACAGTAATAGAAGAGAAGCTCGACCAATGAGCCCTTTGGGGCTTTAAGTGCCACATATTTATTTTTTTATTTTATCCCAAAGGAATTGGGAAACACAAAGTGCGATATATACATCTTATTTTACAATAAAATTCTTTTCAGCACTGTTAAGTCCTGTTCAAGTAAAACTAATCGTGCGCCATCTGCATGTTCTTCGGAATTTTGAACATGGCATTTACAAACAGCTACGAGTATCTGATTTACACGAAATTATTAGGCCGCATAAAAAATAAATACGCCAAACGAAGATAACGACAAAAAAAAAACTAGGACAATAATAGAAATGATGATGAAGGACCGAAACAAAAATTTGTGGATTTTGTCAATACCCAAAACGGCTATGACTAAGTTATCGTGCCAAAATGCCAGAAAAGTGTTGGTGGGGCACAAAAGCTTGAGCTGTGTCCATCTTGTGCAAAATAAAAGTAAATTATATTTTCTTTTTATTTCTTACTTTAAGCCAACTATAAGCTTTTAGTTTATCTTAATTGAAATTGTAATATTTATTTTTATTAATTTTTAAAATGATCTCATGCTAAAATTGCCAAGTCAAGTCAATATTGCTGTGTATGTGAGAGAGATGCCGGTGGGCTCATACCTTGGTTGAGTTGTACCGATGAGATTTTTCCTCTGCTGCTTCAACCACCGACTGCTTCTTGCTTTATAATAAAGTAAAATTGTTTAAATTTAACCGTTCTTAAATTAGAGAATAATAAATTATAAATTATAAATATAAAAAAATCTACTTGTTGATGTTTTGGCTGGTAGTGTCATTTTTCGTCTTCATCTTGTCCAATTGCAAACTATTGCTGTTGATGACTGATGTCAAATCTTGCTATTATTGCCGCTGTTGCTGTTGATTTTCTTCCATTTGTTCTGATGGTTAATTATTGTTGTTGTTATTACGGTTGATGTGATGGTGGTGCTGCTGCTACTTGCTGTTGCTGTTGTATTTGCACCAGCACACCTTTTATCAATACCATTGAACAATGGTCAGTACCATTGTTCAATATATATGTCTAAATCAAGTTTTCATTTATTTAGATTATTTTTCGTTATCGAAAGAAATTTCGTAATTAGATGGAATAGAAATGCACGTAAATTACAAATCAATTGTTTCTCTTGTATATCACTTTGTATAAAGAAAAAACACTCGAGATATACTTGTATATGTTTATGTGTATTGTTTATTACAAAAAACGATTAGAAATGAATATAATTTGTTATTATTAACACAAATTAATTATTGCAGAGTACAAAAACACTCGAACTATATGTATAAAATAAAAAATGTATAAAAATAAAAAATGCGCGCACTGTTCGTGTCGGGAAAAATTATAAGAGAAAAAAAAGAAGAACAAGAACAAAAGATTCGTGTAACTCAATTCTTTCTTTTGTTATTATTTTATTAGGAACATAAGTAATACTCTTTGCATACACAAGCTGGATTACAATTCCAATATCTGCAAAAAAAAAACACATATTTATTTTTAAAATGTATTAAAAAAGTAAATATTGAAATGATGGAAAAATGCTGAATATTTAGAAAAATATGTTTAAGTCTCTTGAGTTTTCTCAGCAGATTTGTGTTGGAATTCTTAAAAATATCTGAAAATATTGTCATCATCATTAAAGGGTTAAATATAATCAATTTCTGTATGAATTACAAATGCAAAGCAAAGATAATTCATTCAAATTAAATTACCCTTTCAAGCAGTTGCAATTAAATTTATCACTTTAAAATGCAAAAATAAAAATTGCCATATAAATTTCAATTACCTATACTTAATTGCGTAGCTTTAAAAAAGCGTATTTCAGATTTCGGTGCTTTTAAGAGAAGTCAAATTGAATGGAAAAAGAATGCACATAAAAATGGAGTTTACTTAGCCAAAGCAATATCTGCATATAATTAAATTTATAGCAGGTGAAAATATACATTCATCCTTCTTCTTGTATGTTGTTTTCCTCTTTGTCTCTCTCTCTCTCTCGCTTGCTCTTTTACTCCTTCGTACCACTTCCATTTGGGGAAAAAAAGTAAAATTAAAATAAACCACATTAATACAATTACGTAATTTCGCACCTGTTAATTCATTAAATGTCTAGAATAAAGTACGTATGTATGCAAGCAACAAAAATAGAATTCTTGCTATTAAGTAGAAACACCAAGATGCACGATAAATGACCGCAGAAACTACACCAACAATAAAGTGAAACAAAAAACATTACTAGGAAAAATTGCTGCATGGTCCCATAACACAACATATTGTATGTATATATATCCTTACGTATATATATATATATATATATATATATATATATATATATATATATATATATATATACGTATATATATATATATATATATATATATATATTTATATATATATATATATATATATATATACATACATATATATATATATACATATATATATATATACATATATATATATATATATATGTATATATATATATATATATATATATATATATATATATATATATAATGTAAAAATTTATATTTATAACATACATTCTTTCATAACCACCTTCCAGTACCTACGTGGTGTATATTTGTATAATGGCCTAATGACTTAATGAATGGACGCCATTGCTGGCGTATTAGTGTGAATAATGTCTTTGGGTATTAGTGTGTGAAAACATGTTGAATTAAAGCACTTTGAGGTTAATATCAGACCAGACCAGACCCAACAACAAGTGTGAACGACCAAATGACAAAAACGAAAAGGTTACAATTGCAACTCATCCTATAAACTAACTCTAACTAACTTAAGTGTATAGTCGTTTATGTTTAATAACTGAATATTCACAGTATTGAAAATATCAATAGATTCAGGCATATATAAATAACCTTTGAAATTGGTATATATATATATATATATATATATATATATATATATATATATATATATATATATAAATAAATATATATATATATATATATATATATATATATATAAATAAATATATATATATATATATATATATATATATATATATATATATATATATATATATATATATATATATATATATTTATATATATATATATTAACAATTTTCATTTCATTTCATGCTTTTGGAATCAAATTTTAAAATAGTTTGAAAAACATAAATAATATGGTGAAAATTCTTATAAATTCAAGCATTTCATTATTTGCTTGCCTTCCTCTATACACTAATTTTGTTGTACTCGAATGCCAGTGATAAAGAAACGAGGTGACTGAAAATGAGCTGCTTCGCGTTTCTTGTTATATTTATATTCAAGATGTTTATTGACTTTATTTTTGAAAGAAATATATTTATATCTTTCACCTTGTGATTAGCAATACCCACCCGGGTGACTCTTTTGCTTTTTATTGTACTAGATGTTTATTAATTTAAAGATGATTAGCACTAAATATGCAGTGTTGTAAGTTTCATTTCGCTTTATTGTGAAATGTGAAAATATAGCCAAAATGTAAGTGATAAAAAGTACCATTATTCCTGCAGCATTAAAACATTAAATAATAATTGGTAATTCCAGGGTTAAGAATTATCCACAAGAATATTAAATAAGACGTTCGAAAAAAGTATATTTTATTTGCAAACATTATTAAAAAAGAAATTCAAAATTAATAAAATGAATTGAAACGTTTCTGAGTTTATAGGACTACCCGCCACTGTAAACATATGCATATGTGTTTGTAATACTAAATCGCTGTTCATGTTGTTGTTGTTGGACAAAAATGTGTAATAATTATGTCCTTAAAAAGTAATATGCTTAAATGGATGCTGCCATAGTGTTGTGGTCCAT
>OY978525.1:86306670-86341670 GCA_963854835.1 Megamerina dolium
TATATATATATATATATATATATATATTTATATATGTATATATATATATATATATATATATATATATATACAGTGGCTCCCAGCTTATTTCGTACAGTGACAGTTTAAAAATTGCTGCAGTCGTAATTCCTAATATAGCAAAAATTTGAACAAAATATAAATGCCATTTTAGAAAGGAAGGTTTGTTTTTTATTTTCCAAAATTTACTTTTTCAAAATTTTAGTGTTTGACACTATAAAAAAATAAAATAAGAAAAAAATAGGAAAATTCATGTCACAGCTTATTTCGTACAGTCTCTTTAAGTTCAAACTAAAAACAAAGTAAGTTGATTTTAATATTTAGTTGACATCCCTTAGCGTTAATGACAGCCTGGAGTCTATTTGGCATTGAATCCACCAATTTTTGAGTGATGTCTGGTGTGATTTTTTTCCATTCTTCCATCAGTACCTTCTTTAGGTCTTGCTTATTAGAAATCTTGTGTGTTCTTATTTTATTGTCCAAAATAGTCCAAAGATTTTCAATCACATTCATGTCAGGTGACTGTGGTGGTGGAGACATCAAGTGTGGGCAGTTCCAAATAAGCCAAGATTGCACAATCCCAGATTTATGTTTTGGGTCATTATCTTGGTAATACCGAAATTCTTCCCGCAAACCCAGTTTGTCTGCACTTTGAAGTAAATTGTTTTTCAGAATCTCGAGGTACTTCATTTTGTCCATTGTTTCCTCAATAAAAACCAATTCACCTACTCCGGCTGCTGACATACAGGCCCAAACCATCACGCTACCGCCACCATGCTTCACTGTGGGCTTAAGGTTCTCCTTGTTTAGCTCGGTATTCGCTTTACGCCAAACATATGACATTCCGTCCGAGCCAAAAATATTAAACTTAGACTCATCCGCGAAAATAACGGTATTCCAGAACGCAGGAGTATTAATAATATGCTCTTTGGCGAAGTCAAGTCGGCGTTGTATATTCATTTTCGAAATGAATGGTTTCTTTCGGGCTACTCGACCGTTCAAGTCATGATTGCGCAGCACACGTCGGACAGTTTCAGCACTGGATGATTTTCCTATTTCACGCTGAACCTCTGCAGCCAACTTCGGAGCGGATAACTTTGGATTTTTCTTAATTTTTCGTACAATATAACGCTCGTCTGAAGCGTTGAAAATCTTATTAGGTGCTTCTCTGCCCTTGTTCTCCAACCGATTTTCGCGAACGAAGCGTTGAATGATGTATTGGACAGTTGAGGCACTTAAATTTGTCATTTCAGCAATTTTTCGCACACTCTGACCTTTCCTAAAATGGTTAATTACCAGTTTACGCTGTTCCATCGTTGTACGACGACCCATAACGCTAAATGTTTAATTTACAGCACTTTAACTATTTAAAATAATAATAATAAAAATTTTTATAATAGTTAAAAAGGTCCAAAAACTCATACAATTCAAAAAAACTTTGTAACTGCGCGGCAGAATGAAACTTACTTACATTGAAGTTTGTGTACGAAATAAGATGTGAGCTGAAAATCAGCTGATCAATAGTTTTTCTCTCTTGCATGACAAAAAGAACAATTTTTGGGGTTCCCCGTTTTCTTATTAGGTTTACTAAACACATACATAGACATCTACATTCAAAACTTATTGATAAGTTTTTTAGTTTCGATGTTACAGCCATGTACATAAAAATATATACACTGTACGAAATAAGCTGTGAGCCACTGTATATATATGTATATATATATATATATATATATATATATATATATATATATATATATATATGTGGCACTTAAAGCCCCGCTGCTTGGCCGAATTTCTCTTCCATTACTGTTGTGCGTGTTAAATTTTTGGACAGTATTCCGAACGGCGGGTTCCGAACGGCAGAACCCCTGTGACATCACTTTTTCTGAGCTTTGTCACACAGTTCTTTTAGAAGCTTTTGGTACTGTCGGAAGAATTGCCAATTGCCGACAGGTGGGTACCGTTCGAAAGAAAAATGTTTTCGATATAAAATTTGTTATGCATCAGCCGGGATTTGAACCACGACCTACAGATCACAACGCCAACACACTAACCACTGAGTTACGGCTGGTTTACCAAGCTGTATTTAAAATCAACAAATAGGTGGTGTGTGTTGATATCTTTTTCTGATGTTTTCGTCAGGATTTGGCGAAATGTGCAAATCTGGTCGATGGTAGATTTACGAAATCGAAGCCACCGTGATAGGGTTGAGCACAGACTTCAATCTTTCACAGTACGCACCATAGAACTTCGTATTCGATGCTAAGAAGACTTATCCCATGATAGTTGGGGTCAGATACAGAGAACACAGAGCATCTACTCATCGGATTGAAAGCATGATCCTACCATATCCTGCTTGTGAGCCGGTGCATGTAGGTAAGAAGCTCATCGCCTCCTGTTTTAAATACATGACCGAAACAAACCTAGTAAGAGTGTCAATAACTTAATGGAATCGAAAAGTGAAAAGAACGTTGGACCAAGTGTTTGTGCTATCTACTGTCCTCCTAGATTCAAAATAAACAAGTTTCGTAATTTTTTTAATGGCCGCGGTCCTCATTTTGTTGTCGCTTTCAATTTCAATGCAAAGGGTCCAGGTTAATATCTCTTAAAGGTCGTCAACTATATAATGCTTTGGAAGAGATCTAGACGTTATCTCTTCGGGTCATCCAACCTACTGGCCGACAGACAACAAAAAGATTCCGGACTTGATTGATTTTGGAATCATTAAAGGTTTGAAACGTGAAGACATGGCTTTTGATTTATCATCGGATCATTCTCCAGTTTTAATTACATTAACGAAACTCAATATTATTCCTAATATCCAAAGCAAGCAGTTCATAAATTGGAAGACATTCAGAAATAAAGTAAGTGAAAAAATAAATAATGCAGTAATAAATAATAAATAAAACATTTTAAATGTTTAAATAAAACATTAACTGATGCAGTGACCGAGGCTACTCAGACCAAAAGCCACTCAGCTTATTCTATTATCACTTTCCAATCCGACATCGATATTTACATAGCAACCAAAAAGCAAGCTAGGCGAGAATGGCAAAGAATCAGATCTCCAAACACGAAACAGAAATTAAACAAAGCTATAAAAGTTTGTTTAAAAGCACTGGATGAAGACCGAAATCGAACAATTAATGAATACCTAGAAAGGCTTGACCCTCAAAAAGCAGATAGTTTTTCTTTATGGAGAGCTGCGAAAAAATTTAAGTTTCCCATAGATAACCAACCGCCACTTAGAAAAGCTGATGGATGGTGTGAATTCAAACCCTAAAAAAGCTCCTGGCCCCGATAATATATCGGGCTTTGGTATTTTGTTTCTTACTTCCCAAAACAATGGAAGTTCTCAAAAATAAAAATCTCCTTACAGTCGGCTGGGCCGACCAAATTATACCCTGCATATGTAGAGGTATATATAAAAAGTTTGCTCGTATATCCATCCTTTTCTTCCACTACTTTGTATAGGACCTACATTAAGAAGCACACGTACCTCACCAATTTTGGAGGATCAATTTCTGCCTATAATACTAAACTACATAGGTTGCAATAGGTTGACCTAGGCGTATTATTTAGTAAGTTATGGGTGTTTTAATGTTTAAGATAAATCCGAGACTTTGTACGGAAGCTATATAAAAAGTGGGCGTGACTTATCTCTTTCTTGTATATCTAATTAATTTTTCAATATCAATCCACACCTTAAATTTGGTTGTTCTACGCTAAATGGCTTGTAAGTTATGGAGCTTAAAAGTTTTAGTTCAATTCCCTCGACTTTGTATGGGAGACCTATGAAGGAGTGGGCGTGGCACACTGATTTTCTGCCAGATTATTTCCGACTACGATATTAATTTAAGTGTCAATTATGGTTATTCTAGAAAGAAGATTGCCGAAGTTACAGCTGTTTCAATTTAAAATTTGTATGGGGCTACGATAAACAGTGGGCGTGGTGCGCCCATTTCCTGTGAGCCTAGTTGCTCGTACAATACTAATCTACACCTTAAATCTCGTTATTCTACGCTGAATAGTTTGCAAGTTATAACCGGTAACATTTTTTTAAATTTCCGCAACTTTGTATGGCAGACCCAAAAAGGAGTGGGCGTGGCACATTGATTTTCTGCCATGTTAATCTAAGTGTCAATTATGGTTATTCTGGACAGAAGATTGTAGAAGTTACAGCTGTTTCAATTTAAAAGAAGTACAGACACTTTGTATGAGAGCTACGCTAAAAAGTTGGCGTGGCTCAACCACTTTTAGCGAGGGTATATAGTGGTATAATATAAGTTTATGTGCCAAATATTGTTGTCCCAAGTGGTATATTATGTGAGTTATAGCAAGTTAAAGATTTTGAAAATTTCGAGGTTAGTCGCTTTGAATGCTTGGTGTGGGCGTGGTTATTGACCGATCATGCCCAATATCAATCCCCTCCGTACCCTTGGATCATAGATTACTTATGCCAAATTTCATCGAAATAGCTCAATATTTACTCAAGTTATCGTGCGAACCAGCCAGGTGACAGACAGACGGACGGACGGACGGACGGACGGACGGACATCGTTAAATCGAAAATTTAATCGACGCTGATCACGAATATATATCTATGTCTATATCTCCGGAGATTCCTTCAAGTGGACACAAACATCTGACCGAAATGAATATACCATGCATATTGCATTATGCAGGGTATAAAAATGATTTTTAAGCCTGGAAAAGACCTATCAGTCTTCTATCTCATTTTTCAAAAATTTTTGAGAAAATTCTGCTGCAGAACATCATACCACCTGTTACACAAAATAAAGTTAAACCGAATCACCAATTTGGCTTTAGAAAAGGTCATGGCACTATTGAACAAGTGCATAGGATCGCCAAAGATATTAACACCGCATTTCTGAACAAAAAATACTGCTCTGCAATATTCTCGGATGTAGCCCAAGCTTTTGATAACGTGTAGCACGAGGGCCTAATGTATAAGATAACGCAATATCTGCCGGAAAATACTCACACGCTCTTCAGTTCTTATTTACTTTGCCGGAAATTTAAATTAAATTACATTTCTACATCAAAAGAAGTTGATCTAATGGCTGGCGTTCCTCAAGGGAGTGTTGTAGGAGCATTCCTATATTTGATATATACTGCTGATCTTCCACTGCATTCGAGTCATGTAGTTTCTACTTTCGCAGATGATACTGCAATCATTTGTTCACATAATGATCATACAAGCGCATACAGAAAGTGGCTTGCACATCCTGAAAAGTGGCTTGCAAACTGGCGCATCAAAGTAAACGTAAACGTTTACTCTGGTTCTCCATGGTATATCAAAAACATACACATTCACAATGACCTTCAAATTCCCATCGTCTCCGATGTAGTGCTGCGAAACATTGAAAAGTATAAAGCAAAGCTAGAACTTCATCCAAACCCTAAATAAGTTGCTTGTGGCTTCTAAAATCAATATATGGAAAAAAAAATTTTATATATATATATATATATATATATATATATATATATATATATATATATATATATATAAATATATATATATAAATATATATATATATATATATATATATATATATATACATATATATATATACATATATATATATATATATATATATATATATATATATAAATATATATATATATATATAGGTGCCGTAGCTCAGTAGTTAGTGTGTTAGTGTGTCTGTAGGTCGTGGTTCAATCCCCGGCTGATGCATAACAAATTTAATATCGATAAGATTTTTCTTTCGAACGGTATCCACCTGTCGGCAAGCAATTGGCAATTCTTCCGACAGTAACAACTTGCCATGAAAAAGCTTCTAAAAGAACTCTGTGACAAAGCTCAGAAAAAGTGATGTCACAAGTGTTCTGCCGTTCGGAACCGGTTAAAATAAGTAGGTCCCTTCTAATATTGTCCAAAATTTAAGACGCACAACAGTAATGGAAGAGAAGCTCGGCCAATGAGCCCTTTGGGGCTTTAAGTGCCACATATTTATTTTATATATATATATATATATATATATATATATATATATATATATATATATATATATATATATATATATATATAGTAGGTATTAAGAATTAATTACGTAAATTTACTTCTGACACATAATCTTCTTTGTTGTCAGTATGCGCCTGTCTCCACATGCTTTAAGGACCCTCAGATGCCTTATGGTGTAATGTATTTATATCATTTTACGTACACACTCGTTCACACTAGCTTGAACACACATAGACACATGTGTGGATATCATTGGATTTCACACTAAATTAGATCATTAAAGTTAATGCCTACTAAAGGGCGTTACTACCGCCAACGACAACCGGAAATTACATTTTAGTTTATACCAACGTGCGAGTAATGTACGTTATGCCAAACAGCATTCCACTGGAAGTATGAGCAAATGCAAGTGCATGTGTGTGTGTGTACAACAACTATAAAGTACACATTTCCAAAGTAAATAATTTATTTTAACCTTTTGGCTTTCTAAATTATCTTAAGCCTCAAGAAGTTGATACATAAATACTAAGGTGATTCGCCACAAGCACAACTTAATATTTAACGTTTCAACTCATTGTGCTGAAAATATGGAGTGAAGGATAATTAGATAATATGAAAACGAAACTTGGGAGCTAACTCAAAGATTCTCAAACGAAGTTGCAGCTGTTGTATGTACATATATATGTACATGCAGATACGTACATATGCATCCACTCGTATTTATAGGTCGCCATTGCTTTTTCTTCGATTTAGTTTTATCTGGAGCAAATCTGACATTTCCTTTCTATCAGCTCTAGGCTAAATAATTAATTAGTTGGTAAAATTCGAAAATGAAGGAATTTGAAAACAAAAAATATAAAAAATGTTGAGCAACCGAAGCTGATATTTTTGACAAGTTGTCACCGAGCATTACTATAGTAAATTTGTAAAATGCTTTACATGCAAATATATTAAAGATGGTAAATATTGTAGATGAGATGTTGGTGAATAACAAGAAACTAATATTAAATATTGTATATCAAGAATATGATAGAACTACAGAGCATTACATGAGAATTGCTACAGGTAGATAAATATGCAAATATATTGGGTGATCTGAAAGGTTTTTCCAGTTTTTTGTCAAAAGATTATGTTTATAAAAAATTATGTTTATGGCCACACAAATAATTGCCAAAGAAATTGAAATGTTTTACGCTTCATATCACCCGTTTTATATAATCCAATTAGTAATTTCTATTTTTCATTAAGCTGCTATTAATAGTGGAGGGCCAATATACTCTACATGCGGCGATTGCGGCAGCGATGTTATCTGATTGAAATAATAGGCATTGTTTACAAATTTTAAGGAATTTTAAATATTAAAGAAAATTCGGTTAGGTAACATTTTTCCAATCGAACTCGGTACAAATTAGAATACTCGGCTATTTTTTTTTCGCGCTCTAAAGAAGGGGATTTACATAAGGAAATATATTGATTTCAAATTTTTTCAATCAATTAGCATGTAAAGCGTGATTCATTTCGAGGTTCCCTACTTTTTTAAAGAAAAAAACACAGAAAATTCAAATTGAATGGGGAATGTTTATTATCATTTGAAAGAACATTCTTTGGCATTTATTTTTTGAAGATTATGTCTTTCAAATGTTACTTGAACAAATATTGAGCTATTTTGACGAAAATTTTCTAAAGTTACCTGTAATCCAAGGGTACGGAGGGGATTGATATTGGGCATGATCGGTCGACAGCCACTCCCACACCGACCATTCAAAGCCACTAACCTCGTAATATTCGAAATATTTAACTTGCTATAACTCACTTAAGGACAACAAAATCTGGCACGTAGAATTATGTTATAACGCTATATAATCTTGCCAAAACTGGGCGATCCACCCCCCTTTTTATAGTAGTTCATATACGAAGTGCCTGAATTTCTTTTAAATTTAAACCGCTATAACTTCGGCAGTTTTTTGCCTAGAGTAACCACATTGTATTATTATTGTAGTTGGTAATAAGATGGCGTAAAATCAGCATGCCATACCCACTTGTTTATGTGGCTCCCATACAAAGTCGAGGAAATTAAACAAAAATTTTGAAGCGCCATAACTGACAAAGTATTTAGCATAGAAAAACCATAGTGAGGGTGTGAATTACAATTATAATGATAACTAGATCTATCTACTATTTACAGTAGCCCACATACAAAATGACCAAATTTCTTCTACATTGAAACAGCTGTAACTTCGGCAGTCTTCTTCATAGAGCAGCCATAACTGACATTTAGATTAATAGTATAGTTGGAAATAAGCCGGCAGAAGATAAGAAAGCCGCTCCCAATTTTCTATGTGGCTCGCATACAAATTCCAGGAATTAAGCAAATTATTATAGCCGTGATAACTTGCAAACTATTCAGCGCACAACATTCACATTTAAAATGTGAATTAGCATTGTAGAGATAATTTGATTTGAAAGAAACGAGCTAGCCACGCCCACTGCTTACAGGAGTCTCCATACAAAATGACCGAATTTCTTTTAAATTTAAACCGCTGTAACTGTGGCCTTTTTTGCCTATAGCAATCCCAATTAACACTTGGATTAATATGGTAGTCTAAAATAACGTAGCATGCCACTCCCACTTCTATCATACAAAGTTGCAAAAATTTAATAAAGTTAAACCGCTTTAACTTACGAACTATTCAGTGTAGGACAACCAAATTTAAGGTGTGGATTAACATTGCAAGAAAGAGGCACGCCACGTCTACTTCTAATTTAGCTCCTATATATATATATATATATATATATATATATATATATATATATATATATATATATATATATATATATATAATATATATATATATATATATATATATATATATATATATATATATATGTAGCGCAAGCCATTTCCTATATATAGATAAATATATATTTATATAACGGGTAGGTGCCGTAGCTCAGTGGTTAGTGTGTTCGCCTTCTGATCTGTAGGTCGTGGTTCAATCCCCGGCTGATGCGTAAAAATTTAATATCGATAAGATTTTTCTTTCGAATGGTACCCACCTGTCGGCAAGCAATTGGGAATTCTTCCGACAGTAACAACTTGCCATGAAAAAAGCTTCTTAAAGAACTCTGTGACAAAACTCAGAAAAAGTGATGTCACAAGTGTTCTGCCGTTCGGAACCGGCTAAAATAAGTAGGTCCCTTCTAATACTGTCCAAATTTAAGACGCACAACAGTAATGGAAGAGAAGCTCGGCCAATGAGCCCTTTGGGGCTTTAAGTGCCACACATATATATATATATATATATATATATATATATATATATATATATATATATATATATATATATATATATATATATATATATATATATATATATATATATATATATATATATATATATATATATATATATATATATATATATATATATATATATATATATATATATATATATATATATATATATATATATATATATATAAAGAATTATCCATTTTTCGGTTTCAAAAGTAAATGTAAATAAAACACATATAACATATTTTTTATAATGATATTTCTTTTTTATTATAAAGTTTGAACGTTGACATTATGTGTGAGGTCATTTTCGACCACTTTTTGACACATATTGGGCGGTATCTTAGCCATAACGTGACGAATGTTGGTTTTTAGGTGCTCAAGAGTTAAAGGTTTATCTGCATAAACACGGTCTTTCGCGTAGCCCAACAGAAAAAAGGCAAGCGGTGTCAAATCGCATGATCTTGGTGGCCACTTGATATCGCCACGACGAGAAATTACGCGGCCAGAAAATTTCTCTTGCAATAAAGCCATATTCGCTCGAGTTGTGTGGCATGTCGCACCGTCTTGTTGAAACCACATATTCTCTAAGTCGTATTCTTCAATAGCAGGTAAAAAAAAGTCGGTTATCATATGACCATAACGCTCCGAATTGACGGTGACAGTCGTTCCATCGTCGTTTTCGAAGAAGTAAGGTCCAATCACACCTCCGGACCAAAGAGCGCACCAAGCAGTGACTTTTTGTGGATGTAGTGACCTCTCTTCAATTACTTGAGGATTCTCAGAAACCTAAATACGACAATTTTGTTTGTTAACATACCCACCGAGTGAGAAATGTGCTTCGTCGCTGAAGAAAATTTTGTTCCGAAAATCGCCGTCCACCGCCTGTTGTTCAAGCACCCATTCGACGTATCTACGACGTTGTGAATGGTCAGCTGGCTTCAGTTGTTGTGTGAGCTGGATTTTATATGGATGTAGGTGTAGATCCAAATGCAAAATACGCCATAATGTGCCGTAAGACAGTCCTAATTCCTGAGAACGACGAGGAATCGACACATTCGGGTCTTTGGCAACACTTTCACTTACAGCAGCGATATTTTCGGTGGTACGAGCGAAACGATGATGCACAGGCCTTACAATATCTGTAACCGATCCAGTCTCTTCATATTTCTTCACAATTTTGCCAATTGCTTGCGTAGTTGGACGATTATGTAAACCATAATCTCCTCTTAAAGCACGATATGTGGCTGTGGCAGAATCACCATTTTTGTAGTAGGTTTTTACAATTTTAATGCGTTGTACGATAGTTAAGCGATCCATTTTCGCAAATATCAGACTTTGAACTGAAAAAGAAAGAAATTGTTTTAACAACTCAGTTTAACAGATGTCGAATTCTAGCCCTATACTTTTGAAACCGCGAAATGGATAACCCTTTATATATATATATATATATATATATATATATATATATATATATATATATATATATATATATATATATATATATATATATATATATATATATATATATATATATATATATATATATATATATATATATATATATATATATATATATATATATATATATATATATATATATATATATATATATATGTAGCGCAAGCCATGACCTCTAATATGGGCCACAACTTGTAATCCAAAGGGTTGAGGAGGTCTGGACTACCAGCTGGCCAATCATCCGTTGATATGAAGTCCGGAATATTGTTTTTTTGCCACAGCTGAGTCGTTTTTGCCTAATGACGCGAGATGGTGGCCTCTTTGGATCCGCATGATGAGTTGGTATGTTTCTCTGGATGGCCGAGCATACTCACGATCATTCTGTTTATTGAACGATTCTTCTGCGGTGATGGTTTTCTTGTCAGTAAACAGAATTTGTCTCTGAACATACCGGCTGCGTAACGCTTCAATGCGTTTTCCCTCCAATGCGGCCGTGAGCAGGTGCCCAGTTGTCGCTTATGCGCGCTGAGTCCCAAATCTTCATGGACATTGAGTTTTGCGAAATTTGCATTTCTCGCGACAATATATTCTGTTTTCGCAGCGGTTTTCGCGCGACTCCTTTCTTCACGGTTTCTTGATCGCTTTCGGAGTTCTCACCATGCGCGGATGGCCGGATCTTTATCGGTCTCGTACTCCACCAGTATCTTCAAACAACTTCACAGCATGTTACGCAAAATTGCGAGTGATTCCAAACGGTTGCAACTCTCTCATATTATATACATGCATTACCAGAAAAGCTAATACTTTTATTTCAGTTAGGCCGATACCAATTTCGTGAGTGAAATATCTTACGATTTACACTGAAATTGTAATGGATTAATGTTATTTTTATTTATGGCTATTATACTCATCGCATTGGTATTGTATTTTGTATTTAGTACATATGTGTGTTCAGTGTTCGCGTGTGTTCGTTTTACAGACTGAAAAGGAAACAAAACTCATAAAAGATGAAAACTCCAATTTAAAATAGAAATATAATACGAACATAAAATTTCCAATGAAATTTTCATCAATTTCTTTGTTTTATTATTCGTATTGGTATATGCTTCTATAAATACATATCCATGCATGTGTGTATGTGTATTATAATATGTATGTATGGTATGTGAAATGATATCATTGAAGCATCAGCTTAAATTGATCTCAACTAAGAAAAATGTGTCACAATCAATAAAATTATCAAGACGAAGAAGAAGAAGCATAATGTACGGCTGGCGAATCAACGAAAGTAAACAACAAAATAAATTATTCTTGTATTGCAATTTATATCAATAAATTTGTTGTTACTATGTACTACTGCTGTTATAATCTTATTTTATTTTCGTTGTTTTAAGGTTTATTTCTATTACCAGTGAGCAGTCGCATTGTACTCATTGTCGTTGTCATTTTTGTTATTGTTGTCGTCCTCTATATACCACAAAAATAAAGGATTTATTACAATGAATAAATCGAACAGACACACATACATAACACATTATTTGAAAAAGTTCCATAGCAGTTTTGTGAAGATTTCATAAACTGCTATTATCTTAGCGGTGACGATAACGGTGACAGCGACAGTGACAATGTCATCAGAATTTTCAATGTGTAGTAGTCGTTACCGCCATCGTCGTCTTGATTCTAAGAATACGTCATCTTTTACAATGTAAACATTTACTGCTGGCCTTTGTTGCTGGTTATATTGTTGTTCTATGCATGGTGTGATGCGGCATGCTGCGAAGGTATGTCTCAGCGTGTACGTATTGTTAACACGTGCGTACGCCTATACTCGCATGCGTGGATGTGTGTGTGTGTGTGTGTGTGTTGATGCATGTTATGTCACGCTTTTACGATTTTATTTTCATTTTGTTACGTGCGTTTATTATTGCTTTCACCATTCATCCCCACTCCACCATTTCCGTCATATCACACAATCCATATTCTCCATACACACACCATACGTACCAGTCCACACATGTAACCATATATACACTAGGTATAAGGAGTATCTTGATCGACTTTCTTCATATCTATTTCAACTTTATTACATCATAGTAGTGCGTGTGTATGTTTCTGGCCATGTTACTGACTAAAATTACATTGGCAACATTTTGCACAAATTGTTGCTATCGATAAAATCAAAGCAAAATAATCATCCAAAACACTAACGATGTTGGTTGCTGAGTAGTATATAAATAAGCATACTTAATATGTACCTACAATATACGAGTACATAGTATGTGAATGCATGTGTGTATTTGTGTACGATAGCTATTACAATTCTAAATAGTAATTATGTATATACGATTTTATAGTATATTCGCAACTGCTTTTTTGTACCCTAAGATCTCGTTTAGCTGATTAGTTCCCTATGGTTTTATAGTCTAGTATGTGTATTGCATTCGCATACATATCTTTAATCATAATCTGCAGAATTTATGGTACTATGATGCTTGTCGTTCTAAAACCATTAGTTACCTTTGACAAATGTGTCAGTTTAACCACGCCCATCTGACGTCACAGATCAAAGTTTGAACTTTGGTACATGATTATGGAATAGTCAGTTGCTACATGTGAAAAGTTAATATGTGTAAGCAACAACAAACCTCAATAGAGCTGAATAGTTTAAGATTACAAAATTATTTGATGGAGCTATAGATAAAGAGAGAGAGAGACAGAGAGAGAGAGAGAGAACGCGAGGTCTAAGATATCTAATATATAATTCGTGTAGATTGTTAACTTTTTACATTAACATGGTTGATTGTTAAAAATTTATAACGACGTTCATATACAAACTTCTAAGTAAAGGGTGTTTCACAAAAAAGTATCTTTTTCTATTTCTATTTGAAAAATAAAAATTTGAACTTTATTTTAGCTTTATTTTAAATAAGTGTACTATCAGCTAAGGAACTCACTCTTATGTGAGAAAAAGGGATTCTCATTATAAAACACACCATTAACTCATACGACTCATAACAAACTAAATGAAAATTTGCCTCATTCATTCCAAATAGTTAAGGTCAGTTTATGCATCAAACGAATTCTGCAAATGTAGATTCTCATATTATATTACTTTTGAGGGAATCCTTACAATATTCCAAAGCATTTGACCATGTGTGAATAATTATACACAATTATGATTTCGATGTACGTATATTTATCTTTCGATTTACACGATTATGTTTTGATGCACTAATTTTAAATTAAATGATTACACTATGTATTTCATGCGGATTGGAAAAACCAATATATATATATATATATATATATATATATATATATATATATATATATATATATATATATATATATATATATATATATATATATATATATATATATATATAAAATGTTCGAATTCGTAATATAAGAAAAGCTCGGAAACAAAAAACCACGATCTCGCCAAAATGTTCAAGGACCGAAAAGTGGAAGATGATAACATCGGTCGATCATAACACGAGCCGCGAAAAACCCAAACACATAAAAGGTGAATTTATGTGGAGAGTTGGGTTGCCATATGGTAAGTATGAAAGGTAAGGTAAGTATAACTTGCATCAGGGGAACGTAAGTATAATTGAAATTCAGGTAAAAGTACGTATTATTAATTCATTGTAAATATAATCTGTTTATTTCATTTATTTTCTTCTTTCAGGGACTGACCATATGGCTCGTCTAAAGGGATTTAGACAATGTTAGAGATGGGGTGCCAGGTGGACTCGTTCCAACGAATGTTGCTTGCTCCAGGTCGTCCTTGCGTTCCGATGTGGTTGCTTGTCGCTACTGTTGACGTTGTTGTAAGCTGGCATATGTCGCTGCCGCCACAATTGCACACACTTTTGTTTTTGCCTATATTAAAAGTCACTTAATTTTCGTGTTAATTTCATTATATTTGTGGTTTTAGTTTAATTCCAGTTCCAAAATAGTTCACAATTTACGTTTGATTTTAAGTTTTTTTCTTAATATGTTTTTATGGTTTTATTTACACTTAGGTCTTAGGTTATAGTTCTTATTATTTTGAAATTTGATCCATATGAACTAAAGTTTTGCACATTTTATTCAAGTATGCTTTGTCCATAACATAAAAACCATTCCACTACTTGCTTGTGTTTCGTGTAGCCCGTCAAAAAGAAAAGAAATTACTATGAAATTGTAATGTTAAGTTCCTATTTGGCTTTTCTTCACTCAGTAAGATGACTAAAGCTACTAAATATATGTTTGATTTATAGAAAGAATGGCCAGATTCTGATCAACGGATTCTGTTTGCAACTAACTGGTGTAAATCTCAGTCGTTCATTGTTGAGAATCTCTTCTCACTGCTATCTATGAAAGTATAGTCACAGCAATAATACAATTTATATGTCTAACCAAGCATAGATCGATTTGCTTTTATCAATAACGAAATCTAAACATTTCAGCACATCGATCCTATATGAATAGCTTTAGCTATGACTCTTTCAATATCAGAAAAGGGACATCCTAACTTTTGTACACGAAACTTAATCCTTTTGAAACACCCTCCCACGTATATGTATGTAGTACTGCTGGTACCAGCAACTTCTGTAGTACTATGAAACTTTTATATTACAATTCCAAAGAACAATAATACAATAATAGGAACAAAAACTACTATATTTATGGTACATAACACAGATCCTTTGAAAAAATTTACAGTTGTGGTAAATACATTAAGGTGGGTTGGATTGTATGGTGAACATTTTCACCACCTGGTACAGCAAAAAACAATAAATTTGAATCATGTCAATCATTTCTTTCAAAGCAGGCATAAGGAAGTTCCAGATTTAGCCCAGGGTAGCCTTCCGAAGAAGCTGTGGTACGAGGGAAGTAATTTTAGACGAAATTTTTAAATTGATAAACTAAGTGGGTTCGGTGGAACATTTCACCAATCAGGGGTAGATTCCTGGGCTACTATTATCGACTTTCAGTTGAATTCTAAGGGGTGGTGATAAGGCGTACAAAATTTCAGAAAACCTGTTGAGAAAACCAGTGGGTTGGTTATATAGTCTACTCCTTTAGAGGCTCTTTTTTTGCAGCTATGGAGCTTGATTTGTAACTCTACAATAGCTGGCAGGGGATTCTCCACTCAAAATTATCTCCGAACATACCCTTCCTCTAAATCGACCACTTGAGGGACTCCCATACAAAATGAACGCAAAAGCACTCTACAACGGTGAAGTGCATGCTTTCTCTGATCATACTTATCCCATATCTTCTCTTCTTAAGGGGGAAGACCACCTTGAGCTGTCGGAAAATAAAGTATATTCGGAATTTTTTTTCAGCATTAAAACAACTTGCAATGATAAAATGTTTTATATGATTTTATTAGTTATCTTTTTTACAATGAATGTCAATTTTTTTTTCTTGGATCTCGGGCTCCCTGTACACGCTGCACCAGGTCGCGTAGCCCCCCTCCAGCCCGGTTTTCCCCATCGGTGGGACATCTGGACCCTTGGCAAGTGAATCTGGAACAAAAGCTAGATAGGCAGGTTATTCTCCATATAATTTAGCACTGAAATACTGAAGCCGTTTTTTGAAAAGTTAATTTTTACGAAAATGGTGGCTATTTATAAAAAATTGTTAATTTCATCAAAATCGGTTGAAAACTGCAAGCGTGATATGTCCCACCAGTTTACAAAATGTCGTTTCGAGATAAACGCGTTTGAAGTTTTAGAAACTCGCTCAGTCACCTCGTTTAAATGTTTCTGGCGGACTCATAGAACATTTCAAGCAAAAAAAAAATTCGATTTTTTCAAACCGTCAAAGTGGTCTTCCCCCTTAAGGGATTCCTTTAAAAATTGAAACACTTATAGTGGCAGTTGAAGCCAAAAAACTAGTGTGCAAAACAGGAATTTCTTGTTGATTCCTTGGAAGGAAATGCTTGTAAGGGTCCAAATTAAATTTTTTTTGTTTAAGCCAAACCGTTTACGTATTTGACTCGCCTTAATATACTTTCATATACATAAATATATATATTAAATGTAGTAACAACATTATTACATTAGATGTAATTCGACTATAGTAGTATCGATTTTGTGTATTTGACCTCTGTGCGATACGCCTCAATCATCTTCAATCGGCACCAAAATGTATATATGAAATCTGTGACTGTGGTATCACCGATTGAGGAGGTGACACTGAAAAAAATCGCTCATTTGATTTTACGGACCTGCCTAATGTAGATATGCATACATATATACAATACGGTTACGACAGAGTTCTATACGTCATTCAGGCGCAATAATAAAAGTGTTAAATCGTCTTTGTTGTTGTTGTTGTCTTCGTTCTTTAACTCGTTGTTGTTGTTGTTTTTATTGTTGCTATTGTTGTTGTTGTTGATGCATGTAACATACGTTCGTCATTCCTATTTTATTGTGTTTTCTTCTAACACCATAATCATACTTATCAGTACGCACACAAATGCTGATACCATTTGCCATGTAACGTAAAGCAATAAAAACAAAATCAACAACAAAAACAAAGAAAACTTGTTAAGCGTAAGAACACCAATGACAAAAACAAACTAAAAGATTTTTTACCACAAACTATACAGAAAATTAAACTTAGACAAAGTGTGGAATGAATAGAAAATGGATGTATAAAATTTGATAGACAGAGAGAGAGACAGAGAGACAGAGAGCAAAAGCAGTAAATATTTAGTATTCATAAGTATGAGAGATTATCTTTAGGTATTTGCTTGAAAGCATTTTTAAATGTCTATACACTTGATTATGTATGCATTTATGTATGTACATATGCATGTATTCAGATCTTATATAATATTTACAAGCACTTTTGTGTACACATCATAATCTCTGAGTGTGTCTGAAGGAAAACATGCTGATTTGTATTCTGACAGTAAGTCAAATTTTCTTTTAAAAGCATTGTCATAATACATGTTCATGCATTTTATATACGATTTAGTCATTTGTTATTCTAATGAAATTTAATTAAAAGTAAGCCCAATTACAAAAGTATAACAAAACCGATATATGGATACGGTGATTTAAAGGCTTAACCGTAGGAGAGTGAACACAATTAAAATCAAGCCACAATTTCCATATATGAGTACAATAGTACAATAGGCATCTCTCTGCAGCCATTTAAGCCTTGCAGTGGCAACAAATTGCACGCTTAAATTCTGACCGACAAATTATTGCAGACAAACTTTCAATGGTAACGCTTTCGCATTCAATCTCATCCTTTAAATTGATTCAGCATAGCATTATCATATCTACTCAGCGTTTAAGTTTTTAAATGAGCACATTCTAAAAGCCAAACTACACTGTATTGAATTGTCACATAGTTATATTTGAAATTATGTACTTTAAAGTACAAACTGAGTGACGTACAAGGTGCGACAATTATGTATTAAGACTCGAACCATATCTCAGCAACCAAGCGCGCCATCTATGTGTGATCATATGCGTTTTGAAGCTTTAACCTTCTTCTACTAACTGTCATGGCATTTGTTTGACATTTAATGTTTATTGACATTCATTTTACAAAACACGTGTTCGTTTGATGTTGAAATTTTAACATGGAACATAGAGCGGTCATTAAATTCCACGCAAAAATTGGTAAAAGTTCATCAGAAACATTCGGAATGATGCAGCAAGCGTATGGCGATGCTTGTTTATCAAGATCAAATGTTTTTCTATGGCATAAACGGTTTGTGGATTGCAGAGAGTCGCTGGAAGATGAAATAAAAGAAGGAAGGCCAATTTCAGTGCGGACGCCGGAAGCGATCCAGAAAGTTCGTGATTTTATTAAGAAGATCGCAATGCTTCAGTGTAAATGATGGAAGAGGACTTAAACATCAATAGAGAAACTATCCGAATAATTCTTCACGAGGATTTGGGCAAACCAAAGGTCTGCGCGAGATTTGTTCCACACACATTAACCGAGGACCAAAACTTAATGAGAGTCAGTCATTCTAGAGATATGGTTGCAGCTGCAGAAAATGATCTAAACTTCCTGAAAACAATTGTTACGGATGATGAAACATAGTGATTCCAATACGATCCAGAAGCCAAGCATCAAAGTGCGGAATGGAAATAAAAAAACTCACCACAAGCCAAAAAAATCACGAAAAGTTCCATCAAAAATCAAAACAATGCTCATCACATTCTTCGATAGCAAAGGAATTATCCACAAAAAATTTGTTCCAACTGGTCGAACAGTTACTTCCGCATGCTACCTCGAAGTTTTGAAGCTTTTGATGTCCAGAATCTGTCGTGTTCGACCGGAATACCGCGACCCAAAAACTTGGTCTCTGTTGCACGATAATGCACCGAGTCACACAGCACTCATTGTTCGTCAATTTTTGGCTCGGAATCAGGTCTGTGTGTTGAATCACCCACCGTATTCACCTGATTTGGCACCACTCGAATTCTTTTTGTTCCCAAAACTGAAATTGAAGTTGAAAGGATGACATTCAGACCATACAACGGGCTTCGACGAGGGCACTGGAGACAATTCCGAAAAATGGGCTGGAACACGCGTTTGAATCACTATTAAATCGATGTAACAAGTGTATTGGATCAGGAGGAGAATAGTTCGAATAAATATACCGAAAAATTAGCAGATATCGTGTTTTAATTGTGTTTTCTAGAGGCAGTCTTAATACATAATTGTCGCACCTTGTATATCACTCTCTCTTCTTGAGTTAATTGTCTAATTTAGTTATTAATTGATTTGATTATTATATCTTAGAGCAGAAAACAAATTTTTTATAATAACAAAAATAACAATTGAAATTTTAGTTAGAAAAAATTAGAGTAATAACGAACGATTTTTTCTTGTCATCACGATTCTAGATAAAAAAAAATCACTGTCTGAGTACTTTTTGACCACAGACATGGGAGATTGTTCAAAACATATGCCATTCACCTTGGGACACTAACGCTTGCATCTTGCTGATGTGAGTAATACTCTGAAAATATTCGTTCTAAAAACAATCAAACAAATACACAACCGTATAACTTCACCACATTCGATTTTTTACATATGCCAATAACCGTACTATAGGAGTAGCTGCAGAAATATCAATGTATATGACTCAAGCAGTGTGTTCAATCAGCGTAATCCATGGTTAGAGTAGTAGAGTAAGTTAGATCTAAGATTCGAGTCCATCAGATATGAATGTAAATTTCAGCTCAGTCGTTAGTGCGTTGGCCTTCTGATCTGTAGGTCGAGAGTTCAATTCCCCGCTGAAGCACAACTTAAATGTCGAAAAGATTTTTCTTTCGAAAGATACCCACTTGTCGGCAAGCAATTGGCAATTCTTTCTGCAGTAATAATTTGCAATGAAAAAAAAGCTTCTAAAAGAGCTGTGTGACAAAGCTAAAAAAAAATGATGTCACAAGGGTTCTGCCGTTCGGGGCGGGCTAATATAAGTAGGTGCCTTCTAATACTGTCCATTTAGCACGCACAACAGTACTGGAAGAGAAGTTCGGCCAAAGGGCCATTCGGGGCCTACAAGTGATACATATTTACTTATTTTTTTATCTCATTACAGTTTTTAGATTGTATATATGAAAAGCTAATAAAGCAAAATCAAACCATGAAAATTTGAATAGAAAATAATTAATTTTTGTTTAACACTATTTGTTAGGTTCTAGTACACCCTCTATTTTTTTAGAGTACCGCTTCTGTACTTTTATATGAAGTTTTGCACTGTCGCTAAAGAATAACGTGTGAATTCTGTAGAATCATGTTTGTAATATAATTGAACTATTAAGTTCAGTAGTGGATATTTCTATAGTTTTGTCACTTTGCCCCATTGCTGTTAAAATTTACTAACTATAACTCTTATCGAACTTATATTCAGTACCTTTTGCTACTCGGGGATTTACTGTAGTATTTTCTTTCCTTCACAAAATTTCATCGATTTTCTATCAACACGTTATCAAACATAGTCACAATTGTGGACAATAATATTGTCGAAATTGCTTCAGGGAAATATATCATATTTCTATTGGTTTTACATTTCTCTTATTCATATTGTTACTCCTAACGATATGATAAGCAAATAATCATGGGAATATGTAGCGATAAGGTTTTACCTTTTACGATAAATGAACTACATATGTATATATGCCATTTGCCACGTACATATTAACGCATATCTAAACATCGATATATATGTACATAAAAAGTTACGTTTACAGTGGACCCTTGGTTAACCAACACAATACGTGCTAGAATCTTGTACGATTTGCGAAACGATAGTTAAGCAAAACAATGTAAAACAAAATAATGCGTTCAAGGTCGAAAATAGTACACACTAAAATATTTGAATATCCGATTTTATTATATGAAGCATATATGTATCAATATTTTTAGGAAATTGAATATAGGACCGAATGAGAAAATTTGCAACGGAAAAAAGCATCTCCTTGATGTAAAGCACAAAATTTCTTCCAGGAATTTCGAGAGTTCTCTTGGTACCACTTTCCAATGGCTGTCCAATAATTTTGATACAGGAAACGATGTGGAAAAAATATATCCAAAACACTTAGTGTGAGATTGGTTCCATCAGTCACTCCAAAGCAACGTTGGAAAAGTTTTCTATTGTAGAGCTTCTTGAAGATAGAAATAACTCGATGGTCCATAGGCTGAAGTAATAAAAAAAGAAATTTTTGATGAATTTAAGCTTTACAATATCATCCCTGGTTGATTGGAAGGAACGTTGTCCAAAACAAGCAAAGCATGAAGTAGTAAATCCATCTCAAACCAATATTTCATCACAGACGGAACAAAAACGTGTCTCCCAAACATTCCTGTCAACAATATGCTTTTTGAAGGTGCGTGGATTTGAATGATAGAATGGTTTTATTTTCAAATTGATTCTTCCATTGGTTTGTGGCCTGGTATTGCTTTTTTCTCTGCTGTTATATAGGTTTCGTTTGACAATTTTTCCCAAAAAAGATCCGTTTGGTCAGATTTATGGATGCCAGCACAGTTTTTAAAATTACTTGCTTTAAACACTTCTACGAAACTTCGTTCGTTCAGCGAAACACTTTTAAATGACAAATTTTGTTCGTTAGGGTAAATGTTCCTTAAGCGCGGCCTTCGTTAACCGAGCGACCACTGTAGTAGTGTATGGATGTGCTGGAGAAGAATCTAGAATATAACTTCAATGCTATTACCTTTAGATTTCCACACTAAAGTATAATATTAACAGCAATGACAATAAAAACGACGAATAGTGCAAAAGAAAACTTTTCGCACTTTTATTTTGCTCAAGTTGCAAACACCATGAACATTCATTGTGTGTAAGTGTAAATATGTTTTTGAATATTTTTGTAATCCACATTTGGATACATGTTGGTACGTGTGTGTGAACAAAAATTCATTTTATTTCAGTTAATATTTTCATACATTTCGCTCGTGTGAGTACTGGTTTGAACCGATACTCATATCTGTGAGCCTGTGACTGTTATTCCAGTTTGTTTCAATTAAATAGCCTTTTATTATATGGTTATTATAGCGTTTCTTGCTGTTCAGATTATTTTTTACTGTTGTTGTTGTTGCTATTCTGATTATTCTTATTGCTTTTATTGTTATTACTGGTGTTATTGCATTTGTTGTTCTTTTTCCACTTGTTAAAAATCTATATTAACCGTATTGACCTCATACTTATTAAGAATGCATCAGATCATTTTCTCTACATTTCCATGAATATAATTATGTGGATTTGTGTCAGAGTTTGTGTGTGTGTTTGTGTTTGTTTGGTTGGGTTGCATGTGCTCAATTTAACTTTTTCAATAAAAACTTTTGCAAATTTAAAAACAAAACAAGTATGTAAATATATTTCATATACATAATTTCATAATCGTTGGAATTAAAAATTTTAATAAACTCGGATTAAACGGGTTAAAATGCGAAATTGTTACTTTTTGTTATGAATTCAAAAAGTTTTGTTTGAAATGAAACATTTTTATATATGTAATAGTTACTCATATTCATGTTGCAGTAGAAATAAATAATATTTGGTAATATGAATGTCCTCACTTATGCACTTATAGGTAACTACAGATATAATAATTTCCCACAAAAATTCGATATGGAAATACGTATTTTGAACTTATGATATTTCTCAATTGATGGCGTAACCAATTAAATCCATAAAAATTATAAAAACAATCACCAGTTCATATTTAGCACTTTTGATACAAAACTTTTGGAATGCGAAAGTTGCCAAAGACTATAAAATACTGAATTATTTGTGTAAATTAAATCTAACTAAATAAAAAAGATCACAAAGCTGAAAGTAGGACTTTATAAAAAATTAACTGTGTTTGTCCAAATTGAATTGTGTATGGTCACTTTGTTAAAGCATATTTTTCTTAATGTTTACTTTGTCTATATTGATTTCACAAATATATTTACATACTCGTACATTTGATGGAATCCATTAAAATGAACAAAAGAGCAATAATATATGCAAAAAATCTGCATATAAATTTAAAAAACAGAAATTCACAATCACCATACGGCAATCGATGTTTGGAATTTTTATCATCTCATAAATTGTGAAAATAAGAATGAAAATAAAATGCTATGTATAATAAAAATACAATAAAAGTAATATAATAGAAATGCAATATAAATTGAAAATAAAATTGTTATCCTTGTGGTGCCTAATGTTGCTTTTTGGCAATATTAACACATGAAACTCTTATAGCACAATCGCATTGCTATCAATGTCATTAATTAAGAGAGTGATTTGAAATATCAGTTTTTGAAATGTTGATCTATAAATCCAAATTTAATCATATTATTAACAAAATATAAATTTTGTATAGCAAATATTGGTGCAAATAGAAGAACAATTTTTACTAGAAATGCTCTTTCGAAATGCTGATCAAAATATTTTTGTAACAAGAGGGTTAAATGCAATTATTTATAACTATATATGTTAGGTTAAATAGATTTTTTTGCCCACAAATCGTATAACTAAAAAGGGAATCTACCGGCAATCCTAAGTGTAATTACGCCTAAGAAAGTACCCATATTTTAATACCCCGAGTATTGAAAAGCTAGTATTGCTATCAATTATTATTTGTATAGATACACAGTAAAATTCAGCCATACTGGTTTAAGCAAAGAGAGAGAGATAGGGTACATTGAGAGAGTATGTATTAATACCATATTTGAAATTGATTCAAAGAAGAATTTCTTCTTAAAAATAAACCACGGAACTAAATTGTGTACTTTTTGGGAGTTTAAAAGAAAACTGAGCGTACAGTGCTCATAACAAATATTAACCCATTAAATGCGGTTTTATTTTGTCTGTAGGCCGATTTTTCAAATTTTCACAGGTTAAGCTTATTTTGATCTGGCGAAAAAATTTGTGAATACTTCTTCTGTTTTTGAGTTGCTGTTTGTTTTGAAAATTTCCCGTTAATTTAGTAACAGTCGTTTCTATTTGGCGTTAGCATTTATTTTGTCAAAAATAAAGTTCAGTATAGTACATACAACATTATCAAAATTTTGTGCCTTAAGGGGTTACACCACTGTAGCGCACAAAAATGTGCATATTTCGGAAATTTTCGTAGGCCAAACAAAAGGAGATATTCAAAATCGTTGACCTAACCAATTTGTACACAACTAAAAACATTGATGAAACGTTTCATAGGCAAGCTTTTACTATCCAGTTACCATTGTCTTTCATATCAAGAGCATTACAAATCTACTCAACCAGATCTTGGATTGGCAATCGTACAGCAGGCAATTACTTCATCAACATTTCGCAATTTGAATATTGTCTACGCCAGAGTGAAGGCGTAGCACTGCCATGGTGATTTTGGGGTGAAATCAGAAATGGTGATCTGGCATCACCATTTCTGTCAGCTCTTCCCATTCCACTAGTCACCCCCCGCGAATTCTTTTCTCTCTCTCTCTATCATTTATTTTCTCTTTTATTTCTTATCGCTCTATCTCGATTTCTTTTTTTATTTCGGTTTTCTTGTTTTTGGCTATGCCAATTGATTTTCTTCTTATTGACTTCACTTATAGACTGATCTCTCAAAGTAAAGTTACACAGTGCACGATATTTTAATATCTTTGTGTCATTAAGACTTAAATTGTAAAATAATATTAACCTTACGTTTAATTTAATAAACATTAGATTTTGAACCAATACAAGTTTTTTATTTATCGCGAGAACATATTGTGCACGTCGCAGCTCACCGGCATTCCCGCCCCAGCTATTCAAAGATGATTTTACATTTATGGGACAATGATGCCATTGATCAAAGCGATGTGATGTGTAAGGTTCGACCACTGATTGATATATTAAATCGAAAACGTATGCTGTTTGGTATTTTTTCTGATGATTTATCGATCGATGAACAAATGGTTTCGGTAAACATTTATACAAAACTGTGTGTTTTGGTTTTAAAAATTGGTGTCTATGCTCATTTGTCACATCCTCACATTCATATGTATACTGGACAAAATGGCAATTATGATACACGAATTGTCCAGGGTGCGTTGTGCTTGGATTACTGAGAATGGCACTCAACCAGAATTGCATTAAATTTTCTTTGATAACTTCTTTACTTCTTATTACTTGTTATTATTATTATTACCAGAAATGAAGTTTTATGCCACTGGAAAACTTGAACCGGTTACGAAAAGTACGGCAAAAGAAATGTATGATCATTGTTTATGAATAGGGGGTTTTAATTTACACGACAATGCTGTTGCCAACTATAGGAGAAGAATAAGAGGGGAAAAAAACGTGGTGGCTATTATGGACGAATACATTGGGCTCAGCTATAGTGAATGCATCGAAATTGCATTGCTTGAGAAGCCAACTTGTGCAACCGAAAATATGGAGCGGGTCACAACATGATTTCCGATCTTTTATTGCCAGCTCTCTATTGACTTAAATTGTAGGACCAGTATCAAATGGTAGATGTGAAGATGTTAAAGAAATTAATCGCACGAAAAGATTACCTAGGTTAAATGAAAAATTCCATTTTGCTTTCTAATGGAAAAAAGTTGCTACGTAAAGTCTGCCAAAAGACTTTCCGCTTTCAATGTAAGAAGTACAATCTCACTTTATTTCCAAAGGATTGTTTTGAAAAAGACAGTAGTTGAATAAATCTCTCATATTGAATAAATATTGCTGAAACGTTTGAATTATGTATTTTGATATTTTAAATGGTCAATCTATATATGTATTGAACTTTTTAGAACGATAATTCGCCAGTGTTGCTTTAAAGAAACAGCAATTTTAAACACTCATAGGAGATGTGGATATTATATGAAACCAAATTGTGGACATAAAATATTTA
Source organism: Megamerina dolium (assembly GCA_963854835.1). Classification (NCBI taxonomy): domain Eukaryota; kingdom Metazoa; phylum Arthropoda; class Insecta; order Diptera; family Megamerinidae; genus Megamerina; species Megamerina dolium. The sequence goes on from OY978525.1 coordinate 86,332,823, forward strand.
GCATGCTTTAGTATAAAAAAAATTTCTTTGTTAATATTTTCAAAAAATGGGTTTTTCAGTTTATTCGGTTTTAAAAAAATGTTAAAAATTACACTCTTTTTTGACTTGTAAATTAAGAGAATGTTAAAAAATAACTATGCATGTTATAAGCAAAAAATATAAAATTTACTTATATTTTATGTGTGCAATTTTTTACAGTAAGCGTTTCTTTAAAGCAATGGTTGTGGTTAATGGGTTAAGGAAAAATTTAACCAAAATGCTTATAAAATTTTATCTTTTTTAGAACGAGGATTGTTGTTTTTTGTTAAAAACTAAATTTTATTTGAAATAACGTAAATAAAACAGTTGCAGCTTTTATATTGGTAGAGGATTTGTTTTTAAACCATTTTGGATTTAATGATTTTGCAAGAATATTTCATAGTTTTTAATTAATAAAAATACTACTTACTTACTTATGTGGCCATAACAACCGAATATCGATTTAGGCCGAAAATAACATGCTTCGCCAGCCATCTCTGTTCTTCGCTAGCTGGCGCCAGTTAGAAATTCCAAGCGCCGTCAGGTTCTCCAGTACTTGGTCTTTCCACCGGAGGTTTGGTCTTCCTCTTTTGCGTCGTCCTCCAGCGGGTTCCGAATATAACACCTTCTTAGCTGGAGCGTGTTCTTCCATTCGCTCGACATGACCTAGCCAGCGCAGCCGCTGGATTTTGATGCGCTTTACTATGTCAATATCGGCATACAGCTCGTACAGCTCATGGTTGTACCTTATTCGGTACTCGCCACCAACGCAAATAGGTCCAAAGATCTTGCGTAGGACTTTTCTCTCGAAAACTCCAAGTATTCGCTCATCCGAGGTGGAAATTGTCCAGGCTTCAGCGCCATATGTTAGGACAGGCATGATGAGAGACTTGTAGAGTGTAGTTTTCGTTCTTCGAGAGAGGGCTCGACTTCTCAATTGCTTACCCAGCCCAAAGTAACACCTGTTAGTAAGAGTTATCCTACGCATGATCTCCAAGCTGACGTCATTACTGCTGTTAATGCTGGTTCCAAGATAGACAAAGTCCCTTACTACTTCAAAAGCGTAGTTGTCAACAGTGACGTGCTGTCCAAGACGCCGGGACTCTTTGTTTGTTGACACTAGATACTTCGTCTTGCCCTCGTTCACCGTGAGACCCATCCGACGCGACTCTCTTTCCAACTCTGAGAATGCTGCACTGACTGCTCGCGTGTTCATGCCGATTATGTCAATATCGTCGGCATACGCTAACAGCATGACACTTTTGTTGAAGATAGTGCCATTATGCCGTAGATCAGCAGCTCGTATTATTTTCTCCATAATAAGATTGAAGAAGTCGCACGATAACGAATCACCTTGTCTGAAACCCCGTTCGGTATTAAACGGTGCGGAGAGGTCCTTCCCAATTTTCACTGCACAACGGGAGTTATGCAGTGTCATTCTACAAAGTCGAATGAGCTTTGCAGGAATACCGAACTCAGACATTGTTGCGTAGAGGTAATCCCTTACCGGACTGTCGAAAGCGGCTTTATAATCAACAAATAGGTGGTGTGTGTCGATCTGTTTTTCTTGGGTCTTCTCCAGGATTTGGCGCAGTGTGAAAATCTGGTCGATGGTGGATTTACCAGGTCTGAAGCCACACTGATAAGGTCCAATCAGGTTGCTGAGCATAGGCTTCAATCTTTCACACAGTACGCTCGATAGAACCTTGTACGCGATGCTCAGGAGACTTATTCCACGGTAGTTGGCGCAAATTGTGGGGTCTCCTTTTTTATGTACAGGACAGAGAACACTGAGCCTCCAATCATCAGGCATGCTTTCATCCGACCATATTCTGCTTATGAGCTGGTGCATGCGGGTGAGCAGCTCATCGCCTCCGGTCTTAAACAACTCGGCAGGCAGGCCATCAGCACCTGCAGCTTTGTTGTTCTTCAGCCTTAAAATGGCCGTTTCAACCTCGTCATAGTCGGGTGGTGGAACATCAACACCATCATCTGTAATTGGGGTTATCGGGCATTCTCCTCCACTGGCGGAATTGTTCGTAGCATCGCCATTCAGTAACGTGGAGAAGTGTTCCCTCCATAGGCTCAGTACACTCTGGACATCCGTAACCAGATTCCCATTTCCATCACGACAAGAAGAGGCTCCGGGATTTAAACCTCCACTCAGGCGCTTGATCTTTTCAAAGAATTTTCGAGTCTCATTCTTGTCGGTGCACATCTCTATCTCCTCACACTCGCGTCTTTCCAACTCCCTCTTCTTGCGCCTGAAAAGTCGTCTCTCTGCACTCCTTTTCTCTCTATACCGCTCCTTAACAGCTCGCGTTACGCCTGCACGCAGGGTTTTTCTGTAGGCGGCGTCTTTCTCTGCGGTAGCGTCGCGACACTCCTGATCATACCACTCATTCCTCAGAGGCCGGTAGTAACCGATTACCTCCTCGGCAGCAGTAGTCATGGAGTGGGATATATGTGTCCACCGTGCGCATGTATCATCAAGTGGGGGAGTGTTCTGCATAAGCAGATCCGATAGTCGAGTGGAAAATGCATCTGCTGTCTCTGGTGATTGCAGCTTACTGACGTCGAGCTTTCGCTGTGTGGGACTTCTCTTGTTATTTGCGACACATAGGCGTGTGCGCACCTTAGCTGCAACAAGGTAGTGATCCGAGTCGATGTTGGCACCACGGATCGATTTCACGTCCATCACACTGGAAGCATGCCTTCCGTCAATCAACACATGATCAATTTGGTTTCTTGTACGATGATCTGGAGACAGCCATGTCGCTTTGTGGATGTCGAGATGCTGGAATCTGGTACCACCAATTACCATGTTTCGTGCTGCGGCGAAGTCGATCAGCCTCATTCCGTTATCGGAGGTGTTTTGGTGGAGTCTGAATTTTCCGACAGTTGGACCAAAGTTAATAAAAATATCGCAATAAAAATATCGCAATCAAATTCACAATTCTGTTAAAGGTTGCTCATAGTTAATTGCTGAGTCATATTAATATCATAGCTGCTATTTGCTGTTAAAAGTTGCTAACAGTTGCCTGCCGGTTGAAGCTTTAGTTTTCAAAATATGTTATAATTTTGGTTTCTCCTAACTATTTCCGTACTAAAATTTGGTTAGATGGATAGTCATTCTCATACGCTAGTATTCATAGGTCTAATGGAGTAATTCGGTTAAATTATTAATTCTTGCACCGACATAATGGTCGTCTTCTTCTGACATTTCAAACGTATCTTAAATAGCATCTTCAGTTGCTTCTTCCAATCAATAAGGCTAATGCTCGTTGACAAAAAAATTCACGGAGTATGAAACATATGACGGAAATGAGATGTATGTAAATCACTAACTATTGTGGTCTTCTTGAACTTAGAGGCAAATCATTTTCAGATCAGCAATAATTTTCAGACCAAAAATTGTTCTAAGATAACAATCTTAAAGTCTTTTTAACTATTGCATTCTTTACGCGGTTGTATTCAGTCGCACGAAATAAAACTCAGTAAATTTAACAATAAATCACAAAACCATTAATCGCTTAAATAATCGAGGGAATGTTCTATAAAGAAATATGGATACGGAAAATATCGAAAGATATCGAATAAAGGCAAATCCGTTGATCCCTCCACTCACTTGCGCAGAAGATCGAAAGATCTACGCACTGGAAAGAATATAGTCAGCTCACCTGTCAAGATATTGAGGGTGACTTCAATAACATAAACCCAGAAGCAGTTGAAAACTCCCTTGCTATGCTTAAGGTGGTTGAACGTATTATTAGATTCATCAGTCTGTTGCTAAGGCAAAAACTGATAAACTCAAAATTGGGTACCTCATCTGTTAGTAGATTTGCGATTAAGAGCACCCCACAAGCTGGTGACCACGGGATGCACAGCGGTAGCTTATGCAGATGTCGTAGCACTTGTGGCATCGGGAAAATATTTAAATACACTCACTCAAGTGATCAACCATGCCTTATCCAAATGTGCTTGAAACTCTGGTCTGGCCATCAACCCTGCCAAAACTGAGCTAGTCCTCTTTACTAGAAAGCATAAAATACCTATTTTTACCTTACCTAGAATTGGGATAACTAGCCTAAAGCTAACCGAACAGGGGAAGTAGTTGGATATAACTTTAAAAAACAGCACTCTATTCCTGTAGAAAGCCATAGGTAAAAGATGGGGTGTGAGTCCTACAATTGTATCATGGCTATACTGCGCGGTCGTCAGACCAATTCTTTTTTACGGAGTGATAGTCTGGTGGGAATTCTTAAATAAGGAGGTACACAGATGGCCAATAGGAAAGGTTCAAACGACGTCTGCAGTGTTGACAACAGGTGCTCTAAGAACCACCACTCCAAAGCACTCTAATCGCTATTGCATCTACTCCCTGTAGATTTATTTGGCAAGCAGAGAGCAATTGGGCTAAATATGGTTTCACGCTGGGCTCAAGATACAGACATTCAATTATCTTGGGGGAGTGCACTACAATTCCGAATGCCATCGACTACACCATTCCCATACCATGCTTTGACAATAGATTCTCAACCCATATACCCTCAAGGGAAAAATGGAATAGGGGTATTGTCAACGAAACTGGAGTTGAATCGGTACAATCGTACACATATGGCTCCAAATTGGGGGGAAGGGTAGGAGGTGGCATTTTGCTGATTCCTTACGCGTTAAGCTTAAAATCCGATTATCAGACTTTTGCAGTGTTTTTCAAGCTGAGATTATAGCTATAAGGGAGACGGTAATGTGGCTTCTCTATAATACAATATCTTTCAAAGATGCTTGTATCTACACCGACAGTCAAGCCGCCACTAAATCTCTCGCAGGAACTTTCACAAAATCGGCACTTGCTCTTAAATGCCGCTCAGCTCTTAACGAGCTAACGGGGCACTACAATGTACCCATTTTATGGGTACCAGGGCATAAGGATATTCCAGGGAACTGTGAAGCAGATGAATTAGCGAGAGCGGGCACTAGGCTGCCTGAGATCTATCCGTCTCATCAAGCAGGAATCCCGCTTGCGACATGCAGGCTTTTCGTCACACAATATTTTCTCACTGTAGCCAACAGAAGATGGCGGGATGAGAGCTCTTGTGTGACCACTAGGCAAATCTGGCCAACCGTTGACAATGGAAGAACTCGCTCTCTCTTGTCAATAAGTAGGAAAACAATTTGTGATGTAGTTGCCATACTCACGGCCCACTGGCTTGTGGGTAGGCATGCCAATAAATTTTGTCACAACTGCTAGAAAGAAACTGTTTTCCACTTCCTCTGTAGATGCCCCGCCTTGGCACTCAGAAGATATACCCTATTAGCGATTGCCAATTTTATGGATACTACTGAGCTAGCACCAGTGGACGTCAGTGCCATTGCTATATTCATTAGAAAATCCCAATGGTTCCGTTCGACGGAAATAACAGGATAGATAGCATCATTGATGCACGATAACACGAATTGACCTAAGTGCGCTCCTCTTTGGGCGGCTTCCGTATAACCTAACCTAACCTATCGAAAAGTCTGGTGTAAACAGTGCGAATACGGAACTTATATATATTTTACATTGCTCTCGAATAAACGTAAGTAAAGAAACACCTTAAATAATACAAACTATAGTAGTTTCTTAATACTAACTTAATACTAACATATGATGCCTTTGCTTTTATACGTTATATTAAAAAATTTTAATGTTTATAATAAATTTAAAGTTATCTACCCAAAATGTCACGCTAACAATGATATTTCCCCATAAAATGTTCATTCCTAAATATATAAAAATTGTGTTTCATATATATGTTTCTTATTGCCATCTTTAATTCACCGGGCCTCACGGTCTTTGACAGGATGGATAAAAAATTTATATTCTCCAAACTCTTCGAAGTGATTATCCATGATCGCACAGCGTGGAGAAACAACGAAATATTTCTATATCAGGGCTCACAGTTGTGGTACACTGATGGGTCCAAAATGGAAGATGGCAGTGCTGGAGCGGGAATTGTAGGGCCAAATTTCCGGAAGGCAATTGCAATGGGAAAAATAGGTACCATTTTTCAGGCGGAGGTCCACGCCTTAGAGCTATCTGTCAGAGAATGCCTACGTAGGAGCACTCGAGGATCCAACATATGCATTCTATCGGACAGTCAGGCAGCTCTAAAATCACTAATTTCTCGTTCCAATCTAAGTTGGTTTGGAAATGCTTTGAACTTCTGGACACCCTAGCAAAGAGGAACTCTGTGATTCTAATATGGGTACCGGGACACGAGGGGCATGCAGGAAATGAAATGGCAGATTTACTGGCTTAAACGGGAGCAGACACCCTTTTCATAGGCCCAGAACACTTCTACGGGGTAAACAGTAGTTTCATGAACAACTTAATATGTGAAAAGGAAAAAAGAAGTCTAACCAATTACTGGAGAGCTCAAACAGGCATGCGGCAGTCGAAAATATTCATTGACCCTGAGCATATTAAGGTTGATACTATCTTGAACTTCAGTAGAAAAGACATCAAACTGTACACTGAACTACTAACAGGTCATTGTAAACTTAATTTTCACATGATGAAAATGGGTGTGGTAAACAACGATCTCTGTCGACTCCGTCTTGAAGAGTAGAAAACAGCAGAACACGTTCTTTGCAATTGCCCAGCTGTGGCTAGACGCAGACTGTAATACCTAGGCAATGGATTCATAGATCCCAGGGACCTAGTTAAAATCAATCCCACAGCAGTGACAAGATTTATAAATAGTCTTGAGATCTGCTAGTTACGGAATAGGCTGCACAAAAGATCTTCAGGTCGCAGGTACTCTCATTAGCTCTCAGCTCAGCCACCTGCACAAAGGTATGCAAGCAATCAAACTATAGCCCATACACACCAGCCGATATTAAATTGCTAGTAAGACAGAAAAGAAGACTCCGAAGACAATGGCAAGAATTCAGATCACCGAATCTGAAAACACAGCTACAGCACTGCACTCGAAAGTTAAAGCAAGCCTTAAAAAATAAAAACAACAAAGAGTTAGAAGAGCACATAGCGAAATTAACACCTGGTGAAGAGTCAGACTACTCTTTGTGGAAATCAGCAAAAAACTCAAATCGGCCAATTCTCACTGATTCCCACATCCGTTTGAGTGACGGTAATTGGGCTAGGAGCAACTGTGAGAAGGGTTTGGCCTCTGCAAACCACCTAAAAAGTGTGTTTACACCCAATCCACCCTCTTCACAGTCCTCATTACCAAAATTAACTTCTCAACCTTGCTCAATAACGCTCAAAATTAAAAAAAGGACATATTCAAAGCAATTTATAAAGATTTAAACCCAAAAAAAATGTACATTCATATCGACCTTTGCAGATGATACGGCAATATTGTGCTCTCGCTCTAACCCCATAGAAGCTACTAAACTCCTGCAGACTCATATCGATTCTCTCGAAATCTGGCTAGCAAAATGGCGTATAAAAGTCAATGAATCAAAGAGCGTACATGTAACCTTCACGCTAAGGCCAGATACATGTCCCCCACTTAAAATTAATGGCCAATCAGTTCCACAATGTTCCTCAACAAAGTACTTGGGTATTCACCTCGACAGAAGGCTGACATGGAAAAATCACATAGAGGCAAAAAAAACTCAGATCAAGCTTAAAATGAATCACATATGGTGGCTGTTACACAAAGATCAAAGTTGAATCTCGAATACAAAGTGCTATTATATAAAGCAATCCTGAAGCCAATTTGGACTTATGGTATTCAGTTTTGGGGCACCGCATCTCCCTCTAATATCGAAAAATTGCAGCGAATACAATCCAAGTGTCTGCGAATTATTGTAAACGCGCCTTGGTATATGAGGAACGTTAACATCCATCGAGATTAAAATGTATGCACAATTTCTGAGGAAGTTGCAATGTCCTGCAGATGCTACATTCAAATATTACACAATCATCCGAATCCCCTTGCTAGGCAATTGTTGCTGAGCACGGGGCATCGTCGATTAAAAAGAAAAGACACACTGAATATGCTGTGAAATTGCTATACCTCGCGACTCAACAAATTGTGATGGAACGTTGGGAATATCACATAATTTTCTTTAGTTTGTAAGATTTGATTACTTATTGTTAGTTTCTAAGTAATTTTAGAAAGATCCAATAAAAAAGCTTGTTAAAAAAAAAAAAAAGGTCGCAGTGCATCATAGCCTTGATAATAATAATAATAAATCTTTAATATCCTTTAAATTATTTATCATTATGCGAACTTTACAGATTGTACATACACAACACGAACCTAGTAGTAGAATTATAGGGAAAATAGATTTGTAAGAAATTATTAAACCACAGCTATCATTTAATATATCTCTCATACAAATTCACAAATTACCTTTGACTTTGAATAGTCATCATTCATTTGGTTTCCGTATAGGGCTGAGACACACCCACTGCTTAGTGTAACTCCAATCCTAAAACGCTGCTACGGTCGACTTTGAAAAATTGGATTTAGATAAATATATAATAAAAATGGACATATATTAACCAGCTCAGGGTTTTCCAGAAATATATCAATATGTTTACCCGTTGAATTATGTAATTATGTTATTAAAAATATTGATGCCCTAAAATTAAACCTTAAAACTGAGCAGCAGATGAGCATGGTAAGTAGACTCACATTTTATAATTGTACCTCTACATGTGGATGGTATAATTCGATCGATATCGGTCGTCTCAAGCCAATTTTTTACTTTAAAATCTGTCATTTTTTTCGCTCTGATACACGAGACACTTTAACAGTTCAATGGAACAGTTCAATAAGAATTTAAAATTCTAGCATGTGCCATAAATTTAGAC
>OY978525.1:86344170-86414170 GCA_963854835.1 Megamerina dolium
GCTTACGTGTGAATGTAAAAATTCAAAAAATAATAATTACATTTGATTTATTTCAATTTGTTTTAGAACCAACATTTCAATACAGATATACTTTATTTGAAAGGTTCGAAAAGGAGGACAAACACCATCAACTACGCTAATGGATAACAATAGAAGCTATTGGTGGCAAATTTAATGAATGCGTTTGTCCAAATAATTAAAACATTTGCATAAAAGAATACAGGGCAAGTGAATGGAAAAAGAAACCCCAAATAATGAATGTTGCGTAAGACCGGATGAAATATAACAAATACCAAAAAATCCCATTAAAATTAAGAACATCAAATGCACCATCACAATTTCTAATTATTGTGTAATCCTTTTTAGTACGTTCTCTCTTTCTTTTTTTACACTATGACATTACTAGTGTCAATACAATAAGAGATTACAATGGCTGAAGGGAAAAGTCAAGAGAATAGCGGAAAAAATTAAATTGTTGTTTTGTGGTGCTGATTATCAACAGAGCAAAGATAATCCCTATGTATGTGTATATATGGTACATGTAGATAAAATTATATTTTTTAATTGAGTTTACATATACTAATAGATGCAAATGAAAAGAACAAAGAGATTATAAATTCAATTTATGATAACAGTTACATACACACATGCACACACACACACACACACACACACACACACACTAAGAGCTATGTGAAGTGAATTGAGTGAGGTAAAAGGAACATGTTTTCTTTGATTGAATCACTAGGTGTACGTTTTAATTTCTTCAAGCCTGCGTAATAATACAATGTGTCGAACGGTAATAATCCGAATCTCAATTAAATTAATGTGATTTTTAAATGGGCACACTTAAAAAAAAAAAATAAATATGTGACACTTAAAGCCCCGAAGGGCTCATTGGTCGAGCTTCTCTTCAATTACGGTTGTGCGTGTTAAATTTTGGACAGTATTAGAAGGGACCTACTTATTTTAGCCGGTTCCGAACGGCAGAACACTTGTGACATCACTTTTTCTGAGCTTTGCCACAGAGTTCTTTTTAAAAAATTTTTCATGGCAAGTTGTTACTGTCGGAAGAATTGCCAATTGCTTGCAAACAGGTGGGTACCATTCGAAAGAAAAATCTTGTCGATATTAAATTTGTTATGCATCAGCCGGGGATTGAACCACGACCTACAGATCAGAAGGTGAACACACTAACCATTGACCTACGGCACACCTAACATGCATATATAATCATGTTTTGGATAATATTTGTGAACGTTACACACGTGTTCGCGTTGACCAAGGCCAGCTGAATTAACGATAGTAATTTCGAAAACAGAGAGTGTTCAATAGACCTTAGTTGTCGCGGTACACGAGGAAAACCTTTAGATCCCATTCCCAATCCTAAAGTGATCCCTTAAGTTTTTTAATTTTTTTTTTTTTTTTAACAAGCTTTTTTATTGGATCTTTCTAAAATTACTTAGAAACTAACAATAAGTAATCAAATCTTACAAACCAACTAAAATTATGTGATATTCCCAACGTTCCATCACAATTTGTTGAGTCGCGAGGTATAGCAATTTCACAGCATATTCAGTGTGTCTTTTCTTTTTAATCGACGATGCCCCGTGCTCAGCAACAATTGCCTAGCAAGGGGATTCGGATGACTGTGTAATTTTTGAATGTAGCTTCTGCAGGACATTGCAACTTCCTCAGAAATTGTGGGTACATTTAAATCTCGATGGATGTTAACGTTCCTCATATACCAAGGCGCGTTTACAATAATTCGCAGACACTTGGATTGTATTCGCTGCAATTTTTCGATATTAGAGGGAGATGCGGTGCCCCAAAACTGAATACCATAAGTCCAAATTGGCTTCAGGATTGCTTTATATAATAGCACTTTGTATTCGAGATTCAACTTTGATCTTTTGTGTAACAGCCACCATATGTGATTCATTTTAAGCTTGATCTGAGTTTTTTTTGCCTCTATGTGATTTTTCCATGTCAGCCTTCTGTCGAGGTGAATACCCAAGTACTTTGTTGAGGAACATTGTGGAACTGATTGGCCATTAATTTTAAGTGGGGGACATGTATCTGGCCTTAGCGTGAAGGTTACATGTACGCTCTTTGATTCATTGACTTTTATACGCCATTTTGCTAGCCAGATTTCGAGAGAATCGATATGAGTCTGCAGGAGTTTAGTAGCTTCTATGGGGTTAGAGCGAGAGCACAATATTGCCGTATCATCTGCAAAGGTCGATATGAATGTATAGTTATTGTTGGGCATATCTGGAGTGTATAAGAGATACAGTAAGGGGCCCAAAACGCTTCCTTGAGGAACGCCAGCGTGAATATCCAATGGATTTGTTGTGTAATCCTTGTGATGTACGAGAAATTGTCTTTTCGTGAGGTAGCTACTAAGCAATGAGGAGACATTTGCAGGCAGTAATAGTTTGAGTTTGTAAATAAGGCCATCGTGCCATACTTTATCGAAAGCTTGAGTGATATCAAGAAAGACAGCTGAGCAATACTTTTTTTCTTCAAACGTGTTCCTTATCAGAGTTACAATGCGGTGGACTTGTTCTATTGTGCCGCGCTGTTTTCTAAATCCAAACTGATGTTGAGGAATCAGTTGGTTGAGATTAATAAATGGAGTTATATTCATGACAAGTAGCTTTTCGAATACTTTAGAGAGTAGAGGCAGAAGGCTGATAGGTCTGTACGATGCAACTTTTGTAGGGTCTTTTCCTGGTTTCGCTATCATAATAATTTTTGAAGTTTTCCACCATTTGGGATAGTGTTTAATATGAAGGATAGCATTGAAAATGTGCATCAGATGAATTACTGAAGCCGGAGGTAGCTCTTTTATCATTTTACCGGTAATTTTATCTGGACCAGGAGATTTTTTTTGGGTTTAAATCTTTATAAATTGCTTTGAATATGTCCTTTTTTTTAATTTTGAGCGTTATTGAGCAAGGTTAAGAAGTTAATTTTGGTAATGAGGACTGTGAAGAGGGTGGATTGGGTGTAAACACACTTTTTAGGTAGTTTGCAGAGGCCAAACCCTTCTCACAGTTGCTTCTAGCCCAATTACCGTCACTCAAACCGATGGGGGAATCAGTGAGAATTGGCCGATTTGAGTTTTTTGCTGATTTCCACAAAGAGTAGTCTGACGCTTCACCAGGTGTTAATTCATAAGAGAAAGTTAAAGCAAAGTGAAACTAAAATTGTGTAATAAACCATTGAAGAAGCAGTTGAAAGAAAGCTATGGTAAACATATCTTAATATTGAGCTAGAAAATTTGTCATTGGACACCATCAAAATGAATTTTTATAACATTCAGTACTACTCAAGAATTATTTAGAAGAAATTGTAACACAAGTATTTCCGAAATTTAGGTTAAATTTCTAATATATTAAGCTAAATAATTCAAGTTATCAATTTTTAGGGTGTAGGTAATTTTTGGTTTTTTTTTTCGTCAAAAACTATGCTTATTGAATAGAAGAGACTCCCGTCACTTTACTTAAAAAGAATTTAAACTTCCTTTCAAAGTAGACATTTTATTTTTTCTACCCAACATTGAATTAAGTAAAGGTTATCTAAATGTTGCTACGAAATTAGCATTTATCCAACACAAAATAACAGAAAAGAAAAAAAATTATAGTTAAATTATTCAGCAAACAATTCGCATATTGCCCATAAAGGTGAACAAAAGAAGCTTAACATGATTCTTATTTAACGCTATTTCCTTTTAAATACACATACTTGTACCTAAATACTTAGCAATACCTCGTTGCATGTACATAAGTATTTATATAGATTTTCTAATCCACGCATTTGTAATTCTTTTGTAATGCTATTTAGGGTGTCCTTGCCTTCAGCACAAGAAGAAGCAAAAAGTAAAAGAATAACAGACAAAACCAAAACAAACAAGAAAAGAAAAAACAAAAATACTATGGTCACTTTAATTCTCTTCACTTATTAGAGCTTTAAGGATGATAATAAGCCAAGTTTCGTAAGAAATCAAAATAATACGCTTTATGGTTCGTACTCGTAGTAAACGTATAAAGTTAACCAAATTAGGTTACATATGATATATGCATGGATTTGGATTAAACTGGGAACCTAATCTGTTGAATTTTTTGTTTATTTTGTTTTTATTTTATCACTCATTAATATTTAATTGCTTTCGTTTTGTTTTGTTTTTATTTAAAAGTTTCTCATTCACAGCCAAGTGCATATGTATCAGTGAATGTACATAATTAGAGTGTGTATCCAAGTACAGCTGTTAATTCAATACCCGAGTTACCAATAAAATATAAAAACCGATCCAATTATATCAAAAAACCACACAAGGAAAGAATGGGGGAGGGGGGGAGAAAGAAAACATAGTCAACATATAAAATATTTATAGATTTTGTTCTCCAAACCATATGTCGCTTGTACTAGACATATCGTATATTAGTGTACATGTTCAATGAGTATTACAATACTTGTTGCCAAAGTTGAATCACATTTTTTATTGTTTGTTTGTTTGCTCACTCATTTGCTGGTATTTTAATTTAATTTAATTACCTAGCATGCTTGTTTGCACTCACGTTTAGTTCATGAGCATCAAACATACAAAATACACATATAGACGGCGCCACAAAATAAAGCAACAATAACAACAGCCAGAACAACAATAACTACTGCACATATTCAGACACACATACATACGCATGCACACATGATTACGTGGTTACGTATCACAAACCCATTGCCGGTACCATCGATGTTGTACTACATAGTTCATCAGGCAGACGTTGGCACTAACAACATTCGGCATTTCAGATCAATATATTTTACGAAATATCCAAAATAACGTGACAATTTTAATTACAATTTTAAACTAAAACAAGTGTGTGTATTTGTTTCAAATGCTTCTTCGCTTACACCATTAAGTATGCTATCAGTAACGGGCGCGCGAGCACGTACTACTATATGGTATATATAGAAGTACGAGCATATCTATATTTATATGCAAATTGAAAATAAAAAGCGAACTGTAAATTATATGAAAAATTTAATCAAAATTCAACAATTTTATTTGTTTTGTGATAGTAAGTTCGTCGAGTGAATATACCATAAGCTACCCTGCAAAAAATGCGACTGGTCGGGGATGTATCCGGGATCAGTCGCAAAGGTATATGCGACTAATCGCACTTTTGATCTCTTTGTATGGAGTGAACTGTTCCCTTTTGTTCGAGCATGTCCTATGAAGAGACCAATTGTACCCTTTTATACCCGAACGGGTATAAATGTAGATTAATACGGTTAGACATTTTCATTCAATGCATTATAATTCTTAATTATATTTTCTTTTCAATGATTTGACAATTTACCCATTTTTGCTCTTCGAAACAAAATATTATAATTCTCATATAAAAGAAAAATTATTTTTATTTTTTTTACGGTTTTACGGGTACAGAGTACACATCAAACAATTTATTTTCATTTTTTGTATTATAATTTCCGATTCATATATTCCAAATTTAAATGTACAAATAAAATTTACGTATTTTCTCTTTTCGGTTTCGAACCTGGGTATCCAAATATCGTGTGTTTTGCTATAATATATTCTATCACCGTCGCTATACCAGATACGGTAACCAGCAACATATTATTATTGACTTGAAAGCGAATTACTTGAAAGTGTAGAAAATCTCTAAATATATTAATTTTTATTTTATTGATATCGAAAAGATTATTCCGGAACTACTCTCTTTAGAGATTAGTCGCACAATCTTTTGCAGGGTATATATGAGTATTTATGTATGAGCATGTACAGTGAGCGACAAAAGTCTACGTACGGCGACCATTTCTGCTATCTGACATGTCCAAAAGCATAATGAAAAGAAGTAATGATGCAATTTTGTTTTAAATATGTTTTTATTATTACATAGCAAAAAATAACTTATTTCATTAAAAACTTAACAAGTTATTAACATAAAACGAAAAAAATTCAATGACGTACGATTTGAAAATCAAAAGGAAATACTTTGATAAGGCACTAAAAGTTAAAATAAGTCGTCGTTTAATATTTGGTTGAGCATCTATAACTGCTTGCAAACGTCGGGGCATTGAAACGACTAAATTTTCGATTTCAAGGGCCGTTATTTGTTGCCATTCCTGTTGCAGCTTCTCTTTTAGTACTAGGGCACTAGTAATGTGATGTTTCCGTATCTTCCGCTCCAAAAGCTCCCAAACGTGTTCAATAATATTTAAGTCTGGGCTTTGAGGAGGTGAATACAGTTGTCGTGGAGCGTAGTAAAGCAGCCAGTCCCTCACGATGTGGGCGGTATGTTTTAGATCGCTATCCTGTTGGAAGATCCAACTCTCACCAAGGCATAGTTTATCAACCGATGCTTTTAAGTTTTGTTTCAAAATAGATTTATATTGAAAGCGATCCATGTTACCCTCCACAAATACCAAATTTCCAACTCCAGATGCAGCGACAGCGCCCCAAACCATTACACTCCCACCGCCATGCTTCACCGTAGGAACTAAGTGTTTCGGTTTCATTTCGGTATTTGGTTTTCTCCAAATTTTGGCTCTACCGTCACTTCCAAATAAATTGTATTTTGACTCATCTGTAAATAATACTCGTTTCCAGAAATCAATTCCCTTGTCTAAATGCTTTTGCGCGAATTCCAAACGAAGTTTGCGATATTTTTCACTTATATACGGTTTCCTACGCGGAGTTCTGCTGTGAAACCCATTATTATTCAAGGCTCTTTGAACTGTTCGTGGATGCACATTTGTATTTGACCTAGCTCTGCGGCCAACTTAGTGCCTGCCACTTTCGGATTTTGATCCACTTCTTTCAAAATGAACGATACATCTCTGCGACTCAGCTTCTTTGGGCGACCACTACGCGGTTTATTTTCAAGACTATTCGTTTTTTTGTAGTTATTGAATATTGTTTGAACTGTTGATTTTGTTAAATTTAATAAGCTTGATATTTCACCTTACGATTTGTTTTCATTTCTATACTTTACTACTAAGTTTCGCACATCAATTGATATTTCTTTACGGGAAGCCATTGTCACAACCACGAACTTCTGGAAACAGCCAAAATACAACTAAATGCAATCCTTGTATGTCTATTACCAAGCAAAACAGCAAAATGTAACTAGCGGTACTTTCCCGTTATTGCGCCGCAACACACAACAAAAAAGAAGCGTGGAATGCGCGCCGTATGTAGACTTTTGTCATTGAATTTTTTTCGTTTTATGTTAATAACTTGTTAAGTTTTTAATGAAATAAGATAATTTTTGCTATGTAATGATAAAAACATATTTAAAACAAAATTGCATCATTACTTCTCTTCATTATGCTTTTGGACATGTCAGATAGCCGAAATGGTCGCCGTATGTAGACTTTTGTCGCTCACTGTATGTGTGAAAAATTAAAATGCTCATAGAATAATAAAGCAAAAAGTTGATTTCAAAATGGAAAAACTTTCATGATACATGATTTCTTTTTTTTTTCATTTCATTTATCAATTTTACTACTCTCATTTTGTTTGGTTTCCAAAATTATAATTTTTTATAATACTTTCATTAAGCAGTTTGAGGCTTAAATGGAAAAAATTTGCCACTGCGTCTAAATGGCTAATTGTCATCCTGCAACTTTTTCATATTGTTATTGATAAAAAAAAAATGGTGGTGTCTATAAATTTACAATATTTAAAAATCATAATTGCTAAATAGAAATAGCATTTTGCATATTTCGAAATTAAATGCATATATCAATACAAACGATATTATTGTTCTGAAAGTCAGGACAGCCATACTTTCTCGAACCACTCTACTCTATATGTAGCATATATACTTACAATAAATTTTATTTTATGAATAACTTGCGACATGGTGTGATGTTGCATAATTTCTGAAACTTTTCACGAGTTCAGAATTTATAATTATGCTGGATTATCCGTACTTTTTTTTTAACAAACAAAAATTTCAATCAAATTACTGTCAGGTTTAGTTTATCAAATTAAAATTCAGAGAGTATAAAATGAAATATTATTTAATTTGATGAATACTACAAGTACTACAAACACACCGAATTGAATTTGAGAAATTTTAATGCTCAAATGCCTTAGATTCTGATCTTAGCATTTCTTATTTCTGTCATACTTTGAAAACCTGTTTAATCTGAAAGTTAGATTTAGCAAAATATCCTTTCCAGAAACCAAACATTATCATTCAGAAACTATTAGTATTAAACACAAAGTTTTGTTTTTCAAATTCGAATAGAGAATTAAATATTTGCTCCCATTAAAAGAATCCAGTTAGTTACGCTGTACAATTACTTAACCACTGAAATGGACAACTTTTAGCTATTTTGGTGGAACCTGATTTTTTTATCTGATGTGTATGGCATGTGTTTTGAAATGTAGACCTTTTATCTTTGTAGCTTTCACTCAGCCAATCAGAGTCGGACAAGAGAGCCATAAACAGTTGTTGTTGGAATAGGAAAAAATTTCGCACGATTGTCACAATAGCAGCCAAATTCCCGGCACTGTGTAAGAAACGGCTACGATAGAGCACTTGAATGTACTGATCCCACCTACGTTTATTCGCATTCTAATAATAATAACGACAAAGTTATATTATTATCATTTGTTATTCTATAATTCAAAGTTATAGAAAGTATATAAACTCTATGGCTCATAGTTATAGTCAAAGTTATGAGAGTCTTGAATTTATATAAGGTGCAAGCAAATGATATAAAAAAGCCACCTTACAGTCGGACCAAATTATATCCTGCATATGTAGATATATATAAAGGGTTATCCATTTCGCGGTTTCAAAAGTATAGGACTAGAATTCGACATCTGTCAAACTGAGTTGTTAAAACAATTTCTTTCTTTTTCAGTTCAAAGTCTGACATTTGCGAAAATGGATCGCTTAACTATCGCACAACGCATTAAAATTGTAAAAACCTACTACACAGCCACATATCGTGCTTTAAGAGGAGATTATGGTTTACATAATCGTCCAACTACGCAAGCAATTCGCAAAATTGTGAAGAAATATGAAGAGACTGGATCGGTTACAGATATTGTAAGGCCTGTGCATCATCGCTTCGCTCGTACCACCGAAAATATCGCTGCTGTAAGTGAAAGTGTTGCCAAAGACCCGAATGTGTCGATTCCTCGTCGTTCTCAGGAATTAGGACTGTCTTACGGCACATTATGGCGTATTTTGCATTTGGATCTACACCTACATCCATATAAAATCCAGCTCACACAACAACTGAAGCCAGCTGACCATTCACAACATCGTAGATACGTCGAATGGGTGCTTGAACAACAGGCGGTGGACGGCGATTTTTCGAACAAAATTTTCTTCAGCGACGAAGCACATTTCTCACTCGGTGGGTATGTTAACAAACAAAATTGTCGTATTTGGGCTTCTGAGAATCCTCAAGTAATTGAAGAGAGGCCACTACATCCACAAAAAGTCACTGCTTGGTGCGCTCTTTGGTCCGGAGGTGTGATTGGACCTTACTTCTTCGAAAACGACGATGGAACGACTGTCACCGTCAATTCGGAGCGTTATGGTCATATGATAACCGACTTTTTTTTACCTGCTATTGAAGAATACGACTTAGAGAATATGTGGTTTCAACAAGACGGTGCCACATGCCACACAACTCGAGCGAATATGGCTTTATTGCAAGAGAAATTTTCTGGCCGCGTAATTTCTCGTCGTGGCGATATCAAGTGGCAACCAAGATCATGCGATTTGACACCGCTTGACTTTTTTTTTGTGGGGCTACGCGAAAGACCGTGTTTATGCAGATAAACCTTTAACTCTTGAGCACCTAAAAACCAACATTCGTCACGTTATGGCTGAGATACCGCCCAATATGTGTCAAAAAGTGGTCGAAAATTACCTCAAAAGAATCGATGCTTGCAACAATTCGCGTGGTGGTCATTTAAATGATGTAGTATTTCACACATAATGTCAACGTTCAAACTTTATAATAAAAAATCTCCTTACAGTCGGCTGGGGCCGACCAAATTATACCCTGCATATGTAGAGGTATATATAAAAAGTTTGCTCGTATATCCATCCTTTTCTTCCACTACTTTGTATAGGACCTACATTAAGAAGCAGGCGTACCTCACCAATTTTGGAGGATCAATTTCTGCCTATAATACTAAACTACATAGGTTGCAATGGGTTGACCTAGGCGTATTAATTAGTAAGTTATGGGTGTTTTAATGTTTAAGATAAATCCGAGACTTTGTACGGAAGCTATATAAAAAGTGAGCGTGACATATCTCTTTCTGGTATATCTAATTAATTTTTCAATATCAATCCACACCTTAAATTTGGTTGTCCTACGCTAAATGGTTTGTAAGTTATCGAGCTTAAAAGTTTTAGTTTAATTCCCTCGACTTTGTATGGGAGACCTATGAAGGAGTGGGCGTGGCACACTGATTTTCTGCCAGATTATTTCCGACTACGATATTAATTTAAGTGTCAATTATGGTTATTGTAGACAGAAGATTGCCGAAGTTACAGCTGTTTAAATTTAAAATTTGTAAGGGGGCTACAATAAAAAAGGGCGTGGTGCGCCCATTTTCTGTGAGCCTAGTTGCTCGTACAATACTAATCCATACCTTAAATTTCGTTATTCTACGCTGAATAGTTTGCAAGTTATAACCCGTAACATTTTTTTAAATTCCGCAACTTTGTATGGGAGACCCAAAAAGGAGTGGGCGTGGCATACTGATTTTCTGCCATATTATTTCCGAATACCATGTTAATCTAAGTGTCAATTATGGTTATTCTGGACAGAAGATTCTAGAAATTACAGCTGTTTGAATTTAAAAGAAGTACAGACACTTTGTATGAGAAAAATAAAAAAAATAAATATGTGGCACTTAAAGCCCCAAAGGGCTCATTGGCCGAGCTTCTCCTCCATTACTGTTGTGCGTCTTAAATTTGGACAGTATTAGAAGGGACCTACTTATTTTAACCGGTTCCGAACGGCAGAACACTTGTGACATCACTTTTTCTGAGCTTTGTCACAGAGTTCTTTTAGAAGCTTTTTCATGGCAATTTGTTACTGTCGGAAGAATTGCCAATTGCTTGCCGACAGGTGGGTACCATTCGAAAGAAAAATCTTATCGATATTAAATTTGTTATGCATCAGCCGGGGATTGAACCACGACCTCTACAGATCAGAAGGCGAACACACTAACCACTGAGCTACGACACCCACCCCACTTTGTATGAGAGCTACGCTAAAAAGTAGGCGTGGCTCAACCGCTTTTGGCGAGGTTATATAGTAGTATAATATAACTCTATGTGCAAAATATTGTTGTCCCAAGTGGTATATTATGTGAGTTATAGCAATTTAAAGATTTTGAAAATTTCGAGGTTAGTCGCTTTGAATGCTTGGTGTGGGCGTGGTTATTGACCGATCATGCCCAATATCAATCCCCTCCGTACCCTTGGATCATAGATTACTTATGCCAAATTTCATCGAAATGGCTCAATATTTACTCAAGTTATCGTGCGAACCAGCCAGGTGACAGACAGACGGACGGACGGACGGACGGACGGACGGACATCGTTAAATCGAAAATTTAATCGACGCTGATCACGAATATATATCTATGTCTATATCTCCGGAGATTCCTTCAAGTGGACACAAACATCTGACCGAAATGAATATACCATGCATATTGCATTATGCAGGGTATAAAAAGAAATATCATGATAAAAAATATTTTATATGTGTTTTATTTACATTTACTTTTAAAACCGCAAAATGGATAACCCTAATACTAATTTACACCCGAAATATGGTTGACTTTGACGAAGTACTTTGTATGTTATGAGAGTTCTAAAAGGGATAATTTAAAGGAGGTTTTTAAGATAATTCAGAGGCTTAGTATGGGAGCTATATAAAAACTGGGCGTAGCTTACCTCTTTCTTGTAAATCCAATTAATTTTTCAATATTAATCCACACCTTAAATTTGGTTGTCCTACGTTGAATAGTTCGTAAGTTATAGCGGTTTAAATTTTTTTTAATTCTCGCAACTTTGTATGGTAGCCCCATTAAGAAGTGGGCGTGGCATGTTGATTGTTTGCCACATTATGTACAACTACCATATTAACCTAGGTAATAATTATGATTGTTCTAGTCGGATGGGTCTTACACTTTTGAGGTAGGACTTTCTCTATCTTGGAACCATCATCAACAACTGTAATGACATCAACATCTAGATCATGCGTAGGATAACTCTTGCTAACAGGTGTTACTGAGTTAGCAATTGAGAAGGCGAGCCCTCTCTCGAAGAACGAAAACTACACTCTGCAAGTCTCTCATTATGCCTGTCGTAACATATGGCGCTGAAGCCTAGAGAATTTCCAACTTATATGAGCGAATGCTTGGAGTATTCGAGAGAAAAGTCCTACGCAAGATCTTTGGACCTACTAGCGTTAATGGCGAGTATCGAATAAGGTACAACCATAAGCTGTATGAGCTGTACCGACATAGTAAAGCCCATCAAAATCCAGCGGCTGTGCTGGCTAGGTCATGTCGAGCGATTGGAAGAACACGCTCCAGCTAAGAAGGTGTTATATTCGGAGCCCGCTGGAGGACGACGCAGAAGAGGAAGACCTAACCTCCGGTGGAAAGACCAAGTACTGGAGAACCTGACGGCGCTTGGAATTTCTAACTGGCGCCAGCCAGCGAAGAACAAATATGGCTGGCGAAGCATACTTTCGGCCTAAATCGATATTCGGTTGTTATGGCCACATAAGTATGTAAGTAAGTAAATTCTAGACAGAAGGATGCAAAAGTTACAGCAATTTCAACTCAAAATAAATTTGGTCATTTTGTATGGGGGCTACTATAAACAGTGGGCGTGGCAAGTCCATTTCTTGTGAGTTTTGTTGCTCTTACAATACTAATCTATATCTTACATCTCGTTGTTCTACGCCAAATGGTTTGTAAGTTATGGAGCTTAAAAGTTTTGGTTTAATTCCCTCGACTTTGTATGGGAGCTCCAATAAGAAGTGGGCGTGGCACACTGATTTTCTGTCAGATTATTTCCGAATGCCAAATTAATCTAAGTGGCAATTATGGTTATTCTAGACAGAATATTGTAGAAGTTACAGCTTTGAATGCTTGGTGTGGACGTGACTATTGACCGATATGCCCAATATCAATCCCCTTCGTACTCTTGGATCATAGGTTACTTATGCGTAATTTCGTCGAAATAGCTCAATATCTGCTCAAGTTATCGGACGGACATCGTTAAATCGACAATTTAAGCCACGCTGATCACGAATGTATCTCCGGATATTCCTTCAAGTGGTTACAAACATCTGACCGGAATGAATATACCTTACATATTACATTATGCAGGGTATAATTATAGATATGATATTAATATATATTATTATACAACAATTGTATATATAATACTTATATAAATACGAACTTTATGTGCAAACGTAAGTTCAAGTCTATGGTACAAGTAATGAAGGACCGATCATATAAAAAAGGAGAAACCAAAGCTATAGCGAATTTCTGCTGACGATGTATTGGAGGATAACACAACTCCACGCAAACAGCGTGTCGGTTTTCTTAAAAAGTAATCATGCCTATACAACCGCCCCGAAACACACCATGCGGTATGATACGAAGTTTGTTGCGACTAAAGCAAAGTAAAGCTTTGAGAAACCACGATTATATTTCAGTTGTACAGGCAAAATCAAACGTATTTGTTGTAAACATAAAAACCAATAATAACAATAATGTCTACTCCAGAAGACGTGTGTCGCGCACTGTCCGCATAAAATTTGCATGAGTAAGCAACCCTAATGTAATTCTATTTCGTCATTTTCGTTGTTTTCCATTACTTTTTCTCATCACTTTTTTGTTTATATTATTTTCTTTTATTGTTGATCAACTCCCTAGTAAAAGTCGTGCGAGTTTCCCGAAGTAAACTAAAAGCAGTGCGTGACATTTCCCCTTAATAATTCACTACTCTTTACATATACAAATTTATTAAATGGTTGAGACAAAGTGTTATACAATTTGAATATTAAAAGTGAAAAATAAGTTTTATATTGCAACAATAACATCAGTCGAGATATTGAGCATCGATCGTCATCAACACCTCTGCCGCCGATACAATCTGAAAGCAAGTGCACCACGGCATCAATTCCACCGGCATTCATTCCCCTCTCCCCTGAACAAATAACATTTGAGTCCTTAGCAGGTTACCTCAACTTGATTCTCTTGAAGATAATTAAATTAATTTATTGTAACAACGAGTCCCATATCCCACTTTCCCGCCCAACCGACCTAGGGTCACATCCGCTTCACGTACGGAACCGGTGACCGATCAGCACTAGCCCGCTGTTGTGAGCACGCGAAGTTGTAGTGGCAAGTGATTTCAAGTGGACCACTCTTTCAAATAATGCATAATCGTTAAAGTCCTTTGACAATCTCTTAATGAAACAAAATATTTTATTCGCCTTATACATACAATAATTAATGTGAAAATTAAAACGAAGTTTAAGGGAGATGGTGATGTCGAAAACAATATATTTGAAAACGCTTATCAAAGGTTTGTTATAAAGCGAAAACTGATAAACCAAAGCTTCTACCTTAGTTAAAATCATAAACGTACATTTATATTAATTAAGTAACATTAGATTTGAAGAGCACCTATGAAAGAGAACTTAAATCTAATTGTAAACATGAATCTATTGAAAAAACCGTCATAAAAAGTTTAAGTCATCTGCAAGCATCAAAACAGTTGAGTGTGTAATAGCCGATGAAAGATTGTTTATGAAGAGTAAGAAAAGTACTGGGGTCAGGTGGCTACCCACAACCAACAATTATGTTTTTGAAATTGCGCTTTTGAATTAAACTTTCTAGGTGCTGCAGCTCAGTGGTTAGTGCGTTGGCCTTCTGATCTGTAGGTAGTGTAGGTTCAATATCCGGCTGAAGCACAACTTTAATATCGAAAAAATCTTTCTTTCGGCAGTAACAAAGCTTCTAAAAGTGCTCTGTGACAAAGTTCAGAAAAAGTAATGTCACAGGGTTCTGCCATTCGAACCGGCTAATATAAGTAGGTCCCTTCTAGTACAGTCCAAACATTTAACACTCACAACAGTGCTGGAAGAGAAGCTCGACCAAAGGACTCTTGGGAACTTATAAGCGCCAAATTTTTATTTTTTATTATATAAAACTTTCTGAGAACGGTGGGATAAATAAGTTCCGATCCAGTGTAACACATGCAATCAAGTTTTATGTTGTATTGAACAAGAATATTCCTAAGGAATAGAAGAGAACTCACAACGAGGTAAAGAACTTACTGAGATGTCATCAATACATAGCAATTTCCAATTTTTTGTTTTTTTTTTTATTATAAATGCGATTTATTTGATTAAGACCGAACTCTGACAAAGAGTCTAGCACAATATTACAGCTCTCACGAGCAGTGCGTGAAAATAATCTATTACTATCGTCTAGATTTCAATAAAAATGGAGTAAGTTGAAATAACCGAAAGTAGGCAAAGAATCTAGCGCATATAATTTACTGGACACAATCCTGATTAGAGAAGCGTTTCAAAATAGATCAAAAGAAGTATATCACAAAGTGGTTTCAAAGGGCTATCTTGAAACAAATATTGTCTTATTTGGAGGTGCTATCACCAATTCTCTTGAAATGGAAAAAACTGCTAGACCACCAGTCTGCGTGGCACCACCTTATTTAACCGTACTACAAATGGAGTTTGAGATAGGAGTGAGGAGTGTCTTCCAAGGTATTCCAGGCATGTCCAGACTCATTTAGGTTTTCCATAACCCTGCCTGAGAGATAGGTACTAAAATAACAACTTAATGGAGAGCAAATAAGAAAGTATAGAAACAGAATCAATAACAACTAAAACTGAACACAATTAGCACAAAATCCCTCGCTAGAGAAGCAAGTCCATATAATATTCCGATTATAAGAACTTCAAAATCATATAAATACATATTAAATGGTCGTATCCTTGGCTTTCCTTCTGATCTACGTATTGTTTTGGTTTTTGTTTTTGTTTTTTTTTTTGCACAAAGTGCAATTAAATGTGTTCTGAAATTCTTCTTTGATAACATTTAAAATAGGAATTGGTATTTTTTATCATTGCTATTCATTGCTATTTGGGTGCCGTAGCTCAGTGGTTAGTGTGTTAGAATTCTGATCTGTAGGTCGTGGTTCAATCCCCGGCTTATGCATAACAAATTTAATATCGCAAAGATTTTTCTTTCGAAGGGTACCCACCTGTCGGCAAGCGATTGGCAATTCTTCCGACAGTAACAACTTGCCATGAAAAAGCTTCTAAAAGAACTCTGTGACAAAGCTCAGAAAAAGTGATGTCGCAAGGGTTCTACCGTTCGGAACCGGCTAAAATAAGTAGGTCCCTTCTAATACTGTCCAAAATTTAACACGCACAACAGTAATTGAAGAGAAGCTCGACCAATGAGCCCTTCGGGGCTTTAAGTGTCACATATTTATTTTTTTTATTCATTTATAAGTGTCTATACTTATATGAAATTTTAATTAATTTCGTTCAATTTTTTTATGCTCAAACTATATCCTTATTCCTTGTTTGAATAGAAGAAGTTAATGAGAATTTTTTTATTACTATATTTTTGTTTTTATTTCAGAAATGTCTGGAATGCATCCAAACCATCATTATTTGTTGTTAGACAATTTTTTGTTTGTATTTGTTCTGAAAATAGTTTTTCCCCTTAAGCATTTATACATACATACATACATAAACATTGTACTACTTGCTATGTATGCACTTACATATATTTACTACCTTAAGTGGTAAATATATCAAGACTGATGATGTTGATATTTTTATGAACACTTCAGAATGGAATATGCATACGTATCTATGTACGTATGTATGTAGACATGATGATGTATCTATGAATGCAAGTAAAATGACAACAACAATACCAAGATAATATGAAAGCAAAATACTGTATATAAGCAAAACAAGAAGAATTCTGACAAAGTTGTTTAGAATATACGTATATACAGGTATGTAGACGATATATTCTACAGTATATGTATATACATATGTACATTTGTATATTCACATGCTTCACTTATCCTCGTACTTCAGAGAATACTGTACTCTCTCTGTCTCGCTATTTATATATACTGTATATGTACATACTTACACATATATACATAGAATATATTTCCCTAACTGAAAGAAACCCTATAAACAAATTTTCTTTAATCTACGAAGCGCATATGCATATACGAGTACATAAGATTCACTACCAATGAGTTGAGTTTGTTATCTTGCTGACAAAGTTGTAGGAAATACAAATATATGCTACTATTACTGTTGCTAGTAACACCGAAGTAGACTGGATGCAGCTTCCACACAAGATCATTTCGCTCGTATTGAAGAAAATATCTGTATATGTATGTGTGCACGCATATGGATTGTGGCATTCTAAGGATGGTACACATCTTTTTGATGAACCATATTGCTTATTGTGGAAAGTGGGTAAAGTGAAAAATCTCATTTATAATGTTGAAGAATGACTTTCAATTATTTCCAAGTGAATGAGCGCGCACTAAACAGTACTGGCAGTCCATCGCCCATACCAAATGTAATGGGTAATGCAAACAAAAGCAAATAAAGTCAACGGTTATAAGAGTGTGCTTGTGTAATGTCTATTACTTCACGAATAGCAAATATGCTGTTTTTTTTTTTTTCTTTGTCTTTTACGAGGTCGGTCCCAGAACTACCCGACCTGACATATAGATGGCGGCAGTAGTTTGAAAAAAATTACTTTGGTGAAAAGTGGCAACCTTATAAAACATATGTTTTAACTTTCAAGGCACCATGTTGTTTAGTATTTTTTTTTTTTTTTGAGCCATCTAAAGTTAACAACCTCAGTGAGTTTGTAAGCATGGAAAAAATTGGTCACCGTTTTGCAATTCAATACTTTCATTTGAAAGGTCTCAGTCCAACGAATATTAAAGCCGAACTAGATTCTACTCTGGAGGAGTCTGCTCCTTCGTTTACGACCATAAAATATTGGATGACAGAGTCGTACGAGGTCGTACTAGCTGCCAAGACGAACACCGTAGTGGTCGACCAATTGAGGTGGCCACGACAGAAACGGTTAAGAAAATCCACAAAATGGTATTGGATGATCGCCAGCTGAAGGTGCTTGAACTAGATTTCATACAGGCATTTCAAAAAGTGCTATACATCGTATATTGACCGAAAATTTGGAGATGAAAAAGGCTGTGTGCAAGATGGGCGCCGTGTTTGTTCACAATAGAGCAAAAACAACGTTTCTGCGTCGATTCGTAACCACGTAACCACGGGGCAAAGGAGCAATCAAAACAGTGGACTGAAAGGGGAAAATCGTGTCCAACGAAGGCGAAGACAGTTCCATCTGAAGGCAAGGTTATGGCGTCTGTTTTTTAAGACGCACGTGAGATAATTTTTATTGATTATCAGCGGCGAGGATAAGGCTAATTTGTTGCAGCGTTTAAGTGATGAAATTAACGAAAAAGGCCGCATTTGGCGATAAAGAAAGTATTGTTTCATCAAGACATTGCACCAGTTCACACATCCGCTATTGCGATGGCCAAAATCAATCAGTTAAAGCTCGAATTGCTTCAGCACGCACCTTATTCGCCAGATTTAGCTCCTTCGGATTATTTTCTATTTCCAAATTTGAAAAAATGGCTTGGTGATAGAAGATTTGCAAACAATGAAGAGGTGGAATCTGCGGTAGATGGCTATATTATTGAGCTAGACTACTAGCTCATACTATAAACAAGATATCGAAGCTATAGAATATCACTGGGAAAAGTGTATAGAGCTAAAAGGAGATTATGTGAAGAAATAAAGAACAATTTTCCCAAATTTCTTGTTTTTTTTTTTGTTAGGTCGGGTAGTTCTGGGAGCACCCTCGTACTTCAGTTCACTTCGTCTGCTGGAAAATGACACTTGGTTACTGATTACAAAATTGCAGCATCGGAGATAATTACGTCATTGCATCAATGAAAAATTGAATCTGATGAAAATTAATTATTTTTCTAATGGCGGATGTTCTTTATTTGATTGTTGATGTTCTAATGCGAAACTAATTGGTTCATTATTTTTCAAAAATATTGTATATCTATCTAGAATACATATTTAGCACAGGCTGGCTAGCAATTTTTCCATATGAACACACAATGCCAACCAATATAAGCTGTTGTGCGTGTTAAATATTTGGACGGCAAGCCCTTGTGACATCCGCTTTTCTGAGCAAATACGCATCATTTCAAGAGCTTTTTAACTTGCTATCATCACTCAAAGAGAAAACAGAATAGCGCGTTTTTGTTCAAAACATTAGAGAGAGCACCTAGTTCACCTACCCATCATGTTTAGCTACCACACATTGTGTACGCTCTTTGAAAAACTAAAATATAACTCATATGTTGGACCGTTTGTTTTTTCTCTATTGCATTGCACTGCGGTTTTTTTCATTAATATGAATATATGTACTTATTGTAATTTTTTTTTTATGTTTTACCATTAAATTAAATGTCTTTTTCACTTTCTTACTTATATACTTACTTTCTTACTTATATATGAATAATGACTTTACGAAATGAACGTATCAATTTTCGCATAAAAAATAGCATAATTTGAAAAACTCAGACAGACAAAATGATCACATCACATCATCTTAGAAACTCAGAGGGATGCAAATAGAAGAAGTCGCATCATTATGATGAATTCCAATTTTGAATTTACTCAGAGTAAAATAAATATGCGATCAACGTGGTGAGTTTATTTGTTGAGGAAAACTGCCCAACTGTTTGCGTTAATAAGCATTTAAATTTTAAAATGAGGCTCTTAGTAAAAGATAACTCAAGAGAGCGTGAGTCTTTTGTGATTGTTCTCCGTTTTCAATTGTTGTTTCACTGTTATAACGATGTTCATCCATAAAACGATCCATTTTTTTGTTTTTTTGTCACCTTCAATTTCACCGTGGCGTTTGCTTAGGGGACTATCATACCTAGTATTCTTTCTGGACGAAATAGAAGAGCTTTCATGCTATTTACTATTTGCTAATACTTAACATTTAAGTGGATAGAATGGCATAAATATAATAAAAGATAGATAGAGTAGGAAAAACGTTGAACGTTGCAAACGATTTGTATTATGCACACATAGCATTCAAGTGGCTTCCAAGGGTTGTTCTACTTGAGGTGAAGCGCGCACTTAATCTGTTAAAAACAACTTCCGCAGTATTGTATACATTCATATATATTTTTATTTACAAATCTACTATCTCCATACGTACGTATATTATATTTACGTTCCGTATAAATAACAATTTATCGTAGCATTATTATCTCAATTATGCATATTTTAAAAATATTAATACTGTACGAGTGTGCACTTTTTGTTTCACTTTACTACAATGTGTACGGCGTATTTTCTGCTTGTTATGATGTATAGTATTTTTGTATGGATTTAAGTTTGAATTAATTTAATTTATTACACATTTAAATTATGAATATATACATACATTTGCACTCAACACTTACTCTTTTTAAAAAACTATTTTAAAAGTGCTTCAATGTACGTATATAACGATCTGAGTATGTAAAATATTCCATATAAAATGGTTTTTCAAAAAATGAAATTCATAATAACCCAGCAATATGTTGCTTTATAAAATAATACTAACAAGTTTAACAAGCAATCACTGCAAACATCAAAGTCATTCCGCAAATGATCAAACTTCTCAGTAAATTTCATATACTAAATTTCAAATACTCGTACATAGCCTTTGTGATTTTGAAGTTATTTTATGTTTTTTTTTTTTTTCATGAAATACATGCATTTCATGCATGAAATTTTAAAATATTCTTAAACGTTATATATGTACGTAATATATACATAAAAAAGTAACCTTGTATGTAGATTATTGGTTTATTATAAATTGCAAATGTACCCTTTATTGCCCTTTTCTACTGAGAAGTGTTTTCTTTTCAAAGAATTCTTCTCTTGTCTAACTCAAAAATTGTACATGTTCTACCTTCTGCCGAAGTACATATACGAACGTCTAGGTGATAATAAAATCGAATACATTCTGATGGTGTCTTCGAGAGTTACGGGCTATCTTGGAGAGTCATTAAGGTTCAGTCGGTGGAGATATGTTCAGTAAGGACATTGCCTAATTTAACATCCTCATATTAACAACTCCACATTTTAAATGAATCACTTAGTAAGATAAAAGGGACAAGTATAAAAGGACCATATGGAAGGGTTTGTTGATGGCTAGGTCATTTCGAATGCATGGAAAAAACATCGAAAGATTTTGTAAGTAAAAATCTGTAATATACTTGCAAAAATTACACAATTCTACATATGTAGTTACATCCATGATACATATGTATAAGCATTTTTTGATCAAATTGAAAATATCAGAGTACATGAAGCACAAGCGTCTATAATTTTACCAGCTAAAAATAACAAAACATACAAGATACGATATTTATATATAACAAAAAGATGGATGGAAGAAAAATGACGACGACAGTGACTACAACAATAATGATGATGACTACGATGACGAAGGCATAGAAAGCATTTACAGTTGAAGATAATTTTCTGATAACATCACTGAGCTGAGCATAAAAAGGATTAATTGAAATTGATGAAGTTGCCAAGTGCGAGTGACATTCGACTTTTCTTGATTGTCACTTTAGGACATTTTATAACGAATAAATAAACAAACAACAACCTTAGTAACAGCAACAGTAGCAATTACAAAAAGAACCATAAACAACTATATTAAAAAGGGAAAAAATGTTAATATCTTATTTTTTTTATGTTGTGTCGTTTATTTTGGTTTTTTTATTTTTCATTACTGTTTATAGGCTGCTGTTATCCATGTTAATGTTGTTGCTGTTTATTTACGACTATATATATATATATATATATATATATATATATATATATATATATATATATATATATATATATATATATTATTCTAATTGCTATTTTAGCCCAAAGATAAAAGAAAAACAACCAAAAAAAACGATTTCTTTCTCATTTAATTGTAATCTCTTTCCATTGCTGGTTTGTTTTGTTTTTACATATAAATATATGTGCGTAATATATATTACAATTAGAGTAAATAATATTCAAGAATTTCTTGAAAAGTTACGAAATACCTATCGGTACATATAACAAAAATTCGCTGTGTAAGAGGGTGTTTTTCTTGCGGTTCTTGAGAAATTCTGCAGAGCATAAAACCGGAGATCGGAGATCAATAATCATGGATATTAATTCCTCGGACATTTGTCAAACTAAAATTGTTTAAACGATTCTTGGAAAGCGGGAAAATAAAGTAAATTCGTTTCTATTATTTCGCCAGGATAATGAAATAGCACGAAATAATAAAAAAAATCTAGAAACAAGAAAATACTTTAAAATGTGTGTAGAAAACTCGCCAATTGAATTTTGATGTTTAAAATCTGGATCTATCGATTAAAGAAATATATCGAATTGCATTGTATATAAAATCTAATTTTCTCTGTTTTTCTTGTTGCAAACAATTTAACGAACTTTTGTTATGCTCTCGCGTCCATGATGCTAAAATTGTAAAAATATTCAATAAATATTTCAATGGATTGTTTAAATTTATTTTGACTATGCCAATAAATTTCTTGGAATTCAGTTACGCTCTTCAAAAGCATTCACTTCTTTCTATTTATACAATAGTATGACGCACTTGTACTTAAGTACTGGTATACGTAACAATCTCATCGCAAAATGATTTATTAATTAAAATCAATTTACACGGTAAACATTCAAATGTCGTTGACAAGCTTGCGAGTAACAATATATATATATATATATATATATATATATATATATATATATATATATATATATATATATATATACGAGTATATTGTGAGATCCCAATTTGAGCTCGAACGAAGACAAATGAATTGTGGCTGACGTTTATTAAATGCAATATGTTTCATGTATAGTACACTTAAGTAAGATCCAACCGGGAGCAATAAATCAATCCATTCACATATATATATATACTCACACATACACAAATACGTTTAAATGTGCATCCCATTTCAGATAACTTACTTAAGTTTATGCTAAAAACTATACACACTCACACAGAGGCACACAAAATTTAAAGTCAGAAGAACACGAACAACAGCAATAAGGAGCAATATCAACAACACACAAAAGATGAAGTACCTACAAACGAAATATACTATACATGTATACACGACAATAGAGAAGTGCATTGCAATGCAAACCAATAAACACTTACACGCTCGCACAAACAAGGAGGGAAAATAAATTATGCAGTTAGTGTAAAAATTCACACTAACACAGTGACAACTTTGAATAACAATTTCAATAGAAAATTCAAATGTAAAGTAAACGAGATGAAGCAGATGGAAAGAGAGTTCAGTCCATCAAACAAACAGAAGAAGAGACCTAAACGAGAGAGGAAGAGAAAGAGTTAGAGATAGTTCGATGAAGATAAATAAAGAAGGACAGAGAGGAAAACAAAAAGTATGCAAAATACTTGTAAAAGAACAGAAAATAAAATTGAAGTAAAATTCAAACAATTGGTATGCTTACAAATAGGGCTGCCAGCTGTACCCGTCAATGTGCCTTCCTCTAGACGTTCGCATAATCATTTCTAAATTTTTCAAGCTTCATGTGGATATTGAAAAAATATTTTATTATTTAGACGTCATGAAGCAAATACAAAAACCTCTTGCTAAAAATATAGCTTAATTATTTTATAATGATTCTCGCAACAATTCGGTTTTAGCGTTGGTGTTTCGTTGATTCCAGTGTATCCCCGAGCGACGTGGTGGGCATTGGCCTCACCTCCTACTATATGGCGTTCTTCCGTTCTTTCTGCCTCTGCTATTGCTCCATCCAGTATGCCAGGAGCTGGTGCACTCTGATATGATCATACTGTATCCATTGATGTAATTACTGAGCCGAAAGCGCTAGATTTGCTCTTAACCAACGAGGTCTAGTGTTGTCCTGTTGATGATCCGAAAGCTCCTGGATCAAGGCAACACCTCAAGGTTCTAAGAGTTAGTCGTCGTTGTTCTGCTGCTGTATTCGAAAGAAGTCGCTGACAAGATCAAAATTCGATGGTATACCGCTACATTCTTAGCCGATTTTGATTCCTCTCCGATATCAAGATGGACCTCAAGGATTCTTTATTGAAGCCCAGGAAATCTGCCTATAATAATCCCGTAGTTGCACCATTTTCGTTATCTTCTAGTTGTGGGTTGGGAGAAGCTCATTGCTTCTTTCAAGAAAATTAAGAAGTTTATCTGGGTTCCACGGGAGTCTACTCGGATTTTTTTAATTTAGAATAACCTTCAAATATGCATTGGTCCAAGTTTACCCGCTATTGCTAGCTTGTAGAGCACGTGTTTTATGTTTTTTCCCGTAACGCTTCCTCAAAGCAGAAAATTTGACAAGTGTATATATAATAGTTTATAATATAAGTATGCTTGGTTATTTTTATTTATTTAAGTTCACCCAATGCGATCCAAAAACTCTGGACAATTAAAACTTTGGACAATGTAAGTATATAAGCTTCGAGTGGTTGGCAACACTACTCACAACAGCTGGCCATTGGAGGAAGATAGACATTGCTAGTGTTGGTACATGTGATTCAGGAAAATAAATAAAAGGTTCAGGAAAAGTGGTCACACAGGAAAACTGGGATGAGAAGGAAATACATATAAATATAAAAATAATAAAGTAAGTAAAAATAAGTAAAATATTTGTAAATTAAACAATTGAAAGACAAAAATGAAGTGGAAAAGGTGAAAAAAAAACGAAAACGAAAATGACAGGATAAATACCAACGCTATGAATATAGTACACTAAAAAAAAAGAGACACTGCAGGGAAACGAAGGCTGCGAATGATGAAAGCTATGAGGATTTCAAGTGTAACAATTTACAATTGCAAAGCAGGAGATTTATTGCGTGAAATATTCAATTGAGTCAATTGATGTGGCAGTTGCATTGTTTTCTGTCTGTCGTCCTTCGACTTAATTGCATTAGGAATATATGTATGTAGTAATGGTAAAACTGAAGTTGCCAGCTGCATAAGCAATTTGACGTTAAACTATATATTGATGACTTGGGAAAATTTATTTATTTCAGAACTTCTAAGTACCAACTATTATCGCAACACTTTGGTAAACGAATATTTTACAAGCCTGTTTATTGATGCTTTTGATATTGCAGTAACATCTGTATTAAACAAGAATGTGACAAAAGGCAAAGACACTACCCAAGTAACATTTGAAGTCAGATGGCTGTTCTCAGAACGAATTATAGTAATATGAGCGAAAAATAGGCTTGCAACCATTTGGTCGCAGTTCATAGTAGTTCAGTTATTGTGCCAACCATAATACATTACCGTATAGTATGCATCTTATGTACTACTAATAAGGACCAAATTGTAATGTATTACAACTTACAGAAAGTTTTGTATTCAGCTCACTCGCACTTGTTTACAGATTGTGTAGCGTACAAACGTATTAAGCGGCAAATTATACTCGTACGTAAACATCGTTCAGGAGACAAAATTTAAATTTTTCTATGCTACAGTAATATATATAGCACAATATTTAATTATTGTTGTGTGGATAGAAATAAAATCTCACACGCTACTGGATTTTATTTCAAATTAAGTGTCTTTGTGACATGTTGACAATCAGTTTTATCACACGTATAAGAATATATCTGTACTGTAACGATTGGGATTTTTTTTTTTCTTTACACATTTTTAGTGATTGTACAGTTGTTCTTAGATACCGTCCACCATAGACGGCATGTACGATTCATACTGTCCACTAAAGGTACACCTCATTCGGGACCACGCCCAGTCAGTGTTATTTTACTATGCTGGACTTGCGAACCAGTACGCCTACGTACTAAACCCTTAACTCCGACCTCTATAGCTTGTTTGTGTCCTGCGGAACCGCCGTTAAGCACTACTTCGCAGGACTAAGCTGAGCTAATATGCCTCTTCAAACATCCCGTACATGGCGTTCACACAGCTGCAGTTATATTTCTCCGCTGCCACTCCTTCTTCCTGAGCTCCTTGAGAGCTATTGCAGCCCATTCTTTCATCTTAAACCACACCAAACTCGATCGCAGCATATGGCTCACAATGGTATCAGGTGTCATCCTTTCATTTATTATCTTCTCTATGGTCATTCTCTGCGTCTCAAATCTTAGGCAGAAGAAAAAGATATGCTGAGCGTTTTCGCCAACAGTGTTGCAGAATGAACATTCTGTCGCGTCATCATGACCGAATCTGTGGAGGTACTCTTTGAAACAACCATGGCCCGTCAAAAACTGCGTAAGGTAGTAGTCTGTCTCTCCGTGTCCTCTTTCGACCCAAGCTTGCACGTTCCTGATGAGCCTGTGGGTCCACCTCCCTTTTCCTGCGGCGTCCCATTGACTTTGCCATTCGTCTATGCTCGTCTGTCTCTCCTCTTTCCGTTCGGTTGCCGTTAACCGCCTATTCAGGCTTTTGGTTCTGTTATATACTCTGCCCAACTCCGAGGCCATTATGTCCGGCGGCATAATGCCAGATATAATACCGGCACCTTCTTGTGACACTGTCTTAAATGCACATGCAACTCTAATAGCGCTGAACCTGAAAACTTTCTTCGCCTTCTTCGAGTATGTTTTTTTCCGCAGAGCTGCCCCCATATAGGCGCCGCATACAACAGTATTGATTGACTAACTTTAGCCAGGAACGCTCTCCTACTCTGACTGGGGCCACCAATGTTGGCCATGATTCTCGTCAGAGCCGCTGTCATTGTTGCCGCCTTACCGCAGGCTTTTTCGATATGCACCTTGAAGTTGAGCCTCGCATCAATCAGTACACCTAGATACCTCAACGAAGGTTGCGTTGTAATGTTGTAGCCGTCAATGTTTAGGGTGCCTCTGTTTTCTGTACCGCAAGCTGGAGCTTTGTCGTCGTGAGCCAATCCTTAATTTTCGAAGCTGTCTCTCTGCAGATGCTCTGAACTTGGGAGAGCTCCTTCGCAACGATCGTCACGGCAATGTCGTCCGCGTAGCCAATTATCTAGGCTTCTTTTGGCAATGGAAGGTTTAACACACCACCGTACAGCACGTTCCACAGTAGCGGGCCAAGTACAGATCCCTGCGGCACTCCACCCGTCACCACGTAGCTTTTGGGCCCTTCGTCCGTGTCATACAACAGTAGTCTGTCAGACAGATAACTATTTATTATTCGCATTAGGTACGCTGGCGTTTCCTTTGCCTCCAATGCCCTCATAATAAGATGCCAGTTTGCCGAGTTGAAGGCATTTTGTACATCTAGTGTCACTACTGCACAATATTTTTTATCGCCATGCATCCATCTTTTGCCTTCTATGGCCTTGCCAGCAATGTCCGTCAATTTTCTAATTGCGTCTATGGTCGACCGATGTCTCCTGAAAATAAATTGGTTTTCGGACAGACCAGGTGGTTTCCTTTCTAGATGTTGTTCCAGACGCGTGCATATCAACCGCTCCAATATTTTGGCCATCGTATCAATCATGCAAAGTGGACGATACGCGTTTGGATCACCCGCCGGCTTATTCGGCTTCTGAAGGAGGACCAGGCGCTGTTTTTTCCATACTTTCAGGAAAACACCCTCGTTCAAACATCTCGTAAAAAGCTCGGCAAAAGTCTTCGTGTTATGATTAATGGCGATCTTTAGCGCCTTATTCTGGATGCCATCAAGTCCAGGCGCCTTTGCGTTACCGAATCTCTCCGCCGCTAAGATAATCTCCGACTCGTCGATTGTCACTGCTTCTTCTATTGGGGGTATCACCATATACGGTTGCAAGTCTTGCGCCGGAAAAAGCGTTTTTACTACCTTTGCTAAGAGGATAGAGCAGGTTGGTTCTTTACCTCTACCACCTCTGACCTTGGACATCACTATCTTATACGCGTCGCACCACGGGTTCTCGTCCACCCTTTCACAGAGTTCTTTGAAGCATGAGGACTTGCTGCTTTTGATCGCCTTTTTAAACTCCTCGCGTTTCTTTTTGAAGCATTCACGTAGTATTATATGAATGAGTCTAGAATGAGTTTGAAAATTTCTTCATCGAGCGTTTCCACTTTCCACCCTCTAGTTTGTGTTTTTTGTAGGCCCCCTCGAATCTGCTTATGATTGCCGACTTCCATCACAATAGCAAGGTGGTCGCACACCTGCCAGCTTGTCGATCGAACGAGCGCGCGGCTGGCGAACGTAATGTCAATAATTGATCCGCGACCATTCTTCTCGAAGGTATTCCTACCGCCAGTATTGAGCAATACAGCGTCTAGCAAGGAGAACGCCTTGAGCAGGGCATCACCCCGCCTATTTGTATAACTGCTGCCCCATTCCTCGGCCCACGCATTGAAGTCACCTGCTATTACGTTTGGCGTAGTAGTTCTGGCGTCTCGCACTAGTTCGTCTAGAATCCTTTGATAGACGACTTGCGTCACACTCGGCGGGACATGGCAGCTGTAAAAATTGATTCCACAGATCTTCGCCCGCGTGTAGTAGGATTTCCCAAGGAGCGACTTGTCTTGGATGGAGTTGTTTCCACAGGCCCATATGGCAGCTTTGTTTACTTGATCAGAGATCCAGGTTCCTGCGCTTAAGTTTTTGTACTGCTCGCAAACTATAGCCACTTCTATCTTCTGCTCGTATACTGTCTGCCTGAGCAACTCCTGTGCAGCTTCACAATGGTTTAAGTAGACCTGTACAACTCTCATTATATCCTTTTGCACGCTGCTTGATACAGGGGATACTTCCTACTGCCGATTTGGTGACCCTCATCCTTCTTGTTGATTTTTCCCCACATTTGATGCAACTTTGGCTCCTATCTTCTGTGCTGCTGCACGCCCTCGCCACATGACCATATTCTAGGCACCTGAAACACTTCTTCAGGTTCGGTTTTTCCCTTATTCGGCACACCACCCATCCAATTTTGATCTTCCGAGCATCAAGAAGTTGTCTTGCGTTCAACGCCGGAAGGCTTACCACCGCAGTCTGCGTACCTGCATATGCCTCCCTGATGTTTTTGATCGCTCTTTCGTCGAAGAAACTTAACTCCTTTATTTGCGATCGTATCGCCTCGACTATATCCTCCTTGGTGGTAATTTCATCTAGATCTCGGATCTCCAACGACACCTCATGGGTTAGCGCCCAAATCTGCGCTTGATCACCGAGCACCTTATTTATTTCCTTTTCATAAACTCCCATGTTTGTCATCTAGGCCTCCTTCAGTTCAAGCAAAATTTCGCCTTTCGCCGTCTTCCTGATCCGTGCAACGTTCTCACCGAGTTCATGTAGAGCATAATTCTTTTTCACAGTTTTAAGTATGTCACTGTATGACATATTTCCAGCACGTGCAATGATTATCGCGTCTGGTCTCGGAGGCGGTGTATAGGTCGCCTTCTTCTTAGGGTTCTGCGTTTTGCGTTTGACCTGCGCCCAGCTCTCTGTTTTCTTTTTATCTTTGGCAGGACTATTGCCTCCATCGCTCTTGCTCGTGTTATCCGTCGGCTTTTGCACTTCCTCTTGAGTGGCTCTGTTCCTCTTGGGTGGTGTTTTCCGTGTCAGCTGCTCGTCCTCGAGGGGCCTCTTTGGCGTTGATCCTATAGATGTTAGCCTGAGGGGAACATTTCGTCTATTTTCTTTGCTTTTATTATACTCTTCTCGGGCACGTTCGTGAAGTCGCGTTACTGAACTGAGCAGATCCCTGATTTGGTTGTTGATTGACCGTTGCGGTAGTCGCATGGCTTCAGTCAACTTCCTGATTGCCTCACCTAATTCTGGCATGATATCGGCACTCGATTGCGTCGTTGTAGCCATAGGCGTGCTATCTTGCATCGCAGGTGGCGAAGACTTTGCTCTTACTGGCTTTTCCGCAGTTTTCGGCGACCGCACCAGTCTTGGTGCACGCTTAAAAGGGTCAACTTCGAAAGTTTTGCCATCTTCACTCGGTATCGGTGTCTTCTTGGGCGGCTCAGCTCCAGGTATCTTGCTACCACCATCGCAAGGACTTTGAGTACCACTGCTCATGGTGATGCCATCTATATTGCTGCTATTGTTTTTGTTGTTTCTCAATTTGTTCTCCATTTACTATCTGTACCAGCGCATCGTGTGTAGAGGGGCGGGCCGAAATAGACAGGAGCGGGTATACCCTCGGGGACAATGCCCCTACCCCAGTTCCCTGAGGCCTGTCCTTCGCTTTACCGGTTCTGGAAAACACGGACGAACCGGCGCTGTGTGTGTGTGTGTGTGTGTGTGTGTGTATATACAGGGTGATTTTTTGGCAACTTCCATTTCGGCAACACTATTTTTGGAAGCTCAGCTCAGCTCAGCAGCTCATGAATCGACTTACAAACGAATAACGCTTCCTGATTATTTAATTTTATTATCAATATTTATGCTTAGCTAAGAAAGTGCATTTTTCTTTCGAACGGTACCCACCTGTCGGCAAGCAATTGGCAATTCTTCCGACAGTAACAACTTGCCATGAAAAAGCTTCTTAAAAAACTGTGTGACAAAGCTCAGAAAAAGTGATGTCACAAGTGTTCTGCCATTCGGAACCGGCTAAAATAAGTAGGTCCTTTCTAATATTGTCCAAAATTTAAGACGCACAACAGTAATGGAAGAGAAGCTCGGCCAATGAGCCTTTTGGGGCTTTATGTGCCACATATTATTATTATTATTAAGAAAGTGCATCGTGCACTCTCTTGTGTTCAGCGGCGAAGTTTATTTCTGGCTGAATGGATACGTGAACCATCAAAATTGCCATATTTGGTGTGAAGAGCAGCCAGAAGCATTGTAAGAATTGCCAATGCATCCCGAAAAATGCACTGTTTTTTGTAGATTATAGGACGGTGGCATCATTGTACCGTACTTTTCCAAAGACGACGAAGAAGGGAACGTTACTGTGAATGTTGAGCGCTACCGTGCGATGATTACAAACTTTTGTTTGCCCAAAATGGAAGAGCTGGACTTGGCAGACATGTGGTGCCACACAGCACGCGAAATAATGACCCAATTGTGAAGCGAGTTCGGTGAACAGTTTACTTCACGTTTGGGGCCGGTCAATTGGCCGCCTAGATCGTGCGATTTAACGCCTTTAAACTATTTTTTGTGTGGGGCTATGTGAAGGCTCATGTCTATAGCGATGAGCCCAGTTGACGCACTGGAAGCCAATATTGGAGAATTTAATCGTGAGGTACCGGCCGATATATTGGAGAGAGTATGCCAAAATTGGTCCAAGTGTATGAAACATTTGACGCGCAACCGCGGTCAACATTTACATGAAATCATCTTTAAACGTTGAATTATATAGATCGTTCTATCGACTCAAATAAAGATTTCATACATTTCTCTAAATTTTATGTATTTTTTTTTAATCAAATCCAAAGGCTCTTAAAAGATCACCCTGTATTTAAATGTCTGCACATACCGATTATTTGCACTATAAAGTAGTAAACAAATTCACTGCGATAGCAACACTGCAACATGATGACAAGATGGCGGTCGCAGCAAAAGTTAAATTAAAAAAAATAAAATTTCATTAAAATACATTTTCTAAAAATAACAACACAAAAAACCTATTATATCTAATTGTTGACAATTGTTGCAATGTTGCAGCCGCAGTCATTATGTTTACTACTTTACGAGAACATGTGCCTTCTGCTACAATCTAAAGCCGCTAATACGGACTAAACTTGCTTGTGTTACCTGAGAAGCAGTTGTGACATTAAACCCTTATTATCGATGGCAACCGAAGAAATCAGCTACTGTGATTTGCATGCGTGAAGGCAACTGCTAGTTAGCAGTTGCCATTCGCAATAGGGGCATAATTATAATTCATTTTTACGAAACAAGTTCTGAATATCAATAGAAGATGCTAGATTCTACCATAGAAGTAATGGGTTGGGCTACTAGTTCGTAACCAATAGCTTTTAGTCATGCTTCATTGTATATTTTGATATTAAAGAGTTTTTACAAT
Organism: Megamerina dolium; assembly: GCA_963854835.1. Lineage (NCBI taxonomy): Eukaryota > Metazoa > Arthropoda > Insecta > Diptera > Megamerinidae > Megamerina > Megamerina dolium. Next base: position 86,376,361 of record OY978525.1, read on the forward strand.
TATAAATTTAGGCTGAGTCTAAATCAATTACAGTCAGATTATGCCAACACCAATATTTTTGTTTTGCTATATATCGAATAAGACAGTCTTCTAATACAATCAAATAATTGCAAAAATAACAAAAATCTTAAATGAAGATTTTTGTCGAAGCGCATTAATTTTAGGTGAAGATGACTTTGCCCATGAAACCTGTGCGTAAATATGTGAAATATAAGAAAATGTTGATGACTATCGCACTACTATCGGTATTACTTGGGTAGTTACTTTTTCATATTTTGTAAGACTATCTTTCTTATAGCATAGACAGACGGCAGCCTAATTCCGGATTACCGAGTTAATTCGAATTAACTCGGGCATCAACTGCAGCTAATCCGCATAAACTCTATGAGTTAATCCTCAAAATAAAAGAGGATTAGGGCAACTTGCGATGGCAACACTGCTGAAAATTGTCTATTGTGTATTTTTCTCGATCCACTTTCAACAATTGTTAACAGTTTTCAACATGAAAAGCGTTGGCGAACAAATAAATCCAGCTGTCAATTACGAACGGTGAATGTCAATTTACAAGTTTCTGATAGTTTTCAGTTCACGTACTTCTTGTAGATTTTCTCATATCGAGAATGACAGATGACAGAAATTGATAGTAATAGTAATGTACGTGAGCAGACCTAATAAAACAGCAATCAGCCGTTTAGTTAATCCGCAATACTGCCGTCTATCAGGTTATTATTTTATTCGGATTAAGTGCGCCGGTAATCGGGAATTAGGCTGCCGTCTGTCTAGGCTATTACCAACCATACACTGAGGGAAATAACGCAATGTAATAATAAAAATTTTTTATTTGATTCCCGTTTAAAAATGGTCGTGTTCGAAAATAATGCTTTCAGACCAAAATTTAATACGCGCATATTTAAATGCCATCCCAGCAAGACCAGCGTGTCCAAAAGACCAATCCACTTATACAATTTTTGCATTTCAGTAACACACCGACGCACTTTTTTCAAATGAAGAAAGAGCCAACCTGATTTATCTCCACCATTTTATAGTTCACTCTCTTCGCACAGCAGCATTAAATTGAAAATAAAAAAAAAGGAGATAAACTGATTTTGAGGTTGTCATTGTTAATTGCTAGAGATGTGTGTAAATATATGCAACATCTTTATGTATATCCGTAGTTCAGTAATTAGTGCGCTCGACTTCTAAGTTGTAGGTTGTGAGTTCCTTCCCCGACTGCGGTAGCACAACTTTAATATATAAATATGCGCATATTTGATTTTAGAATTTTACTCTATTGACGTTTAGTTTATTTGACGTTTTTGGTAAGATCAAATACGTTTTTGTTTGAATTTACTATTTTTTCCCTCAGTGTACCATTACCATTTCTTTTCCCTCTGATCTGTAAGTCCTGGGTTCAATTCCCTGCTGAAGTTCAAATTTACTATCGAATAGATTTTTCTTTCGAACGGTAACCACTTCTCGACAAGCAATTGACAATTGCTCCGGCAGTATCAATATCTGATCTGGTCAGAAAAAGTGATGACATTCGGAAGAGAAGCTCAGCCAAAGGCTACTTCGAGGCTCATAAGCAGCACATAATTAGTTATTAATTTTTGAATTTATATCTTGTTATTTTTCACGTGCTTTCTTTCTAATTTTTCAAATTTTCAAATTATTATGTGTATGGAATTTATTAAGACACAAAAAGATCACAAATGAAAAATATTATATTAGAAAAAATTTGCTGAAATCTGTTTCTCATCCTCTGGTAATGTCGTTTATACAGCCACTTAAGCGTTAAACGTTCCGCATTGCGACTTGCATACGTACACCATACTCCTTTCAACAGCATCAATTTTTCATCATTGCGACGTCCTTGTATTCTATTCTTATTTTCACAGTATAATAAATAAAAGTTCTGTGTGAAAAGTGGCAGCATTATTATCGCCTGGAGTGCAATTCGACAAAGCAAACTTATTGAATTTTAGTAAAAATCACTCAACTTATAATCGCATTGTGCAACGATCAAGATGAGAGGAGGTGAATGCTATAAATTTCCTATAGAAATTACTATTGAAATGAAATACACAAGCCATTTGTTTTCAGCTTAGTTTAATTTGGGTAAAATCAACAAAACACCAAATAAGTACAGTAATTATGCTAAAGAGTTTGTGACAAATATTTGACAAGTGAAGAGTTATACTCCTATGCCCTCACACTATTTTAACACAGTTCGTTAAAATATGCACAGATTTTATTCATAATGCCACTTAAATTGTTGAATTGTCAATTATTGCGACGACAAAAATGACACAAAACAAAACAAAAAAATAGATGCATAAACTTTTCCCCAACAGTCAAGTCACGTTCTCCCAAGCCGCTCATTAAAATTGCCACACAACACACAATTTATTCACAATATTTTGTGCCACACAAACAACTAAACACATGCAGTGTACATGAAATAGCAGGCAATGAAAAACAAATGAGGCGTTTTTAATTAATTCATCATTTTCGTCATAATCAACATCATCACCATCGTCGCACAATTGTTGTTTATTTGACAATTGCAAATGTCAATGGTTGCTGCTTAATACACACTGGACTGCTGATATACAAAGAGTGTTCTTTTCCTAGTCTCATACATTTCAAACTTTCAGAATTCGTTATCATACATCATCAGTGAAAGTCTTTTGAATTGCTAAGAATTCGTCTTGTGAGAACGGATTTCCAGACTGAATTGTTGATTTAACTGATGATCACTCTATATGTAGTCTGGATATTTCCTAAATTCGCATAGAAAATTCTACTTCAGATTGTGGATCGGTGTTTGTTGTACTTGACTGATATTAATATAATCGGCATAAACGCGCGAGCGGTCAGTGCAGCATTCTCAGAGTTGGAAGAAAGTCGCGTCGAATGGCTCTTACGGTGAACGAGGTCAAAATGAAATATCTAGTATCAACAAACAAAGAGTCCCAGCAGCTTGGAGTTAAAGACTTTATCTATCTTGGAACTAGCATTAACACCATTAATGTCGTCAGCATGCAGATACTGCGCAGGATCACTCTTGCTAACAGGTGCAACTTTGGGCTAAGTGCCCAATTGAGAAGTCGGTCCCTCTCTCGAGCAACGAAAACCACACTCTACAAGTCTCTCATCATGCCTGTATTTACATATGGCGCCAAAGCTTGGACAGTGGCTGCGCTGGCTGGGTCATGTTGAGCGAATGGAAGAACACGCTCTGGCTGAGAATGTGAAAAGACAAAGTACTGGAGAACTTTTCAGTGCTTGGAATTTGCAACTGGCGCCAACTAGCGCGGGAAAGAGCTGGCTGGCGAAGCATGCTAGAAACGGCCTAAATCGATTTTCGGTTGTAATGCCCACATAAGTGATTAACTAAGTTTTGTAGTAATTGAATCGTGGTAATTTTTGTTTAATAATCCCAATCAGTCCAGAAATTTCCATAATCATTTACAAGACCAGAAAGTACAACGAAGTGTTGAAGAATCCACGAACTGGACGACCGGCTGAATTCAGCATTTAGCATTGTGTCCATGCACTTTGAGAAAACTATGGGGCAACGTGAATTTTGAAACGACAGGATGATGCCATATATCATAAAATAAGATTGGGTGTGCGTGAGCCATTGCTTCCTCAAGGCAGCTGAGTGTCTGCTTCATTGTCGCCACTTGAATTCTGTACCCTGACATCCATATTGAACACACATTGTTTGATCCAGCCAGTTGATTGAAATAATTGTGACAATCAATTGTTGATTTATGTTTGAATGTATGGCATTTTAAAGCCTTTAGAACTACATGCCTTTAGAAAGAACTGCTTCAGATTGCTATGACGGTCTAAAATAACACCCTTTTCACCCATAGTTAGTAACGAACAAAGACCAACATTTACTTTTTTTTTCACAGTCTACAACAAGCTTAGTATGAAAGCTTTTCAAATTCGTTTATTTACACAATTTGGAAAAGGATTATGAACTAAATGGGTGAATGGAGGCGGAAAAGGAAGGATGGCAACAGGATAACAGCAAGAACGACAGAGGGCGAGAGAGAGATAGACGATGATGGCAAATGGAATTAATTTGTTAAAAATGCTAATCAAATATCAACAAAATGAAACAACTTGTAACTAATTGCAGAAACATTCGCAACAAAAAATTTTTATTTTGCCTCATACAAATTCAAAAGGCTAGCACAAAAGCTTAAACAAAAGCAAGATATTTTTGTTTAATTCCCATAAGAATGAAAGGTATAAAATAATATTAAAAAAAAAATACATTGCATCATATTTACAAATACTTTACATAGTGGATTTCCATGTTTTCGAATTGATGAATATCATTGCATGTCACCTACCTTTAAGGATGAAACTAATGTTTATAAATATTGCATAGTGTTCATTTATTTGTGTGACCTAGTTTCGAGATGTGGTCTTTAATCATACATATTTATAAACTACTTTCTAAGTAAATAAATCAAAACCACCGCAAACTATTTGCAAATACACTAATATGTGCACATATGAGTATGTACCCACATACTTATGTACTTGTTATTCTATTGCATTTTGCATTTCAGAGGCTCTATTATTTACTCGTTCACTCATACATAAGTTCATTAACACACATTTTGATTTAATTTTTGAATTTTATTTATTCATTTATTTATTTTCACATAAATACTTCTGTTCCAATTCTGCAAGTACACCAGTTGATTTGTAAGTAATGGATATTATCGGTGTAATGGTGTTGATGGAGGTTGTGGTGGTGACGGTGGTAATATAATAACATATGGCATTCAACATTTAATTCATTTTCAACAAAATTTCTATTCGCTGACATTTTTAGCTGTACTATGTGATGCATGGAAGTCAACTAACAGTGTTGCCAGTTAAGCAATCTATCCATCGCATAGATCTTCCTTTGCCTTGCCTTTGTTTAAATTTTCACAATATAAGGGTCCAACTCAGTGCATACTCGAGTTGGCAGATCTAGAATATTTTGTTTGATTTTGTATTACCTATATTGTGATACTTTTATCTTTACAAAATTGGCAGTTCTTTTAAAATAGTTATGGTAACACTGCTGACAACCGTATTTCTGTAAATATATATATGTTGGCAATGATGGTATATACGTACGTATGTGCTTTTTGCAGTAATTAATTTTTTGAGATGCTTGCCTCACCTATTAATTACTCGTATGCATGCACCTATACTTTCCTTCTATATTCGATGGAAAATCGTGAACTTGTGCATGCATACGAGTAATAAAGAAGAGCGTTAAATGATTTTTAATTAATGCACGAATACAATTAGGCTTTAGCGGCTTTTCTACGATACTCGTATGAGCGTCAATTAAGTTTCAAAATTGTTGTTTCGAGTGGAGAACAAAAAGAAATTGGATTCTTTTCAAACGAGCCGAAGCGAAAAGGTGCTGAATTTAATACGCTCAAAATTATGCTAGAAGAAGTGGAAAATTGAAAAGTGCTAAACTATAAAGGAAATTACACATGTAGTATACATTCATTATTTGGAGCATAATTTTGATTGTATGTATGTGCGTATGTGTGAGTAGCTTTTACTGGAAAGCTTTATTGATTTTAGACGTAATTGAGCTAACAAAAGATATACCTAGGTATGTACTATGTAGATGCCTCCATCCGATGAAGTGGGTATAATTAATTGACCCAAAGGATGCTGGTGATTTGCCATAGCAATCTAAATTCATCTAAGATTTTTGCAATTATAGTTTTTTTTCTTCTAGTTTTTGTTTTTTTTTTCTTTAACTCATTAGTATTAGTTTCATTGGAACACTTCTTTTAGTAATTACGATTTTTGTAGTATCCATACAAGTCTGACGGACATCGACGGCAACAAAGTAAAGTAAATGCAGAGACTTCTTCAACCGCCACTATGTAGCTTTGTATGTGCATACATACTCGCAACATTTCATCATCCCGTTAAAATCACAGCTTATATCTTTCACTAAAAATGAGTTGTAATCTCCCTTGCTCTCTGCGGCTCCCATTTCATCTGAGCGCATCATACAAAAGTGTGTAAAATAGTGTGGTGCAAGGAATGCTACTAATGCAGCAGCTGCTAATGAATCTTCTTAGTGCATTCGTGCATGTCGAACACTTAAATTACAACTGACACCAAATAATGTTGCGTCGTCTGTGCTTATCATTCTGCAAAAGTATTTTATTCATTTCACTATTTCTGTTCTTTTTTTTTTTTTGGTTTTTTCTTTCTGCTACTTTATTCTATTTTCTAATATTCCTTTGCTTCTTTAACAACTCCGACAGCGAACGCTTCAGACTTACTAGGATCTGTTGAACATTTTCCAATTAAAATCATGTCCTCACCATCACATAGGCATATACACAATTTTATACACCGGGGGCACACAACCCTTCAGCTTTTCTGGGTTCAATATTATTTGAACAAGGAGAATTGTTCCATACAAATGATAGTTGATAACAGCAAAAACAAGCAAAAAATATTAAAACTTGTATTCAGTGTTCAAAATTTGTCCGTATCAAATTCAAACTCCATCTTGGGTCAATCGTCTGCATCGTTGAACTCGTGGAAAGTGCTCGTATAGGAATATGAACAGCCTCACAACGTGTTATATCAAAATAAATTACACACGTTATGTTTTTTGTAGGACTAACCACAATACGATTTTCAATAAATCTCAATTTCATGATTGATCTAAACACCCAGACGTAGACGAATATATTTTATTAGATGCAGTAAATAAACGCATAAAATCACATTGATTACTTACAGATGCTGACTGGCTTTGATATTTATTTTTACCGCACATGCAACTCTTGGGAACCAGGTTTTATGGTCCTGCTTCCCATCATCATATGCGTGTGTTTGCGGTTTGATTTTTTTTTTACACGTATTATAGCATAGTGTTACGTATACTTATATCGACGCTATCTATTTAAATTACCATAAGCCAACATGTAAAGTAAAACTTTATAATTATGTTAAAAATTTTATTATTTGTATTTCTTTAGTTTAGTTTGTTCAATTTCGCTTTTAACTCCGTATGACGCAAATGTAAGTACATATAACTTATCATATAGTATATGCAACATCATCTGTATGTCGATTTGGTTGTCTCAAGAGATAAAGGCAACCTGAAGCTTGCAAGCGTCACAGTTTTTCTTTCGTATTTTTCTCTTTGTTTTTTATTTTTCTTTCATTTTCTTGACTTACATTTTTTAATTATGATGCGTGCACTGAAGGCTCCTACAAACTTATTAAGGCGCATTGCAAATGAATCAAATGTGTATTTACAAGAGTTAAAAGTATAGTCGTTCTTGAGGGCAAAATAAAATAAAGAAATAGTTTTTTTTTTAATTTTGGAGCAATTTTTACACCACAATAAAATAAATAAATTTAAGGGGCACAACTAGTTTGACCGCCTGAAAAAAGGTGATTTTTGTGAATTGTTTAAAAAAAAAGTATTACATCGAATGTTTTAAAATTATGCAGATATATTTGTGCATAAATAATGAATGCAAAGTAATTTTTTCAAATGAAAATATTCGATTTTCAGCAAGTTATCCACCATCTCCTGAGTCTTCAAAAAAAAAGTTTTCCCACTGCTGCAGTGATTGTAGCCTTCGCAGTGCCTGAAATCAAAAAAACCAAAAATTTTATTAAACTAGGCTATATTTCCTATACAATGGCCCTCGAAATGCAACAAAATGGCGGTTTTTTGAAAAAAAAAAATTTAAATCTAGCTGAAAAATCTGATGGTTTCTGGCCTGGTATAATTATATTTTTCATCCAACCATAAAACTGGAGGGTCATTGTATGGAAAAACAAATACAAAATAAGCTAAAAGAACACCCAAGTTGATCGGATGATTTGTTATCAAGTTACAGCTGCAGCAAATTTGAAAAATGTCGTTTTGAGAAAAACGCCTGTAAAGATAAAAGTACTGATTTCATTGTTATAAATTTTTAAACATACATCACCTTCCTCTTCTTCGAAAAGCATCTGCTGGGATGTTGAAGCTTTTCTTCGAGCTGATCGATTCTCCTTCGAACAATAACTCAGGTACGGCCGTCAAGTAACGCGCCATTCTAAATAATGAGAAGCTGCTCTGTAGAAGGCTGTAACTCAGAAACTATTTGAGATTTTCACTTGAGATTTTAATATGTTTTTTTTAAAGGTATAAATTATCAAAAAATGCAAAAACAAAAAAAAACGAAATTTTCAATATTTCAAACTAGTTGTGCCCCTTAAAATGAAGTAAAACGCACTTACAAATAATGGCACAGCTTCTCACTAAGCAATTTGCTTACAAAGATTTAAACGGAACAAGAGTACATCTTTCCGCCTACAAATTTAAAAGGTGCTCAAATAATTGAGGAATAATATAAGTATCCAAAGAAACCTGAACAGCATTTGTTTTTACTAGGTGCTATGAACAGTCACAGCCGTATTGTAGTCCCTTGTAGATTCTTCTTAAAAGTAATGGTAAACATTCATTGTAACAGAAAATCAAGTCAAGAATGTAAAAAACGGAGTGCGATTAGTCAACACGGATAGCTCGGTCCAAATGCTATATAGGTAGGAAAGAGATAGATAGGTTTAGTATAAAATAGGAACATGATAAACAGAATAGGGAATGACTCTCATGTGCTCCGTTGAAAATATAATGTTTACAGACTCCAACGTTGCGTTACCTACGAATGCGGTTTGACTAATCGCTCGTATGGCTCTTGTATGAAATAGATCGGAACATCTGATCAATTAACTACCGATACATGTTGACTAATCGCAATATAAATTCGTCAATTTGAGTTTAATTTTTTTTTTAACAATGTAAAATCTCGATAATGAAAACGACGTCGGCATATCTTTTATTCGCATCAGTACAACACTTCATAGGGGCTGCATTTCCTTTCTAATTTGACTACATTCATTAAAACCATTTCGGTCAAAATGCAGCAAACGAGTTATTACAGCCGGAAAAATTCAACAATAGTCTGGAGATTTCATGGATTGATGTCCAAATAAAGTGAGACATTCATTTTTTTATTACCTTAATGTCGAATTATACCATGCGTGGCTAATCAATTTTTTGTGGAATAATTTCTGCCCATAACACTAATCTACACCTGAAATATGGTAGTTTCAACCGAACAATTTTGTAAGTTAAAGGGGTTTTAAAGTTTAAGATAAATCGGTGACTTTGAGTGGAAGCTATATTAAGTAGTAAGTGTGATTCGCTGGTTTCTCGCATAACTACAATACTAAAGTGCATGCTTAAAATGGATGTTTTAAGGTAAAAACTGCTGTAGTTATGGTGGTTTAAGCATAAAACAAATTCCGAAGATTTTTATGAGAGCTATATAAAAGAGTGGACGTGACTTGCTCCTTTTTGTAAATGTAATTATCTTTGCAATACTAATTCACACCTTATATATGATTATCCTACGTTGAATAGTTCGTAAGTTCTAGTGGAGATTCTTGCTAAATGTCATCTAATTGTCAATTATGGTTGCTCTAGGCAAAAAAGTGCTAAGGTTATAGCAATTCAAATTGAAAAGAAATTCAGGCACTCTGTATGGGAGCTACTATAACCAGGCATGATTTGCCCATTTATGGCGAAAATTTGTATCAGTATAACCTAACTCTACGTGCCAAATATTATATTGGAATTATAACTTAATTCGTGCGGTTTTTTTTCCAAATTTGTACGTTTATTTAAGAAAAACATGTACAATAGTATTATTCAAAGTATTGCCCATCTGAAGCTATGACTTTTTCCCATCTTTCCGGCAATTTGTGGATTCCATCCCAAAAGAGCTGCGCCGGCTTGGCGGTTAAGAATGAATCAAGCCAATTTTTAATACACTGTTCTGATGTGAACCTTATTCCAGTGAGGGCGTTCTGCATCAATCGGAATAAATGGTAGTCGGACGGGGCAAGGTCTGGGCTATAAGGCGGGTGAGCCAAAACTTCCCAGCCGCTGTTTTCCAAATAGTTTTTGACCGCTGTTGCAACATGAGGCCGAGCGTTGTCATGATGGAAAATTATGGACTCATGTCTGGTCGCATATTCCGGGCGTTTTTCGGCTATTGCTCTCTTCAAATGGATTAATTGTGTTCGGTAGCGTTCTCCATTGATGGTTTCACCCGATTTTAGTAGAGCATTACCTTCGCGCCATGGATATTTGGCTTTGCGGTTGATTTGGCTGGTTCGCCGGGTTTCACATATGATTTTTTGTGCTTGGGGTTGTCATAATGGATCCATTTTTCATCACCAGTAACAATCCGATACAAAAATGACTTCTTTTTGTGGCGTTCAGCAGCATTTCGGACATGCAAGTTACGCCATCTCTTATCAAACCGCACGTATTAAGTTATAGATCCAATATATTAAGTAATTAAGAGCAAGTGGGTGCCGTAGCTGAATGGTTAGTGCGTTGGCCTTCAGATCTGTAGGTCGTGGGTTCAATCCCCGGCTGAAGCATAACAAAATTTCATATCGAAAAGATTTTTCTTTCGAACGGTACCCACCACCGACTAATATAAGTAGGTCCCTTCTAATGCTGTCCAAATTTAACACGCACAACAGTAGCTCTGTGATATCACAATGGGTCTTTCTGGCCTAAGTGTGTCCTTTCAGAGAGAGGACAGCCACATAACCTAACATAACCTAAGTAAGAGCAAGAGCATTTAAAAAATTCCAAGGCTATTTCGTCATAATAGCTCAATATTTGCTCAAGTTATTGTGAGAACCAGCCAGATGACAAACAGATGGACGGACGGACATTCGACAATTTATGCGACCCTGGTCAGTAATATAAGTTTATATAACTCTGGAGCTTCCTTCAAGTAGTTACAAACATGTGACCGAAATGAATGTACTTATGGAGAGTATAAAAATAGACACTTTTTGACTTTCTTATAAAAAATTAAAAAACAAATTTTATTAAAATTTTTTTACTTGTTTTGATGAAGGAATGTTTTAGATTTGGTTTATGTTTTAAGCATCAATTATTAAAGTCCCAAAAAGTGACATTTTCTTTTGGAAAATAATTGAGACATTTGTCCCAAATAAATAGATATATTTATGCGAAACAAATCCAAATGAATGAATTAGTTTTTCGCTTAATTTATGCCTCCATATTGTTTCTAGTGCTCAAAATTCTGACGCAGCATGTTTAACCCATCCCTCCCCTTTTTAATCATCTTGAGTCACATGGAACAAGGAAGCATTTTGATAAATCCATGTTTTATGGCACAAAGCACAGCAAGATTTTAATATTATAATTTAATTAATAATTATTGTAATACAGCGTATTAAAATGTTTAAAATCAATATTAACATATTAAGCAGTATCAATTTTCAAATTAAAGCAGGACAAAAAAATCTCATGGTCATCCTTAGCAGATAGTTAAAAAAACACTGTTAATATATATTGTTGCTTTTTTTCGTTGTTGCTTTATTAAAATCAGCTAACAATATGGAACACAACTCTGTACAAATCGTAGCTTTAGAATACACTAACCCATCCCATACTTCCAACACATTTTTGGTAAATACGTATTCTATTTCAACAAACTTGTAATTAATCCTTTTAATTATTGGGCCAAAATATCCATGCCATAATTTTTTATACTATATTTACTAATTTGGCTTCAAGATATAAATTGTATTTTAGGTTTATTCAATTAATATTAATATGTACAGTTATAGTTTCTGTGATTTATTTTTTTCCAAATATTGTATATTAAACAGATTGTATTCTTACTCCTCAAGAAATGTGAACGGCGAAACAATGCAGTTTCAACAGAGCGCCCTAAAGCGGCATATGGTTAGGTTAGGTTATGTAGCTGCCCTCTCTCTGAGAGGACACACTTAGGCCAGAAAGGCCCATTGTAATACCACCGAGCTTCTCTTCCAATACTGTTGTGCGTATTAAATTTGGACAGCATTAAAAGGGACCTACTTATATTAGCCGTTTCCGAACGGCAGAAACCTTGTGACATCACTTTAACTTAGTTATGTCACAGAGCTCTTTTTAGAAGCATTTTTGGCAAATTGTTACTGCCGGAAAAATTGCCAATTCTTGCCGACCGATATTAAATTTGTTATTGTTCAGCCGGGGATTGAACCCACGACCTACAGATCAGAAGGCCAACGCACTAACCACTGAGCTACGGCACCCACAAAGCGACATACCTATACTAGGATGCAAATTAGTTGTCCGCAATAAAATAAAATTCGTCAACTTGAATGATGCTTGATGAGTGCCGGGATTTCACTCATCAAGCATCTCTTGGTTTAACCATCGAAAATTCAACTTCCATCAACGATGTCGCACAAAATGTCAATTAGTGCGTAGTTGGTGTGGAACATTTTTTGAGAGCGAAGAAAATGTAAATGAAAAATAATCTATCCAATGGTGTACCCTTTATTTAGATTCATACCATTTACGAACACTTTCCACTAAAAACCCGCTTGAAAAATTGAAAGTTTAGAGCACTATATAGAGGATATTGGACAAAAGTCGGTTAAACAAACAAACAACTCATTATAACGATTGACTCAACTTCAAATTTCCCACACCCAAAATAAAAACCAAAAAATACAAAACGCTCTTAGTAGCCATCATTGGTTTTATTAGAAAAACATTTGTGTACCAACATTATTGCCAACCCAGCAAGTCAGTCGTACATATGTTATGTATGGCAGCTGGCAAGCATACACGATGTACATATGAATGTGCCATATATCTGTCCCAAGACAGCGATTATTGTTATCGTTTATGGGCATCACTCGAGATTCTATGCTGTGTTATGTACTCGGGTACATGTGTTCGGATTCATACGAATACACACACACACACAAATACATGCATGCTCATGTAATGTAACGAAACTAGTGGTTTGAATTTATTTTGGCTACAACTGTTAAGCAGATTGATTGGATTGTAGCTAATCAAGAATAAAAACCAAACAAAAGAGAATTTTGTAAAAAAAAACAGCAACAGCAATGAACAACAGAAATGGAAACTGCTAGTATCTAATGTTGTTTATTGTTTATACATTAAATGGTTTGATATTGGTAGGTGCGTAAAATAAATTGTTGACAAAAATAGAACAAGACAGACTGCATAGAATGAGCACACCAATGGCAATAGCAAAAAATAATAGCTACGTTACGTAGTAAAACTGGCAACAAAAGTTTGCATATGTTTTGATGAACGCCAACTAGTACAATATGTCAATATTAGTATGTAATACTACACATAATATGAGTACAACAGTGAAAAAAAAGAGCTGCTGGGAAATGGCACAACAGTTGCCTTCATTTCAAAAAATATATAGTAGAAGTAGACGCACCAACTGTTGGTGATGTTGCTACTACATATTTGCTATGATGATGCTACATATGTACGTGCGTATTGCCTAACGAATTTAGCTATAAAACTGAAAAACACGTATTTACATGTAAGCTGCTGCTCTACATATGTATACATATGAACATACACATATACTCACACACTTGGGTATATTCCCTGCAAAAAATGCGACTTGTCCGGGATCAGTCACAAAGGAATATGCGACTAATCGCACTCCTGATCTCTTTATATGGAATGAACTGTTCCCTATTGTTCGAGCATGTCCTTTGATGAGACCAATTTTACCCTTTTATATTCGAACGGGTATAAATCTAGATTAATCGCACGGTTAGAAATTTTCATTCAATGCATGATAATTCTCAATTACATTTTCATTTGAATTATTTGAAAATTCACCCATTTGTGCTATTCACCTCTATTCGAATCAAAATGATTTATTTTCATTAATTGCATTATAATTCTCATGTTAAAAAACAAAATTTCGTTTTATTTGCTTACAGTTCTACAGATCAAACAATTTATTTTCATTCATTTCATTATAAATTCCGATTCATATATTTCAAATTTAAATGTACAAATAATACAATTTCGGTATTTTCTGCTACTCTCTTCGGATTCGAGCCTGGGTACCCAACATCGTGTGTTTTGCTATCGTATGTTCCATCACCGACGCTCTACCAGCTACACTAACCCGTAAAATATTATTGCTGACTTAAAAACGAATCACTTGAAAGTGTAGAAAACCTCTAAATAAAATAATTAATTTAAAAACTGATACCGAAACGATTAATCCTGGAATACTCTCTTTAGAGATTGGTCGCACAATTTTTTGCAGGGTAGCTACAATTAAGTAAGTACATACTTGCCAATATGATCACAATCGATTTTATGTATAACGTATGTGTACGTTTACAAAAAAGGTACCCAAAAATTATACAAAATCGAAAAACACACACACACATAAACAAATTTTAAATAATGTATATGCGATTATATGACTATCTGTACATCGAGTCTACGGCCGTTTACTCTAATGTTGATACAATTGTTTACTTTCGAAGTTTGCATTGGTATCCTCTTATTAACAGGATTAATTTGTGACCAACACACCCATATTCATCTAGCAAATATACGCCCATACATATACATATTATATACATAGTATGTTTATGTATCGTAAATACTACTGTGATCGAATTGGTCAATATTTAGTTTTATGAGGTTACAGTTAATAGGAATTTCAAAAATACATTTTGTTTATTTTCATAAAGGACAATATTTCGAAAATCTTCTTCGGATATTTCAAGTCAATCCAATAAATAGGAAATGTAGAATCTACAAAATTACATTAATTATATTAACACCTGAAAAAATACTATAATTAAAAAAAAAAAACTTAAAAAGTAAGTTTTCCGAAAAATCTCAATCGGATTGCAGCAAAAACGATCAATTTAGACTTTTACAAAAAAAAAAAGTTACCCTTTTAAATGGCAACATTTCTCTGACCACTATTCTACAAAAGAGTTGCATTTTTCATGCAAGAAGAGAACAGGCAACTTATAAACGATCATAAAAAGTTGATTTGCTAGGCAGAAATGAACATAATACCCGATCCAAAAGCTACCTGCTTTTGAGAAAAGAACATGTGATTTTTGGTGAGAAAACAAAATAACACGTTCACAGCATATATGCGTATATGTATGTACTCGTTTCGATAATGTACTTTTTTCGATAATACTTCCAGCTGTTGTCGCTTGTTAAAATAATAACATTGAATACGAGGTGGAGCAATTAAAGAATTCTCCTAAAGTGTGCATAATACAACAAAATATATTTCATAATATTTCATAATGTAATATGTAAAGTATATTCATATGGGTCAGATGTTTGTAACCACTTGAACGAATCTCCGGCGATATAGAAAAATATATATATTCGTAAACAGCGTCGCTTAAATTTTCGATTTAACGATGTCAGTCCGTCCGTCTGTGCGTCACCTGGCTGGTTCGCACGATAACTTGAGCAAATATTGACCTATTTCGATGAAATTACGCATAAGTAACCTATGATCCAAGAGTACAAAGGGAATTGATATTGGGCATGATCGCTCAATAGTCACGTCCCCACCAAGCATTCAAAGCGACTAACCTCGGAATTTTCAAAATTTTTAATTTGCTTTAACTCACTTAATATACCATTTGAGACAACAATATTTAGGACATAGCGTTACATTATACTGTTACATGACGTTGCCAGAAATGGGCAAGCCTTGCCTACTTTTTATAGTAGCTCCCATACAAAGAGTCTGTACTTCTTTTAAATTGAAACAGCTGTAACTTCTACAATCTTCTGTCTAGAAAACCCATAATTGACACATAGATTAAAATGGCAGTCGGAAATAATATAGAAAAAACTCAGCGTGCCACGCCCACTTCTCATTGGGGCTCCCATACAAAGTCGAGGAAATTAAACAAAAAATTTTAAGCTCTATAACTTATAAAATATTTAGCGTAGAACAACGAGATTTAAGATGTGGATTAGTATTGAAAAATTAATTGGATTTACAAGAAAGAGGTAAGCCACACCCACTCCCATACTAAGCCTCGGAATTGTCTTAAAAATCCTCCTTTAAATTATCCCTTTTAGAACCATCATAACATACAAAGTACTTCGTCAAAGTCAACCATATTTCGGGTGTAAATTAGTAGTAATGCAAAAATTGTTTCTAAAAAAATGGAAATAAAAGAAAAAGATGGATATTCGAGGAAACTTTTTATATATACATCTACATATGCAGGGTATAAATTGGTCGACTGTAAGGTAATTTTTTTTTCATAACTTCTTCAATTTCTTTCTGTAAATATTAGTTGTTCTTTTCTTTACTTCTCCTTTATCGTATTCGTAATTTTGTTACCTTAATAATAACACCATGGAATAAAAACACATAATCAGCTGTTACGAAACGTCGTTTACAAAACTAACGAGATTAACAACTAACGAATTAATAAACTAACAAGAACGGCGTTTCTATTGAATATAAAATCTGTTGCTTTCATTCTGTAAAATCGTGTATCACTCCTTTGAAAAACTAAATTTTTAGAGATGTGTATACTGTATGGCACAGTGTGTAAGCGCAAGTGGATATCGCAAAATGTTAGAATTTAAATTTTAGAAAATTTTAAATGACAGACATTTTTTTCCAGATTTCTTATTATGCTAAGCAACAATGTTTTCACATTCGATACACTTTAACAGTATACCTACATGTATATGATTATTCAAAATCATAGATTACGCTCTGCTTTTGAAAAATGTTGCGATTTATTGATTTGAAGTACTTCCATTTACTCGTCCTTCTCATTTGCTCTTCTTATTGTAAATATATATTTCATACTTTAATACTGATTTAACCTCTACCACATTTAATCCATACAACAATACTATATAACTATATAATTCATAATAGTTCCAGTTCATTTTCCATCATTAGTTTGTCTATACATACAAGCTGTAGTTCTCTTAACTCGTTTCTAATTGTTGTCTTGCGGTTGCTCTGTGTCAACTATTTGTCACAAATAAACAAACTAACGTATTTGTGTGTGTTCGAGAGGCCAAAATAGAAACAAAGAGGGCGAGGGAGAGAGAAAGAGAGAGAGAGAGAGAGAGAGAGAGAGAGAGAGAAGAAAAAAGAACATGAAATAGTTAAGTAATTTATTATCGTCATCCACAAACTTTTAAGGTCAACAAAAACTATGCATAGTGCATACATATTTATGCACATAGTCATTTGTTGACAATGACTTCTTTTGCGGTCGAATGGTCTACTCATATTACACATTTTAATATGCTTCAATTTACAGAAATACCTTCCGAAAGTATAATTATCTACTTCATAACTACGATTCATTAATTCGTAAATTTTAGTTTATTGACTCTTACACTTAATAACGAACAAAGATACAAACAGGGTGCCTCCTAGAAGTGTGAGCTCATCAACGTGTTAATGGGCAAAATACTACGAGTTGTGAACTTGAGGACAGTCAACGTTGCGTTGCCTATATTGGTTCAGAACTTATGTCAAAGGTAAACAAATGTAAGCTTATGTTGCTTTGGGCTGTAAGCAAATTATAACATAAGTCGATTTCTGTCTCGGAGAATGAGAATGAGAACGAGAGATAAATTTTTGGATCTTCTTACGTTGGCCGCAAGTAAGTATCGAATTAGGTACCAACATCGACATTATTAATAGCATTAAAATCCAGAGGCTGTGCTCGATGATATGAAACGAATGGAAAAAAAACGTACGTACACTAGCTCTACGACTGGTCAAAATAAATTCTCCATTCTCCAATTGAATAAATTGACATCGTATTTTCAGTATAACTCTGCGAAATTCATCTACTGAGCACAGAAATAAAAGTGAATTTGTAATACCATAGGTCATAGATGACCTAGTTCATGAAATTTCATAATCCCCACTGTCATTAATCGTACTGTTATACTCAAGCCAACGTAACAATACCGACAGCATTTTGGATCTTTTAAATCAGCACGCAATACTGACATAATTAATTTATTCGTTAACTTGTCACTGCAAGAAGGAATGGCGATTGCTGAGGATGCCAGATAAAGCAACAATTACATCTACATTTACAATATAAATAAAGACAATAATAACAAGATTGAGGGATGGAAATATGGCAAGTTAAAATTGAGCTGATTTGCATATGCTAGCAGTTTTGGCGTATATTAAATCATGTCAGATGTCATTAACTTTTAACATATCTGTTTCATCACACACAAATATTTATATACACTCACACAAACACACGCATAGTGACATAATAATACAGCAATAAAAAGAAAATAGAAAGCAAATCAAACAAAAAACACAGAAAACTTTTAAATATGTAAATTAATATGCTCCATGTGGAGAAAAATATGTACTAGTACGTAGAAAAGCGAGTATGAAGGGCGGCATTATAAGCATTGTATGTTATATACCATATGTAAAATTGTGCAACACTTTGTAATTACATAGTATATGTATAATTTGTGTAATACTCTTGTTGTTAATGCTTCTCATTTCTTGTTACCACAAAAGCTTGTATACTCAAAACGAAATCATAGTTGCTTCATTTATGTACAATTACGAGTACATATGTATGTGTTCGAGAGCATTACAATATCAATTAGGAAATTATATTCTAAGAGAGAGCTCTCGGATAATTCTCCAAAACGCATTCTTTTGATTTGATATTTTAAACCACCACTTTAACCCACATCATACCAAGCTCGAGAAATGTTTATGACCATATAAAATTTCTTGACTTGAAAAGCGCCTTGATTTATGTGTTCGCATTTACTCACTTTCTTTCTTTCTCTTCCTGTATCTCTCATTCGCATTTTGCACTTAAAATACACTATCCGATACATAAATTCAGTTCTTTTTAATTAAAGCTAAAATTAGTTTTAATTCAATTCTTTCTTTTCGTATTTATACCACCTCAATTGAGGTAATACCATCATTGACACCACCACAAACCTTCACTTTTAATAGCTATTGTGCGTAGTCTGTAATGATAGATGGTATGAGGCAAATTTCTTGCTAAGCAATGCATTGGATTTGTACTCATTAATTGCTTAGTACGCAATTACATAACGAAATGGCAAAGAAAAAAAATAAGAACGCAAGGGAAAAATAAACAAAGGCTAAAAGGAAAATTACACAAAAATAAGAAAAATATAATAATATTAGTACAGTAATGTGAAGCAACAGACAGAAGAAACTCACAGAATACTCACTAATATATTTAGTTACATTCAACGAAATGCATAACATATACATCATAAATATTTCATATAATACTTGTTGCATGATATGTAGGTGTAGGTATGCAACTTGAAAACTTTTTCTTTAATCAAGTCGCAGTCCATTTTTTTTTTAACCATAATGCGAGAGAGTCTTTATAAAGATGATGAGTTGCGTTTCTTTACAACTAGAATTACTTTTTACCACAATATTTAAAACAACAGTGCATAACCGTAAATTTGTGTTGAAATTCAATCTTTGATACAGTTATAATTTGAATGCAATATTGTTAAATTTCGAAAAAAAACACCGGTGTCAAATCGCAATTCCTTTTCTATAACCGTTAATCGATCCCTCCAAAAATGTTCCATATACATTTTTGTTTCAACTTTATTTCTTTGTTAGTGAATATTGCATTCTACTATTTAACTAATTTGTAACGCACTTAATCTGAATAAAATAATAACCTGGCAGACGGCAGTATTGCGGATTAACTAAACGGCTAATTGCTGTTTTATTAGGTCTGCTCACTTACATTACTATCACTATCAATTTCTGTCATCTGTCACTCTCGATATGAGAAAATCTACAAGAAGTACGTAAACTGAAAACTATCAGAAACTTGTAAATTGACATTCACCGTTCGTAATTTACAGCTGGATTTATTAGTTCGTCAACGCTTTTCATGTTGAAAACTGTTAACAATTGTTGACAGTTTTTGGTTAGCGAACACGCCTAATATTTTGTAAAATGGATAGAGAAAAATTCACAATAGACAATATTCAGCAGTGTTGCCATCGCAAAATGCCCTAATCCTCTTTTATTTTGAGAATTAACTCATAGAGCCTATGCGGATTAGCTGCTGTTAATGCCCGAGTTAATTCGAATTAACTCGGCAATCCGGAATTAGGCTGCCGTCTGTCTAGGCTATTATCCAGTATGCAAAATCCGAATTCCGGGTGTATGAGTTTATTGGAATATACTACAAATTTACTCCAATGGTTCGAATTCTGCATATTATTTATTCAAAATCGTTTGACGTAATCTAAAACAATAAACTTAATATCAGTTGCAGACAGATTCCCGTAGAAGCGTTTTGTATTTTCTCTCCTCGCCTACAAAGACAGCACTAAGATCTTCCACAATTTTACTTTGCTTGGTGTTGCTACTGCCGTTATAACGGTATTTGCTTTATTATTATTTAACTCAGCTTGAAAATGTTTTTTGTGCAAGTTTGCAAAGCGTTCAAATAGATTTGGTTTTTACTGCACTCTACGTGTCCAAAGACAACACTGTTTGAAGTTCAATGCCTTATTCAAGCGGTCGTTTACATGCATCCAATGTGATTGAAATGCGTCCTGGTAATATGATCATGCATATTTAGGGGTTACTAGATATGCGCTGAATCGAATGACGGATATAAAAGATGCGTTTTTGCTATATTTTCCGCATCAAGTCGAAAAAATTATAATCGAAAATTCAATTAAATATAGGAAGCATTTGGATGCGAAGAACTATGTTCAACTTGATCCAGATTTGTTGCACGCATACTTTGGGGTGTTGACATTAGCTGGCGTTTATAAATATGATTTCCTATGATTGCGTTATAAGTAAACTGCGTTCGTAAGATATTCCACATTTACGGTTAGGTCAAAGAATGAATATATGGAAGATTTATTTGATGCTGACTATGGTCGTCCAATATTTCGCGCCATTATATAGAGGAAGACCTAACTAACCTAACGTCACAAAACTATTCGTTTCGATGACGTAATTAGTCGACGTCAACAACGCAATGACGACAAATTCACACCAATAAGGGACCTATGGGAAACGATTTAATATAATATAAATTTAGACAATTCTAAGCCCCAAAATATGATGTCAATTTTTGGTTTATTGTTACTACTGAAACATGCTATAGATGGCAAATTGAGCCATATTTAGGAAAATGATTAAGTGGAATCCCAGAAACAAATCAAGGAGAGCGGGTGGTTCTCGATTGGACAGAAGGTCTAAATGGTCACAATGTCACAATGGATAACTTTTTTTCGTCCCAGAGCCTAGGGCAAAAGCTCTAGAGTGGCAAAATGTCCAGACTGGAAGCCGAAGCAAAAACACACCAAACGTAAATGGTTTTTGCATGTGCTAGGTAGTGCATTTTCACTCTGGTGAAAATAAGTATAAGAGGACTACTCTGTTTTGCTGCATTTATGATAAGGCTAATGTAAGGATACGCATGCTGACAATATTTGCACTTTATGATTTCCAATGAAAAAAGTTGATCAGTGAACTTCAATAGTAACTAATAGTAACTAATTCTGATTTTCTATGTATTTATATGCTCGGATTTGTTTATCTAAATTTTAGAAATATATACTTGAGATCCATTAAATAAAAAAAAAACACGAGTTCAGTTCTTTTTTGATGGTTGTTAGATAAAATAAAGAACAAAAAATAATTCGGCTTGAAATGTACATATGGAATAAAAATGTTCCAAAGGGTGGAATTCCTAACTTTTTTTAAGTAGCAATCTACGGTTGAAACAATTCAAGATCTTATACGATCTATGATATTCTTGCATGTTAAATAACATATCGCAATCGTTTTGTTGTAGTAATGATATGCCGTGTTTAGTCTGAAGACTGTTTAGAAGTAAAAGCATCTTTCTTTCTATGATTTTTGGCAATATATGTAGCTGTGCCATCGAGATGTTAAGAGAAAATTCTAAGCAAAATGCAAAAGCAGTACTGAGATAAGCAAACTCGTAATCTGTCAACAATATACTGAAAAAAAAAACCGACCGACCACTGTTGTCGCCATTAACCCACTATTAACGTTTTTGCTTTTCAAAAGAGCTAGATAAATTGTTTTACGACATGAAACCAAATGATCATTTGCATATAATATATATTGAAAAACAGTTTAACCACTTGCAATAATTTGCCAGAAAGCAATAAAGTAATAAATAATTATTAAAATGTGATCTAATATTTCATTGTTATACAAAATATTTGAAATTTCCAACAAACGCTTGCATTTCAAACACATTTTGTGGTGTATGTAAATTGAAGGGTGAGCTCATGTCTTGCACGTGTTGTGTTGGTAAATTATACGCAAATATTTTATTGAATTTCTTCTAGCCGGTTTATATTTTATTAATCATCTTAAATTTAACCTGTAATATGCACTAAAAGATATGCATTTAAACAACACTCTAAACAATCGCCTAAATAGGCTCCGGCCTAAACATGTCATATTGATAACATCCACCTTTTTGTAGAAGTCAAACACATTCGAATCTCTCTTCATCTTGTTTCAATTGCGTTTCTCCTTTTGCATAGTATGACACGGTCATCTGATATAGAATATGTTTCAGTTTTTCCCATCCACAAAGTGAAAATATTGTATAAATTATTAGAAGTTGACGAAAAATCCAAAAACCCCATGTTTCGTGAGACAACAATTCAATCTTAATGTAACTAAATTGGTTCGCTGTAACTTTTATGCGACTGTAATGCAACAAGTAAATTTTGGACACAAACATTATGAGCATTAACAATTGACTGAGGGACCAATAAAAGTGAACACCAACTATTACTATGTAAGTGTACTCACGCACACACGCGAGACTTAAAATGGCCAACACAAAATATCCAGTATGATAAAGATTCACCACTATCACCGCTTAATACTTTTTACTCAGTTGCATGATGATTGCTATCAGTCATTCAGTGAGGCATTTATTCTGTCACGCATTGAATAAAGCGGCTCCAGTTACAAATAATAGTAGTTGTTATTGTTGGCCATATTAGTATTGCTGTTGCTGTTTCAATTTTAACTTTTACTTTTGTGCTGGCTATTACGAATCGCTTGAATGTGGTTTCAAATCACCGAGTGTTGACCAGACGAGCAGCATGCTCTTGCATTAATGACTTTGTACAAAACCCAACGTTTCCCCGTTATTTCTCCCTCTCTCATACTATATTAAAATAATGTTGCTTTTACTCCTTCTACTACGAATTTTTCTTTAACATTTCCTCTAAATTTTGATTTGGTGTTGTTGTTGCCGACCCCAAAAATTGTATCTCTGCAATGTGTTTCACCCTTGACCAAATATGGCTTGTCCGCTTGACTTGTATGTGTGATTATTTGAATTAGAATCAGCATAGCATTATAGGACCTACGCTCTTTTTTTCAGTTTTACACTCCTTCTACCACCTTTATTATTTATTTTATTTTTACTCTTCTATTACATTTTATTTTGTTTTTTTTTTCTTTCTTTCTTCTTTTCGTTCTTTTTTGCAATCAGTGGCATTGCCGTTTAAATTGAATTTCTACGAAGAGCCTTAGCTATCGTTTGTAGCTTTTGTTTTAATATGGATGAACTAAGTATTTGGTAGCAACCTTTCGTTCCTTTTCCTCTCTCTCTCTCTCTCTCTCTCTATCTCTCTTTGTTTCTATTTAACGATGCTTGTTAATTCTGCACTTGCTGATGTTGTTGTTGTTGCGTCTTGTGGCAAATCAAAAATAAATTTTGACCTTAATTAAATGCGCATATTGGTCGTTTGGCAGCACAATCAGCAGCACAATCAACATCATCAACATCATCAGCAGTGAAAGCATCAATGTTATATTGTTCTGCAACGAACAACAATGGTAATGCCATTTTATGTGTTGCAAGTTGTGTGCTTTAGTGTAAACGCTGAAATTATTTACACACGATGAGGTTAAATGTTTTTCCCAAAATGCGTCTGCCCTCAATTTGTGACTATTTTGAAATTTCGAGAATATCAATATTTACTATATATGTATATACATGTACTATATATGAATCTCTCTATTTATGGGATTTTCCAAATATGTTTCGTGGACCTAAGAACAACGATATATGCCTTGGACAAATCGAAAGTCAAACCTCACCTAAGGTTATTTACGTTATTTTAAAAAACACATTTTCAAGGTAAGCTTTCCATTAAGCGATAGGTTAGGTTAGGTTATGTGGCTGCCCTCTCTCTCTCTCTGAGAGGACACACTTAGGCCAGAAAGGCCCATTGTGATACCACCGAGCTTCGCTTTCAATACTGTTGTGAGTGTTACATTATGACAGCATTAGAAGGGACCTACTTATATTAGCCGGTTCCGAACGGCAGAACCCTTGTGGCATCACTTTAACTAAGTTTTTGTCATAGAGCTCTTTTTTGAGAAGCATTTTTTGGCAAATTGTTACTGGCGGAAGAATTGCTAATTGCTTGCCGACAGGTGGGTACCGTTCGATAGAAAATTCTTTTCGATATCAAATTTTGTTATGCTTCAGCCGGAGATTCAACCCACAACCTACAGATCAGAAGGCCATCGCACTAACCACTGAGCTACGGCACCCACTATTAAGGGATGAACATATCAAAATTCTTTCAACGGCTCAACATATTCATGTGATACGTAAATATTGTTTTCACACCTAACATTCATGCATATACTTATCCTAAACATGGTAAAGGGAAAGGGCAATAAACTTTCAAAATGGGAGTTACAGACTCAGAGGTAGGCTAGTCAAAGGGTGTCCACAGGGGGGAGTATTATCGCACATCCTTTGGAACATCACGGTCGATTCCCTACTTCAGCTTCTGGACTCAAAAGGCATACACACCGTCGGGTATGCAGATGACATAGCGGTAACGGTGAGCGGTAAGTTCCTGGACACTATTTATGATACCATGAGAGGTGCACTCAAAATGGTTGAAGGATGGTGTACGGAACAAGGTCTCTCTGTAAATACTAGTAAGTCGGAAACAGTACTCTTTACTAAAAGGGGGACTGGACTAACAATAGACCCTCTTAGGCTTTTTGGATCGAACATCAACTTCTCCAAGGAAGTAAAGTATCTAGGTGTCATCCTGGATAACAAGCTGACTTGGAATAGTCACGTCGATAACAAGATACAGAAGGGCAAGCGGGTATTGCATCAGTGTAAGAGAGTGTTCGGTCTCATGTGGGGAATTACTCCCAGAGCAGCGCACTGATCTACACAACGATGGTCAGGCCCTTAATAACATATGATGCTGTGGTCTGGTGGCCTAAGGTCACCCAAAAGACCGCGAAAAGCAAGTTAGATAGGGTGCAAAGAATGGCTTCTATTGGGATTACCGGAGCTATCCGGACGACCCCAGTAGAAGCATTGGAAGTCTTTCTCGGGGTGCTGCCGTTGGACTTGCATATTATGAAGTCAGCGGCATTAACAGCATTAGGTCTGAAGACAACCAATAATTGGTATGGATTCGGCACGGAGATAGGGCACAGGGGCATCCTGTCACTGTTATATAGCAGTGTAAAGGAGGTGCAAATGCCAATGGAGGGAATGGGTAGGCTGAAGATGACTGAAAAGTCACAGAGAACACTCATTGAAGACAACCTCACACATGATGTATGTGAGGAAAATGACATCAGTATTTTTACAGATGCTTCATTAATGGATGGCAGAGCGGGTGCTGGAATCTTCTCTAAAGAGTTGGGACTGGCATGCACTCTGAATCTGGGAAGATACGTATCGGTCTATCAAGCAGAAATGCTTGGTCTAATGCATGCGATAGACCATCTACTGGATGGAAAGGTGCAAGGTAAGAAAATCTTGCAAGCACTCGATAACCAGGCGGTGGTCAAGCGCTCGAATGTGTTCAGAAACTTAATGGGTGTGCTCGTAGTAATGCGATTACTCTTATGTGGGTGAAGGGACACATTGGTATAGAACAGAATGAAGCTGCAGACGCCTTGGCTAGACAAGGATCTGAAGCTGAATTTTATGGACCGGAACCAGTACTTGCTCTCAGCAGCGGGACGGTGAAGGCAAAGGTCGAAGAGTGGATAAAGAAACTTCATCTCACGAGATGGGAGAACTTATCTAATTGTAGACAGGCAAAGGCTTCGTTGGGGCTATCAAAGGGCAGTGAATCGGGGAGGGCTCTCAGTCTAGGACGAATGGCTCTAACCTGTTAACTGCATTAATAACTGGGCATGGCAATTTCAGGTACCACCTCAGCAAGATGGGTCTTGTTGATGGGGAGGATGCTGAAATTTGCAGATTATGCATGGAACAGGCAGAGACAGCAGCGCACATAGTGTGCCAGTGTCCTGCATTGGCAAGCAGGAGGATGTCCATACCGGGTCGCCAATTTATTGATGAACTCGAAATGTGGAACATACTCTACAAAGACATGCTTGAAATAACGCGTGATGTTATTATGAGGAAGGAAGTAGAAGAATTCTGCAACCGAACAAATAATTAACACACGATTTGAGGGACGAAAAGAGACCCATATAAGTGGTCTGATTCGGCTAACCCCTAATATATATATATATATATATATATATATATATATATATATATATATATATATATACATATATATATACATATATATATATATATATATATATACATATATATATATATATATATATATATATATATATATATATATATATATATATATATATATACCCTAAATATGATTATACATAGGAGGGCAGACGGCACACATTGAATTAGAAGCTAGTAAAAGGCATCACAAATACAAATTTAATATAGTGTTAGACGACCAAAATCTGTCATCAGACTAGCTCAATCTTAATTTCCATAAAAAGCGACTCAGTTTTGTCTTTTTCTGAAAAGTGTTCTTCCTTCAAAATAGTGTATTGCCTGACAGCTCAATCGTAGCGATAGCGGAAATGAGGCCAGATAGTTTTCGAGTTGGCTCCGCTTTCACCATATTTACCTGATTAGCAACTGAATTCTGGTTCTGTCTGTTGATCTTGACAAATTTTATAAACGGATCACTCGTGGACGAAGTGCGTCAAGTTGAAAGGACACTACAGTAAATATCACCACAACTTAAATTAAAATGAAACAGAAAAAAAAATATATCGGGGATTGGTCGTATGCCACATTGTGTCAAAATTGAGATAACATCATCTAGTCTCTAGTTTACTAACTCAAACAGTTTTCGCGATATTGAACCGCAATTTGGTCGTAGATGGAGACATACGGCATACAAATATGCCAAGCAATTTTTTGTTGTATATGACGAAAAATAGTATTGGGGGTATAAATAAGTTCGTGCGGATTTGATAACAGATGCCGCTACTTGTTTATTATTCCATTGATTCATCTGGCAACACCGTCATTTTGAAGTGTCATATAGGCTTTCTTTCTCAGTATCTGCCATTTCGCTGAAGTGTAAACAACGTAGTTTCTTTGTGGTCCGAAAATACAAACTTTTGTACAAAATAATGTGTTTTTGCGGGGAGTTTTACTTCATTACTTCAATATGAAGCAAAAGGCTACCGAAAAACATCGTATTTTAGTAGAAGTTTATGGTGACCATGCTTTAGCTGAACGAATGTGTCAGAAGTGGTTTGCACGATTTAAAAGTGACAATTTTAATTTTGAAGACGAAGAACGACCCGGAACGCCAGCAAAGTTTAAGGATGAAAGATTGGAGGAAAGGATCGATGGAAGTTCATCACAACATTTGCAAAAAAAACACGGGGAGTCACTCAACCTCAAATAAGCGAATTCTCGGAGTTTTCGAGAGAAAAGTCATATGCAAGATCTTTGGACCTATTTGAGTTGGTGGCTTGTCTCGAACAAGGTACAACCATGAGCTGTAGGAGCTGTATGCCGACACCCACATAGTAAAGCGCATTACAATTCAGCGGCTGCGCTGGCTAAGTCATGTCAAGCGAATGGAAGAATACGCTTCGGCTAAGAAGGTGTTATATTCGAA
Organism: Megamerina dolium; assembly: GCA_963854835.1. Lineage (NCBI taxonomy): Eukaryota > Metazoa > Arthropoda > Insecta > Diptera > Megamerinidae > Megamerina > Megamerina dolium. Next base: position 86,404,379 of record OY978525.1, read on the forward strand.
ACCCGCTGGTGGACGACGCAGAAGAGGAAGACCTAACCTCCGGTGGAAAGAACAAGTACTGGAGAACTTGTCAGCGCTTGGAATTTCTAACTGGCGCCAACTAGCGCGGGAAAGAGCTGGCTGGCGAAGATTCTCCCTAAATCGATTTTCGGTTTTGATGGCCACATAAGTGGTAAGTAAGTATGAACTGAAGCCAAGAGAAGTCGAACGCCGTTTTTTCACGTATGAAGAACTGGTCCAACGGCAAAAAAGAAAGAGGTTTTTGCATCGAATCATGACTGGCGATGTAAAGTGGGTCATTTACGATAATCCAAAACGTCGGGAAACCCTGGCCATGGTTCATCATCAATAGAGTCATACGATGACATGGGACTTGTACGGACACCAATTAATGGTTTTGAGCCAAGCATTGCGAGAAAAATGGCCTCAATACGCCAATAGACACGATAAAGTTATTTTGCAACATGATAATGCTCGGCTACATGTTGTCGCACCCGTTAAAACGTACTTAAAAACGCTCAAATGGAAAGTCCTACCCCACCCACCGTATTGCCCAGACATTGCACCTTCCGACTTCTACCTGTTCCGATCGATAACACACGGCCTGGAAGAACAGCGCTTCCTATCTTAAGAAGAAGCCAAAAATTTGGTCGATTCAACGGTAGACAATACTTTGAACTTTGAACGTATAACCAATTTTTCACAATAAAGTTTCAATTTTCGAAAATAAAACTCACGTACTACAACAAAAATCTGACTATTGTGCCGTATGTGCATAAGCGCTACTTATGTAGTTTTAATAAAAAAACAAAAAAGAGTCTATATTCGACCTTATCGAATCAAATATGTTCAAACCACTATAAATAATAATGCGCTTATTTCGACGCCAATGTTTCACAGTAACTACGAATACTTTAACTGTCTGATTTATCAAACACAAAATAAATTTTAGAATATTCGTAGCTACTGGGTATAAATAGCAGCTTGATCAACAATCTAAGTATGTGTGTATTCTTCTTCCTTGTTTATGTAGCCATCAAAACGAAAAATAGATTTACGTCGAAGTTAGAATGCTCCGCCAGACATCACTGTTCTTCCATAGGTGGCGCCATTTCAAAAGCTTACTCGTTTTCTAGCGACTTGTTTTTTTTTCATTGGAGATTGGACCTTCACCTTCTCCATTGGGTTCCGAATAAAAGACGCTCGACATGACCTATTCAGCGTGCTCATTAGATTGTGATGCGCTTTACTATGTCAATATTGGCATACAGATACCACCACCAAGCAGAATTTTCCTCTAGAAAATTCCAAGCATTCTCTCATCTGAGGTGAAAATTGTCCCGGCTGCAGTACCATATGTAAGTCTTCGTTCTTTAAGAGAGACCTCGACTTTCCAATTTCGTACTGAGCCCAGCTTACTAAGTTTGACCGAGTGATCCTTCGCAATATGTCAGCACTGGAGTTGAAGCTAGTTCTAAAGTAAACAAAGTCCTCTCCTACTTCCAAAGCGTAGTTGTCAACAATTATGAATTGTCCAAGACGCCTTGATGTTTATACTCTTTGTTTGTTAACACTAGGTACTATGTCTCGTCCTCATTCACCGTAAGACCCATTTGTCGTGATTCTCTTTCAAGCTCAGAGAATTTTGCACTGACTGCTCGTGTATTTCAAACTATCATATCAATATCTTCGAGATGCGCCAGCAGCATAACATTTTTGTTGGAAATAGTGCCATTATGTCGAAAATCAGCAGCTTGTATTATTTCATTCATAATATGATCAAAGAATTCAAATGATCACGTATCCTTTCCAATTTTTGTTACATAAGAGAAATTCGACAGTGTCGTTCTGCATATCAAATAAGGTTTTCAGAGATATCGAACTAAAACATTGTCATGTGGAGACAGATCATCCCTTGTCAGACTCTCGAAAGCAATTTTCCAACTAATAATAATAATTGTCGTAGGTTGCCCAAGGCCGACACTGCGACCTAAAAGATCTTTTGTGTGCTATTATAATATTGTGATCCGTGCGTTCACAATCATCCAATCTACTACACCCTATAGGTCTAGCACCGATGTTTCTAGTATACCATAGCATCACATCCCTTTCTACCTCGATATTACCTGTCTAAGGAAGGGAATCAGCTGGAATCCATGTTCTTTCAGTATCATTTCCGCTTTGCGAATAAATTTGAGTATGTCCACAACAGGAGCCTTTTTTATTTCCTCGGGATCTAGTCTATCACGGTGGACAATTTGAATTCTTGTTTTTGCCAATGCAATATAGTCGCACAGTATGTGTTCTGTAGTTTTATCCTCATCAAGACAGAGCCGACATTCCGTATCGTCAAGAATGTGGATTTTAGTGAGGTGAAATTTCAGGTAGTAATGTTCTGAAAGGAAACCTACTATTTTTCTGATATTTTTCTTTCACATATTCCGCAATTCCCTATTGTAGATGTATAGCCTAAACAACCTTTTAGCTGGGCGAAGTTTTTGTTTCCAACTAGCAAATAAATGGTGATTAATAAACGATTATTAAATAAATTAATTAAATTATGTTTGCGGAATAGAATCAGTTTTCTCGACGAGACTTTAAAATAACCATCTTTATAATTATATCACTTCATATTATCAATTAATATGGTTTACGTAAAATTTATTTTTATATCTATCATAATACTTCATTCAGCATAACAAATTTGATATCGAAAAGATTATTCTTTCGAACGATACCCACCTGTCGGCAAGCAATTGGCAATTCTTCCGACAGTAACAATTTGCCACGGAAAAGCTTCTAAATGAAGCTTCTAAATGAACTCTATGACAAAGCTCAGAAAAAGTGATGTCGCAAGAGTTCTGCCGTTTCATTTTTAACGTTATTTCATTCTGACGTTACTCAAATTTGAATAAAACCTAAAATAAACTCAATTATTATTTGTGTCTTAGACCTAAAAGATTTATACCGTAATCCTATTCTCACTACTTTGTATGGGAGCTACATTAAGAAGTAGGCTTGGCTCACCATTTTTTTGAGGAACAATTTTTGCCTACAATATTAATCTACACCTGAAATATCATTGATTTTGACCTCCGAGGCTTAGGATGGGCGCTATATAAAAAGTGGGCGTGCCTTGCCTCTTTCTTGTAAATCTAATTATCATTGCAATATTAATCCATACAATTTGGTTGTCTTACGCTGGATAGTACGTAAGTTATGGCATTTAATTTTTTTTTTTTTTTCATTTTCGCAACATTGTATGATAGCTCCATTAAGAAGTGGGCATGCCATGCTTATTTATTGCCAGATTATTTCCGACTTCCGGCAATTATGGTTATTCTAGACAGAAGATTGCAGCTGTTTCAATTTAAGAGAAGTACAAACACTTTGTATGGGAGCTACTATAAAAAGTAGGAGTGGCTCGCCCATTTCTGGCAACGTTATGTAGCAGTATAACATAACTCCACAAGCCAAATATTGTTATCTCAGATGGTATATTAAATGAGTTATAGCAAGTTAAAAATTTTGAATATTCCGAGGTTTGTCGCTTTGAATACTTGATGGGGGCGTGACTATTGACCGATCGTGCTCAATAGCAATCCCCTCCATACGCTTTGATCATAGGTTACTTGTGTCTAATTTCGTCGAAATAGCTCAATATTTGCTCAAGTTATCGTGCGAACCAACCAAGTGACAGACGGTCGGACGGACGGTCGCATTGTTAAATCGAAAATTTAAGCGACACTGATCACGAATATATGTAATTTTCTATATCTCCGGAGGTTTCTTCAAGTGGTTACAAACATCTGACCGAAATGAATATACTTTGCATATACTTATGAAATGCATAATATCATTTCTTCAAATAACCAGAAGAATGAGCATACTTTTCCAGCTACGTTTTTTTTTCTTATAATTACAACTTGAAACTTGAATTACAATTGCAAAATATTGGATGTTTGTGATATACGACAGAACAATGCCCAGGCGACTCAACTTTTCAGTCTGATCGTATGTGATTTCGCGAAAACATACTCTTTAAATTTTGGCACATAAATTTGCACACAATATTGTACATCTGTGAATTAAATTTGCCAAAGAAAAAAAAAAAAAAACGAAATAAAAAAGACGCACCCCCATACAGCGAAAATTCCTCGTATTGCCAACAAAAATGCTTCAAATAAATCTTTTCGAATTCTACACTTTTTACTCAATGGTAGGTAATTTTTTTGTTTTTTTTGGTTGGCATTACAACGTACTATAAGAGTATAGGGAACGTTATTTTTTGAGGATAAATGTATGTAAATTGTATTTCAAGCACAACAACAAAAAATAGGTTCATATAAATTCATATAAATTAAAGGGTACGCACAGCAGTAACGGCAGCACTGTAGACATGAATGTACATAGAACAGATTGATGGTCTACACGCGCACCAAAAACATGCATATAAAAACTTGAATAAAAAGCAACATCGACACCAATGCCAAATATGATCCAAATGAGTAAGTATCAGAAGTATTAGAATCATTATGTATCAGAAATTCCCAAACTAGTCGATTAGAGACATAGTACATAAATACAATACAATACACAAAAATTGCAAAGAGCCAAAACCAATATAAACATAAAAACTGCGAAAACCTTTTGTTCTACCACTGTTAATGTACAACAAACCGTTATATTACTAGTGTGTTATAATTTTTGGCAGAATTTCGATGGCACAACCGTTCACGCAGGCATTGCTTATTCACTATTTTGCCTGCTTTCGAGTGAGCACATTTGCGTTTATCATTAAAAAATAATGTTTCCACTTGGACAAGTGTTGCCAACAAAATTGTATAAATTACTTGAAGAATGAGAACCACATACATAGAAGAAGATGTCTTGGAATAAAGGGCGTGACATGCTCATTGCAAATATACGAGCACGAATGGTAAGTAACCCACCATATAGAAAGCAGAGTATCTAATACAGATATCTACAGAGTCTGATTATGAAAGAAATATCTTCGTTAAAAGGCCAAAATGGTATACTGTGACTGAATGGCAGTAAACAATTAAGTCAAATGTCAGTTGAAATTTTTAGTTGTAAATCTCAAACATTATGAATATACATATATACTACACACATACATATACAAAGAGACCCACATTTTATATTCAATTTTCATTTTATTTGTCATTTCGTTTTCTTGTGTCAGTAAATTAGGGTTTAGCGGGTTCATTCGGTCGGTGAAAATATTTTATTTTGATAGCATTTTAACGTTTAATTGATTGTGAAAAATGTCGTTTTTATTTTGTTGAATTGATTTACCAATTCCTTTGTTATTGATTTACTTTTGCAATGGATTTGTATTGCTATTATATTAATTCGTTTTCTTTTCATAGGAAATTTTTTCTAAAATATGTAAATAATTTTATGTGAAAATGAGCAACGAATATATGCGAGTGTATTTGTCGATGTATTTGCCATTTTTATGGTCAATTAAGATCATCAGTGGACTGTTGAAATTGCAGACAAAGCACGTTCGATAGCATCAAGAAATTAAAATCCTGGAAATGATGAGTGGTATTGGATTTCCACATATGTAATGTATACGCATGCGACGATATGTGTATATTTAACTGTCAGATAACTGTGTGCCAATTAAATTCAATGAATGGTATAGCTAGCTCTTTTTAACTATAGAGCTGATTTCTCTACATCAACGTTATAGTTACTTTTAAGTATATAAGTACACAGCTACTGTACTGCTGTACAAGTGCTAAGCTTAGTATTATTTGATATGATCTGTTATTGTTGTTGTTGTCTATTCTATTTAAAGCTTGGTCTAAGCCAAAATACTTTCATTCAGCTCCATTAACATATGTAGTTTGTAACAAGCCCCACACTGTGCTACTATGTCTGCTCGTTCTACACTGAGCAGACTTTTGATACGGTTTCAGTATAGATTCTATCAGATCTGTTGAACTGTCTTTTTTATGTGTAAAGTATGTGTGAGTGTTGTACATTTGATATTCCAAGAGCATATATTGGCACTCGTAATAGATTCTATAAAATTTTACGATTGCTCATTTAATGTCTGATTGTTCAAAATGATTTCTCAACAAGAACAGTTTTCATTCATACAAAATCATTACAGCTGATAAATTCTGGAGTTACGAATAGCAGTAAAACCAGGAAAATATCGTTTTCAAGGCGTACTGCTCACATGTTAATAATCTAAATCAATATATTTATAGTTCGACATTAAATAAAGAAATAAATGACAAAATGTAATGGACCGAACCTCTCTTGTCTAAGTACTCTTTATCTACACATATGTCTAAATTTCTCTTTCTCTGTCTGTTAGCTTCACAGACCAGGATAGACCATAGCTTCACCAACAACTCTTATCCAGTTTGTTCTCTCCCTCGATTCCTCTCTCCAATTTCGAACATTCATTGTATTCAGGTCTGCTTCTACATCGTTAAGCCATCTCTTTCTTGGCCGGCCCCTCTTTCTTCCACCAATCGGACGAAGTGCAAACACTTTCTTCTGGATTCTTTCAGCTGGCATTCGTATAACATGGCCTATCCATCTAACACGCTCTGCTTTTATGAAAAATGCGACATTTGTGCCACCAATTAGGTTTCTAATTTCATGATTATAACGGATACGATAAGTGCAATCTATTATTTTAACAGGACTATAAATTTTTCGAATGATGCTCCTTTCAAATCGTAGCAGCTGACTTATATCGTTTGTTTTCAGTGTCCATATTTCGGCTCCATATGTAAGAACAGGAATGTTAATTAATGTATCTAAATTAGGGTGCTATAAATTGTAAGAAACAAAATTAAGGCTGCCTGATTCAGTGCAAGACATGAAATTTAGATGATTTCAAACACATCTTCCTAAGCAACCGAAAACGAATTTTTGCTCCATCTAAGTTTTCAGTTTTTTACAAAGCCATCGCTTTTGTAGGGGAAGTGGAAATGTTCTCTCATTCAATATATCCTCCGCGCTTAGGTTAGGTTGCCCCATAAGGAGACAATATAACCGAGAAAAAATCAGCTAGTCGAGAAATATCGAGTCGAGTTTGTATCTGTGTGTGATACTTATAGTCTCCGAAGAGCCCTTTGGCCGAGCTTCTCTTCCAATGCTGCCGTGCGTGTTAAATTCGGGCAGTGTTAGAAGGGACCTCTTAATATTAGCCGATTCCGCATGGCAGCATCATAATGACAGGAAAGCTCTTTTGGAAAGGTTTTCGTGACAAATTGTTACTGCCGGAAGAACTGCCAATTGAAGGAGGATTGAAGGCCAAATGACTAACCACTAAGCTACAGCACATACTTAACGTACACAGATAAATATTGTAACCAATTTTGTACGAATTCTTTCTTCTTTATATGGCCCTCACAACCAAAAATCGATTTTGGCCGAATTAGCATGCTTCGCCAGTCATTTTTGTACTTCCCTAACTGGCGCCGGTTAGAAATTTCAATTTACACTGCATAGTGGAAATTAAGCAGTGGCGAACGCAGACTTTGCTATGTATAGATAATTGCTTGCCGGACTGCCGAAAACGACTCTGTAATCATCAAATACATAGTATTTGTAGCGATCTTGGGTATTCTCCAGGATTATGAGTAGTGAAAAAATTTGATCAATGGGAAATTTGTTAGGTCTGAAGCCACACTGATCAGGTCCAATAAGGTTGTTGAACATAGGCTGCAATCTTTTACACAATATGTACATACCATAAGAGCCTGTATGTACTGCTCAGGAGACTTACATATACCAAAGTTGTTGGCGTCAATTGAAGGGTCTTACTTTCTTGTGCACGGGACAGAGATCAATATGCCTTCTATCATCGGACCACATTCTGCCTTCGGACCAATATTGATACAAACATTTCTCCAATATTCTCTAAAATCGAATTCGTTACATCTTTTGTTTGACAATATTATATTTTTATTTTTGCAATAATGTGTGAAAAACTTTTGTGCTGAATTTTTTGAATTGTAATCAAATAATCCAATGTTTTTACGAAATGTGGAATAAATCGCAACAGTAAATTGAGCGAATGATTGATTTGCACAAGATTTAGTCTAAATAATAGAAAACAGCCGGATATTAATTTTTCATTTCATTCATTTTAATTCACATTCAACGAGGAAACTACGTGGATAACGTATTTAGATGCCGTAACAGGATTTGTATACCATATTAGAACTACTAGAAGTACTAATTGTTCCAACACGTCGAAAATATGAACCACAAGGGTTATATTCGTAGATCAAAAAGTAATTCGATAGTTATCGACTTGCTATAGGCAAGATTTCAGGTTTATATTTGATCGAACCTCACTTTGACTTGTGTCGTTATTCTCCACAAATCAAATCAACTAAATCAAAGTATATCGGTATCGATGCAAAACATTATTTTCAAATATCGCATATGGTTTTAGTACAATATCGACACATCTTCTATGACCACATATGTCATATCTTACATCAGAGCAATCAACCAAGTGATAAAAATGTTAATGGACATATGAGTGTATAAAGGACATCTTACGTTTGGAAATTAAAAGAAACTACGCAGTTTACAAAATGTTCATAGAAGCGTAGCCAAAATTATTTAACAGCAGGCCTATATGTATTTCCACTCATGTGTTTCATTTAACCCACAATTAAGCTTCTTACACAAATAAATTACAAAACGAATAAAGAATGTGGCAACTCCAAAATTAAAACAAACAAAAAAAAAAAAAAACACACATAAATAACTGAAAATGGAACACACATAGATTCGAGCTTGTATGTGACTACATATTGTACTATACATACGATTATGGGTAGATACTCGTACATAGGAGAAAACTTCCACTTAAACGCTTTTAAATGAATTTCCATGCGTAAAAGTCATAAATAAAATTGATGTGCGACAAATCGTTGCGACAGTATAAGGTTACTACGACCACGACAACGTCTTCTTCTTTTCGCACCCATACTGGTTTTACATCTTTTGCATTTGGTGCGACTTAGAGAAGCCATGAAAGATGATGTCGAAAATTGTCTCAGAAGCTGAAGAAGTTTAACATATGAAAAACTCGTTTGGGCATAAATTATGCATAAAATCATATAATTTATATATGTCAGTATACATATATGTACGTATGTACATATGTACCACATGTGTGTATGTTTGTGTAAGAGTAATATATTCACTTCAAGGTTAACATATATACATACATACATTCAACTGGTTCACACTTATATGGAAAATGTTCTAATCTCACCGAATTTCTAGATTCACTCAATTAATGAAAATTCGAAATGGAATTTTGAATAGTGATGCTTTTCTAGCATACCATATTTAAAACCAAAAAAAAATAACAATCTACATTTTATAATAAAAAGTTCTAATTAGGATATTTAGAGAGATCTTCGGATCAAACTTGAGATATATTTTATATAGCAGAACATATCTATCTACTTCTTTGAATCTTCCTAATATACATTTCTAATTATGTGTGTATGTTTGTAGGACATGTAGAATTTCTTACAATACATTTCAAATATGTTTAGACTCTTAAGTGTAAATTAAGTATGTACGTTAAACATTTATACATGAAAACAAAATTATAAAACACGCAATTTATATTTAACTTGATACTATATTTTAAATGAAATTAACTCACTTTTTTATTAACTATGAATTCAGATTGCAATGTTGAGATAAAAAAGTTTAAAAACTCATTTGTTCGAATTAAAAAATAATAAGAAAAAATTAATGTTT